>VBSM01003176.1:59895485-59938446 GCA_008086735.1 Cheirogaleus medius
TTGGCCAATTAATTTCTTTCTATTTTTAGTAGAGACAGGGGTCTCACTCTTGCTAAGGCTGGTTTCGAACTCCTGACCTCGAGCTATCCGCCCGCCTCGGCCTCCCATGGTTACTGTAGCTTTGTAGCATATTTTGAAGTCAGGTAGCATGATGCTTCCACTATATTCTCTTTGCTCAGTATTGCGTTGGCTATTTGGGATCTTTTGTGATTCCCTAAGAATTTTAGGATCGTTTTTTCTATTTCTGTGAAGAAAATATTGGTATTCTGAAAGGGACTGCATTGAATCTATAGATCGCTTTGGATAGTATGGTCATTTTAACAATATTAATTCTTCCAATCCATGAACATGGGATGTCTTTCCATTTTTTTGTGTTCTCTACAATTCTTTCATCAGAGTTTTATATTTTTTATCTGAGACATCTTTTACCTCCTTGGTTAAATTCTGAATTTATTCCTGGGTTTTGGGGGTTTTTTTGGTGGGGATAGCTTTTGTAAATGGAATTGCTTTCTTGATTTTTCAGCTAGTTCATTACTGATGTATAGAAATGCTACTGATTTTTGTATGCTGATTTTGTATCCTGAAAATTTACTGAATTTATCAGTTCTAAGAGCTTTTTGGTGGGCTATTTAGGTTCTTCTATATATAAGATCATGGTATCTCCAAAAAGGGACAATTTGACTTCCTCTTTTCCAGTTTGGATGTTTTTTCTTTCTTTTTATTGCCTGATTGCTCTGACTAGGCCTTCCAGTACTATGTTAAACAGGAGTGGTGAAAGTGGGCATCCTTGTCTTGTTCCAGTTCTTAGAGGAAAGGCTTTTGGCTTTTCTCCATTCAGTATGATGTTATTTATGGATTTGTGATATATGGCCTGTATTATGTTCACTCTATTCAAACTATTTGGAGTAAGGAAATGAGTTGTTTACCAAATACATCCTGGATTAAGCCTCCAAATGAAAACAGTATTTATTCAGTTCTCAATAAAAGCCATGGATTTTTCTTCCTTAGAAACTTTCACAAAACCTTCCCAGTATAATCATATCTCCCAATTCGATCTACTGTTTAAATTATGTATTTGTTCAATATTTTTTCTTGTTAGAATGGCAAGAGACTGGCCTTTTAAGTAATTAGCTATAACCTGTAAAACTGCTTCTTTATATACCTTCTACATAAAACAACTAGCTTTCCTGTGTGTTTGAGGCATAAGTATGCATTCAATTAGGAAGACATTATCAAGTCACTTCTCTTTTAAAGCTGGAAAATATGGATAACAAAGTTTGTGGTATTTTTATATAAAAATAAAGTGTAAGTGCTTTATGAAGGTTTTTTTAACATAATAAGGGAAGAAACTAAACTAGCTGCCTAAGATTTCTTTATTATATATGTTTTATTTCATTACCTATTTTTTTAAAATGAAGAGATGTTATAAGCATTAATATGCATAAGAAACTAAAATAGTAACTTACAATTAGCTGAGTATAAATTTCAGTAACATTTTCCAGTAGAGGTAACATACTACAGAGAATCATCCATACTCTATTGTTTCTAATAAAGTACACTCATGAAGTAAATTATTGGGATAAGGATTGCAGTTTGTAACTTTATAATTTAACTTGTAAAATTCCCTATGTGTGCAATTGCCACCTCCTTTTTAGTACTTTGATGAGACTTACTGGAGTAACTATTCCATAAAAGGTATAATATGTATAGCTTTACAATTATGAGTAATACTATCATTCATTATACTTTCGTTAATCTAAATTATACAAATAACATTACATAGTTATTGATCCTCTTATAGCATGCTTCTGCTATATAGGCAAGAAATTCGAAATCTTATTTGATGAAAATGTCCCTTCAAATTAAAAGGGAAATTTTATTCTGCTAACTCTGTAGGCATTGCAATAGTTAATTTTATGTGTCAACTTGACTAGGCTACGTGTAGCTCAGATATTTGTTTAAACATTATTTTGGGTGTGTTTGTGAGAGTGTTTCTGGATGACATTTGCACTGAATTGGTAGACTGAGTAAAGTACATTGTCTTCCCAGGTGTGGGTGGGCTTCATCTAATCCCTCTGAGGCCTGACTAGAACAAAAAGAAGGGGAAAGAAAATCTGCTCTCTCTCTCTCTGCCCGTTTTGAGCTCGGACATCAGTCTTCTTTACTCAGACTGAAACTTAAACCATTGGCTCTCCTGGTTCTGAGGCCTTCAGACTCCTCTTACAACCACACCACTGGCTCTCCTGGATCCTCAGCTTGCAAACGGCAGATCATGGAAGTTCTCAACCTCCACAATCTTATGTGCCCATTCCTTACAATAATCTCTTTATAGGTTCTGTTTCTCTGGAGAACCCTAACACAGACACTAAATTTTACTCTGATGGACTGTAATACCTTTTAAGTTAAAAAAAATTCTACAGAAAGGAGGCAGGAGACAAAGCAGTATCACTATCGAAGAGAAAGTGAAGAAGACATGGAGACAGAAGCCTTGGATTGCTCAAGTCAATCATTTTAAAGTTCGGATGTGATCAATGAGAAATATTGTTCTTAGAAAATAAATTTTATAATAAAATAAAATTAAAGGAGTTGAAGTAAGTAAATTCTTAAATAGCCTTATAAAATTATTCTATGTGGGAAAACAAATAAATACTAAGAAAGCATGACAGAATGATGACATACTGTAGCAAAATAAGAAAGCAAAAAAAACAAGAGGAGCTACAGAATCATGTAAAAAGTCAGTATCAAAGTCACTTAAATTAATGCAAATATCTTGAAATCTTCATGAGAGAAAGGTGCATAGGCAAGGCAAAGATAAGAAGCACAGCAATGAATACAAGACATAGAGCAATGAAAACGAAGGAGAGAGAATAAAATAAGTAAAGATATTTTCACTGTATTTGGATAAACAAGAAATGGAGATTGTGGATTAGACAGAAGAGTGAGAAAAGGGTTTGGTTTGAGTTTAACTATATGAAGAAAAACTTAGCTAAGGAGTCAAAGATGATCCTAAGATTTCAACACATTTTTAGACCATGATTATTTTCATTAACAGTCCCATAAATTAGTTGCTCTTAAAACTTTGACTAGATTTGACTTGGCTTTTAATCTAACTAGTACTTAATTAGAAGAAAGAGATCTCAGATCTGGCATATTTAAGATGGTATAGAAAGAAATCTGGAAATATGCCCTTAACTGGTTGTGAAGGAAAAGAAAAACTTGTCATTTCTTCAACAATATGAAATTACTGACTTCAACACTAAAAAAAGAATATCAAGTTAAAAGAATCTGACCTAATACTTGAGCCAAATGATTTATTATTTTTATAGCCTATTATAAAACTTACTTTATGCACTGCTACAAATTTGTGTTAAAGTTCTGTTTTCCTCTTACTTCATATGAAATGCAGTTCTAAAAATAGTCAAGTCTAAAAATAAGGCAAAACCCACAGATTAAGTGTAGCTTTATACATGTACAAATAACAGGGAAGTCTCCACATCTTCCAGGAAAACAGATGGTGGATCTACTTGTTCCCCCTAAATGCTCTATGTGGGGTCAAACCTCTGAAACTTTTTCAATAATGTAAACTATATTATTGTATAAACCAAACTGATTCTTTAATTCTATTAATTCCTCTGTCCCTGAGAGATCAATGAGCTTTACTAATAAATATGTAAATGGAAGCAAAAAGAGTCTTATATTTGACCTTAGGAGCTTGATTGGTTTCTATAATGAAAACAAATTGATTAACAATTTACAAATATCAATACAGTGCCTAACATATGCTTTGATTCAGTTCATGGAAAGAAGTCATACGGAGAGAAAAAGAAATAAATTCACTTCTAAAACATGTTATATTTATTATATTTCTCTATCCCTTTCCAAAGTCTCTACTTCCAGGAACTTCTTTTCTCTAAACATTGTCTCTAAAGATTAACAAGCAGAAAAGCAAAATGGGAAGAGAAAAGGGGTTTTCAGAATACGTGATTAGTTTGTTTATCTCTGTACCATCTTTCAATCCTTGCAGGCATTTAAAAAGGTCAACAGGGTATGTACAAAAGACAAGCAAAATATTTTTATGGGAAACTTAAGTGCCTTTCAATTATCGTCACCCATGTTTTTCAGAGAGAGGATTGATATGACTAAATGACCTTATTCTCTGACAGAAGCAAGAAGAGACTGACTTTGTAACTCAAAAGTAAATTAGGAAATAGAATGGCCAACCATCAAGTTTAATGGAAGCATCTGCCCACCCTTGTTCATCAATCCATCAACAAATGCAAAAGGAAAGCAAAAAACATTAAAATAATATTTTTGTGAGTTTATTGACCTTCTCCAAAAATATATAAGAAAATCTGTTCTCAGACTTTTAAACTAATTCTTTCACATATTAATATACTTTCTTAAGGTTCATCCATGTTGTTTTATAATTTAAAAAGAGAGAGAGAGAGAGAAAAGATAACAACCTCAATGGCAGGATACTTCAGGTGGTTTTCCAGTGCAGCTAAGAGATCTGAATTATTAGATATACACATACTCTTTTGCTTGGTTTTTCTTTTAAAGAAAAGGAGGGTGAAGTGAACATTTAGCAGCTCAAGCATGCAGTGAAAAGATTATATAAACTGACTATAGAAACCTGAAATAGAAATAGTACTGTTTGAAAAAAACTGATGAAGCATAAATTATTTGCAGTTTTGATTACAATGGGAATATTTATTTTAATGTGAAGAAAATATTGATGTATATAATTTTACAGATAATACTAATATGAAATTGGAATGGAGTCAAAGAAAATATTTTTCTCAAAGTCTTCTCCATAAGATTTTAAAGCAATGGCACCTAGAGAAGGTAAATTATCCTTTGACCTCTAAGTGGAATCTAAGGTATATATAATAAATCTTAACTTGTTTTGCAAAATATATTGATGATTTGGGGATTTTTTTCCCCTGTTGTTTGGTAGAAAAGCATTTTCATTGGACATTAGAAGATTGATGGCAAACAGGTTAATAAGATGATAAACACCATAGTCAGATCATTTCTAATATGAGCTATGCACAGATGACCTAGCATACTGAGCCAACCATCTATCTTCTGATCTTTGACAAAGACACCAAGAGACATGATTATGTAAGAAGGCAGTGCACTCTTTACGGTATTTTCCATAAATTTAGTTAGAGATATACCATATCAAATATCAAATATTTCCCTTAAAAAATCTAATAGACTTATAATCAATTTATAAAAAGTCATTTGAAAACATATTTTCTATGGGTTCTAAGACTTAAATACCTGCTATAAAATGTAGAACTTTATTTCTTTTCCATACATGTTTACCTTTTAAAACTCAGAGTATCCCTACTAGTTTAAGTCTCTTCACCTTAATTCATGATTTCATAAGCTTGTATCATATGCTTCTTCCTAGATTTCCTCTTTTAAGATCATAGAGATTCTCAGTAAACAGTTGAATGTTTTAAGTTCTTTGATTAGTTAATTAATTACCTTTACCTTGTTACCTGCCTACCTGCCTTTCTTGAAATATGACAACGAAAACTGTACCAAATAATAGAAGTATGAATCCACTACAGTTTTGTACAAAGACAGGATGCTTCTCTTTTGTTTCCAAAACTACTTTTAATGCAACTCAAAATCCTAAATGGTATCTTGGTGCTCTGAATGAGTTAAATTACCAAAAAGGAAGAAAAAAAATTAATTTCATGGAGAATTCTCACCTATACTTTACAAAGACTCTTCTGCTTATAGCCCAAAGGTAACCAGTAGCATGTAATTACAACTCCTTCCAAACTCCAGCTAAGTCAATCAATAGGTACAAAGTACCTTAAAGCAGCAGGAAAGGAATCTCAACAGCATTATGTGAAATATAAGCAGCTAGCAAAATTTTCTTTGATCTGAGATCACGATAATTAACAGGTTTAAATGCCATTTTTCAGAAATAAGAACATTATTAATATAAACATTTTTAGTGTTCAAAACAATTAAAAAGTATAAAGAATAAACTAAAAACAAAAAAGGTGTTTTAAAATGTAAGTAGGTAGTATCACATTTACTTCCAAAATTATTCAAGAATAAAAACAGAGACTATTTTGCTATAAGTAAGAAACTACCATAACCAGCCAAAGACTGACATACAGAATCAAAAAATTAGCAGGATAAAAATGTTTTATAAGGGATTATTACAAAAAAAATGACAGAAAATTTCACACTGTAATAATACCAGCTGTAAGTATGCCTTTTTACCATATTATATACAACATGTACATCTACCAAAATAACCTCTTCAAAAATACTTAGGGAGACAAAAGACTTGTACACTGAAAACCACAAAACATTGCTAAAAGAAACTAAAGAACACATAAATAAAATTTGTGTTCATGGATTGAAAGACTTGCTTTTTTTTTTTTTTTAAGACAAGGTCTCACTTTGTGGCCCAGGCTAGAGTGCAGTGGCTCGATCATAGTTCACTGTAACCTCAAATTCCTGGGCTCAAGTGATCCTCCTGCCTCAGCCTCTTGAGTAGCCAGGACTACAGGCATGCCACCACACCCAGCTAATTTTTAAATTTTTTGTAGATATGGGGGTCTTGCTGTGTTACCCAGGCTGGTCTTGAACTCTTGGCCTCAATCCATTCTCCAACCTTGGCCTTTCAAAGTGCTGTGATTACAGGTGTGAGCCATCACACCTGGTGGAAGACTTATTAAGATGATAATACTACATGAAGTGATCTACATATTCAATGTAATCTCTATCAAAATCTCAATGGCTTCATGTGTGTGTGTGTGTGAAGAAACAGAAAAATCCATCCTAAAATTCATATGTAATCTCAAGGGACCCCGAATGGTCAAATGGTCAAAATAACCCTGGAAGGAAAGAACAAATTTGGAAGATTCACACTTCCTGATTTCAAAACTTACTATAAAACTACAATAATCAAAACAATGTGATACTGACATATGGACATTGAATAGAGAGCCCAGAAATAAACTCTGGCATATATGATCAAATGATTCTTAACAAGAGTGCTAAGGCCATCCAACAGGCCATTCAACATCAGTGCTGGGAAAACTGGATATCCGCATGCAAAAGATTAAAGTTAGACCCTTTCCTTACACCATATACAAAAATTAATTCAAAATGAATCAGAGACCTAAATGTAAGACCTAAAGCCGTAAAACTCTTAGAAGAAAACACAAGGGAAAATTCATGACACTGGACTTGGCAATGATGTATTGAAATTAACACCAAAAACACAGGCAACCAAAGAAAAAATTATAAATTGGACTTCAACAAAATTAAAAACTTTCATGCATCAAAGAATTATCAAGATGGTAGATTTAATATCCATAATGTGTAAAAAATATTATATATAAATAACAACAAAAAGTCAGCCCAATTAAAACATGGGCAAGGAACATGAATAGGCATTTCTCCAAAGAAGATAAACAAATAGCCAATAAGCACATAAAAAGATGTTCAACATCATTAGTCATTAGAGAAATGCAATTCAAAATCATAATAAATTACCACTTCACGCCCATTAGGATGACTATTACAAAAAGCAAAAGCAAGAAAACAGAAAATAAGTGTTGATGAGGATGTGGAAGAATTGGAACCTTCATGCCTTGCCCATAGGAATGTAAAATGGTGCAGCTGCTATGGAAAACAGTTTATTGGTTCCTCAGAACGTTAAACATAGAATTACCATATGATCCAGCAATTCCACTCCTAGGTGTATACCTGAAAGAATTGAAAGCAGGAACTCAAACAGATGTTTGAACATGATTGTTCATAGCAGAATTATTCCCAATAACCAAAAGGTTGCAAGAGCCAAAAGGTTGCAATAGCCAAAATGAAACAACTCAAGGGTTCATCAACAGATGAATGGATATGAAACAATGCTCAATGTCACTAATCATCAGGGAAATGCAATTTAAAATCACAATGAGATATCACCTTACCCCTGTTAGAATGGCTTTTATTAAAAAACCCAAAAACAATAGGTGTCGGCATGGATGCAAAGAGAAAGGAACACTTATACACTGTTGGTGGGAGTGCAAATTGGTACAACCTCTATGGAAAACAGTATTGAGATTCCTCAAAGAAATAAAAGTAGAACTACCATTCAATCCAGGAACCCACAACTGGGTATCTACCCAAAGAAAAAGAAGTCATCTTATCAAAAAGACATCTGCATGCAAATGCTTATTGCAGCACGATTCACAATTGCAAAGATGTGGCACTCAACCCAAGTGCCCATCAATTCATGAGTAGATTAACAAAATGTAGTATATGTATACATACCATGGCACCATAAAAAGTGGCCATAAAAAAATGATGAATTAATGCCTTTGCCAACAATTTGGATGGAACTGGAGACCACTATCCTAAATGAAGTATCTAAAGAATGGAAGAACAAACACCACATATACCGCTATTAAATTGGAACTAATCAATGAGCACACATGTACACAGAAAGAAATAAAACTCAGTGGAATCAAGTAGGGGGAAGTGGGGAAGAGAGGAGGGGCAAAAACCTACGTAAAGGGTACAATGAACACTATTTGGGTGATGGGCACACTTATAGCTGTGATCAAGCATTACAAAAGCAATCCATGGAACCAAAAACATTTGTATCCCCTTAATATTTTGAAATTAAAAAAAGATCTTCCTGTATTGATATTTTAATCATTCGCATTTCTTGAGTTTTGGTAATAAAATATTAGATATTTTGAAATTTTAGTTGTTTTAGGGAATATGCTTTGAGAACCCAGAGAGTTTGAGAGTTCAGACTTGTTCTGATTTTGTGTAGTTCAAGTTTAATCCTATTTTCCAGACAACTTTTTCTGTCATAATTACGTTATTTCTCATGAACTAAAATTACCACTCTGATTCATTTAATAAATGTAAAAATTAGAAAACCTCAAAAAAAAGTAGTATATACCTACAACAGAATATTATTTAGCCATAAAAAGGAATGAAATTCTGATATATGCTACAACATGTTGAACCTTGAAAACACTATAGTAAGTAAAATAAACTAGACAAAAAGGACAGAAATTGTACGATTCCACGTACATGAGCTACCTAGAATAAGCAATTTTAAGGACAGAAAGTAAGAGGTTACAAGGGTCTGAGAGGGAGGGGGAAATTGAGAGTTACTGTTTAATGAGTACAGAGTTTCTGTTTATGCTAATGAAAAAGTTCTGGAAATAGGAAGTAGTGATGGTTATACAACACCATGAATGTACTGAATGTCAGTGAATTGTACATTTAAAAATGGTTAAAATGGGAATTTTTATGTTATGTATATTTTATCACACACAAAATAATATATTCAGTGAATACTAATTATCTCCAACTGCAGCTGAAATCTACTTTGTTTAGATTTCCAAATTACCAGTAAATGTACTCTGTGTGTATATGCATAAAATTCATAAAATCAATCTTTTTTTAAAATTGATACATAATAGATGTACATTTTTCAGGGTACATGTGATATTTTGATATATTCATGTAATGTAAAATAATCAAATCAAGGTAATTTGGCTATCAATTATCTTATACATTTACTTTTATTTATGCAGAAACATTCAAATTATTCTTTCCTAGCTATTTTAAAATATACAATACATTATTGTTCCTTATAGTCACTCTACTGATTTATCAAACATTCAGTCTTATTTATTCTATCTACATGTATTTTTGTACCCATTAATCAACCTCTCTTCCTCCCTACCCTCTACCTTCTTAGCCTCTGGAAAATGAATCTCTCCTGAAAAACAGCCCCTGGTATGTTATGCACATCAGATATCTTAGAATGCACTTTCAAAAACTCCAAATAACTATAATGGCACTCTAATTTGATTATTTAATTACTATTTTAGTATATTTATCTACATCAGAAATTTAAAGTCATAACTAAATAGGAAGATACCCATAAATTCTACTGATGAGCTAAACATGTATGTTTATAGTCTAAGAGCTAAAAGTGAACATTGTACCTGATAGAGCATAATAGGTTCTATGTTGTATCCTAAGGTAGCAGCAAAGTTCTTAGCGATGACTGTTTTTCCACAACCCTACAAATGGAAACATAATTATTCAAGGGATAAGTCAAAATAACCAAAAGCCTGGAAACAGAAGTTTTCATTGAGACTGCCATTTTTACCTTTCCTCCAATTAAACATATGTCCTTAACCATGTGAGACTGCATCATTTCAGCCTGTAGCTGCTTATGGCTTAAAGTTTGTATGAAACGGTCTGATGCACAAGGCTGACTTAATGGCCTGGTTCCAGCTGGTACCTATAATTAAAAGAGAGGTAAACATGATATATATATGCTTTTTGCAAACTATTAGTAACTTAAAGCACATAACTGTTACTTAAAAGGCTCCCACTAACTCCTTGCTCAGTTCAATTCTATACTGTTTTTGAATAGTATAGAATCAAACAGCAACTATTTTTTCATTCACAGATCTGATCATTATTATCAGATCATTATTCATTATCATTATTAAATTTCCAAATCAATCATTCCTCTAAAATTAAAGTCTCAGGCTGCCAGTCATATTCATAAGAATCATATCATTTTTATGCTATTTATAAATTGTAATAATCATGTCACTACTGGAGAATGAAATTTTTTCCCCAAATTCCAGTTTTACGCATAGAATTGAAAATAAGGCCACTAGAATTTCCAAAGTCACCAGTGACCTCTTGATTTCTAAAAGCCATCTCCACAGATCCTTCTCACTCTTATCTTGGTTTACCACTCAGAAGCATCTATTCATAAAATCTCTCTTCCCATCCTTCATACTTACGTCTCCTTTTATTTTTTATCCTCTCATTATTTTAGGCCCCTGAAGGCCATGCTCTGCTGAGGACTCTGGACTGGATCATACTATACACAACATGAACCCTAAAGAATTTTAAGTTTGGAAGTAATTTGCATTTAAGAAAGATCATCCTGGTATTTATAAGGAAAGCTAATTGGGAGGGACTGGAGCCAATGAAGTTATTGAGCAAATAATGAAGCCTTGCTCATACCTCATGCTTCTGAACATACTATTAATATTTAAACTGCCCAATTTGTCCTATACACTCCTGGGCCCCTGGAAAAATCCTATGTCATTCTTTAAGACTTAGCTCAAGTCCTACTCCATCTCTGAAGCTTTCCCTATTCCTTCTCCTGACTCCCAGTATTACTCCCTTCTCTATATCCCCATAGCCATTCCAATGCAGTCCTTACTCATCTGCCTGTATGCCAAACTATAAAGGTCATTCATCTGTAGGAGACAGAGAGTATAGTGAGAAGTGTTCCTCTGTCTAGAAATCCCAGTTGTGCCACTTCCTAGCTGGTGACTGACTATGGGTGAATCAATTAACCTCTTTTACATTTCAGTTGTCTAATCTATTAAATGGAGATAATAAAACTTACCTCTAGGGCTATTGGGGAATTTAAATGCATAATATATGCAAAGAGACAAATACAATAACTAGCACACAGTAAACAAACACTCAGTAAATCTTAATATAGAGCCTGGCTCATAATAGACATAATCAATGTTTAGTTCAATGAATAAGTACAGTAACATAAATAAATATTAATATCATATTAAAACAAAAGAGCTTATCATGAAATTTTGCTCTGCCACAACATAAGAAGGCAAGAATTTATTCTTTTTACATTCACTTTGTGTTTTTCAAGCTGTATTTCCAAGTTTTCCATGACTTCTTGGGGTTCTTAGGACCCAAAAAGAAAATGTTAGAAAAAAGGGAAGTAAAGCAAGTAGATGGAGCTCTATGACCAAATATCATTCCCCTCTTCTAAAAACTATTCAACAGCTCCTTTTTTAATAGTTTCATGTAGCTGAGAAAAATTTTATTTGAAAAGAGGGTTCTCTAGCCACTAAAATATGTTTAAAAACACTATTTCTTACCAAGGACTTATAGTACAAAATGCTTTCATCAATCAACCCTTGATTTGATTTTCCCAGAGGTCTTTGGATTTCTGATGAAAGGCTACCCTATGTTTCTCCTGAATTTTTTCAGTTCACAAGCACACATGACTCTAGAGACACAGAGATATACATATATAGATGTGGTAATATCAAGCCAAAGACTGATATCATAAACACAATTTAGGTCATAAAAACAGGCAGAACAATGTACATCTTAGAAAGAACAAACCTGTGATTCTTTACCTTAATGGTCACCTCTTTTTCTGCAATCCGGATAGTCACAGAAGCTTGGGAGACATGGTTTTCAGTTCTCCTCTCCACTCTTACAATCTCTTTAGGGAGCAGGGAGCTTTTTGAATCTTGAAGTTCAAAGCGCTGTCAAATTACAAGAAATCATGTAATTTACTTTTCATTTTAGTATTAGTGTTAGCTATCTGGAAGATTCCACCTTAATTTGAGCTGAAGTCCATTCCATGTTATAAAAATAGAGGTAAAAAAAAGTTACTGAGAATTTCTTTCCATTTCTCCTAATACTTAAGTCAATTATAAAAGAAAATATGAAAATAGCTCCTAAAATTTACTAAATGATAGGAAATGGAATTGCTGAATTCCTGACCTGGCAGAAGTTCGTAGCTTACATTTCTTGACAATCAAAGATTCCAGTTTCCTAAAAAGGGATGATGAGACTCCTGAAAACATGCTAAAGTAAAATATGGCCTACGTCTGTTGATTTCTTAAATCAACTGAAGTTAATGTGTTGCCTGAAATTCATGACAAAAGAGAACTTCTTGGACACCATTCTGCTGTGTAGATAGATTAACTGATTAAAATATTAATACATTATAACAATCAATCTTCCACAGCATCTGGCACAGTGCCTTCTATGCTGTAGGTTCTCAATATTTGTCAAACTGGCTTAAAAAGGCTAGGACCACTGATTCTTTCTTGGCATGGGCCAATTATCAACATCCTAACATTGACCACATCTCCTCATACCAGCTAGTTATATAAAAAAATGCACACAGAGAACACAGGTGAGTATGTGAAAAATGAGAATATTAATTGAAAATTAATTAAGTCCTATGCTCTACTTTTAGCATCACGCTCATGAATTCATTTTCAGTATTAAATAGGCAGAAATTACCCCCAAAAAAATCCTACACTAGTTTTTGGAACATTATCATTATAGTGAAAGAGCTGAAAGTCTATGAAAGAATAGATCATTGTATTCAGCAGAATGACAGAAGACCAGAAAACAGATTTGGGGGGGAAGAAAATCATGTGTAACCTCAACATTCTAAACATAACAGTCCAGCTCAAGCCTTCATTTTGGTGTCATAAGTGCTCGAGACAAACACTAAATCCTTTCCCAAAACCTAAGGAAAATTATGTATTTGTGCTACCATAAAAAAAGTTATACTTTATGTAATTTATATATGCAAATGCCTATAGTATCACACAATTTGATAAGAATTGCTTCCATGTTGTAGAGAAATAACAATTACTGATACCTTAATTTCATGCAAAAATGCTACTTTGTTATTTATAAGGGGGGTTAATAGGAAAGAAAATCTATCTAAGTAATTAATTAATTAGAATTTAGAACCAAAAGGCATTAAATTCTAGGGAACAAATAAATGAGCTTAAAGGTATGTTTTTACCCCAGCTATGGTAACATTAATCTAACTTGATATAGGATTGATGTCAGAGCACTCATATTCCAAAAATAAACACTAATGCCCTGAACCACTTGCTATCCTGGTTATATCCTTATAAATAATTCAAGCTAAAATATTTCAGTAGAATAAAAATAGTAGGCTAGAATATACTAAGATAGTAAAAAGAAAAGGAAAAAATCTCAAGTTGAAAAGTGAATTATTATTTGCTGGCATAAGAAATTTAGAGGACTGTTGATCAGAAAGGTAATTCAGAACTCTAATAGACATATAATTATTTCAGGTTACATTTAGCAAGAAGTATAAAATCATAGCTTATTTAATTTACCACTTTATATTCATGAGTATTTCCTTTGAGTTCTCAAATTTCAATTAAAAACAGTACTAACATTTTCTGATATATTTCTTTAGGATTATATTATTTAGACTGTGAATTATAATTAAATAAAATGAAATGTAAATCACATGGGTATTGGTCTATAAGGCCTCCATATTCATTTTTACAATTCCCAATCCTGTCCCACCAGGGTATCTATTTTTTTTATACTTTTTTCTAGGCTGTTGAGCACTGAAAATAAAATTCTCCATACTATGTTACCTGAACAAAAACGTGGCTCCCCTGGGCTCTTTTCACAAAGCTCCTCAACAACTAATACAAACCATTACTATTCTCCTTAGGAGTCGATCTGAGCCCACCTAGCCCTCTCTCAGCAGCCAATCTAGCTGCCTCCTCCACTGAGAAGGGAGCCTTCAGACACATTCCTCTACTCTTTCCTAGAATGTAAGCCCCATTAGGGCAATTTCCAATGTATTGATTTCACTCACACCAAATCTCTCGAACCTAGCAGCACACATAGGACATAGTCAATGGTCAGTAAAGGTTTGTTAAATAAACAAACAAACGAAATTCTTTTTTCCTCATCCTCAAAAATCATTGATATTTTCATCAATCCTTACGTCTTTTCCCACTGCCTCAGTAGAAAGGACCTTTGCTTTAAGTATGAGTGGATGGAAAGCCACCAGAAGTCTTTCTTCATCTCAGATTATGGTAACTTCATCATTCCAGTTCCTGGGTGGAAAGTATGTTCTTTCATGATTCCAAACCAAGGCACAATGGTACTCTGGAAATGTCCTTTTCCACCTCAGCCAGACCATATTTTTTATCCCTTTTGCCTATAAAAATGTTTGTCTCCCCCATTCCAAGAAAAAAAGTCATTTCTTGATTCTATATCATCCTTGAGTGACTCATCATCTTTTGGCTTCTGCTCACCACCAAACCTATTTTACAAGTAGTATATTAATATAATCATTGTTTCAACTTCTTCATCTCCAATTTACTGCTCAGCCCACTGATCTTTTGGCTTACATTCCCACCACTCTACTGACACTAATCTTAGTAAGTTGACCCATAATATCCTATTTGCCAAATTAAATAAGCTAGTTTTCTTCCTATTTCATTGTTTCATCCTCAGTCTTTTTTGCAAGTTCTTCATCTTCCTGACCAGTACACATTAAGATAGTTCAGGAGTGAACCTTTGTATTTTCTATCTACATTCACTCTTTAAATAATCTCATCCAGTTTCATGACTTTACAAACCATGAATATGTTCATGACTCCCAATTTTCTCTTTACAGTGCAGAGCTCATTTCTGAATTTCTGACTTGTATATGCAACTGTTCTCTTGAAATTTCCATCTGGACAGCTAATAAGCATCTCAAATTAAATATGTCTAATACTCAGGTCTGATCTTTCTCCCATATTCTCTATATCCAACTTCATTATTATAGTTGCTTAGTTCAAAAAGTTTGAAATCATCTTTTACTCTTTGTCTCAACCCTATATCCAATCCTTCAGCAGATCATATTGATTCTACCTTCAAAATATAACCCAAATCCAACTACTTCCTACTAACCTCACAGCTGTTTAAAGACATCACAATCACTCAACTGGATTACTGCAACAATCTACCAACTGGTTTTTCCCCGCTTTCACCTTTACCCTCTATAGTCTACACACTACTCAGCAGCCAGAACAATCCTGTTAAAATGATCACTCAAATGAGACATTCCTCAAAACCTTTTCTTACCACTCCATCTCACTCAGACTAAAAGCAGAAGTCCTGTCCATGGCCTACAGAGCCCTACGTGATCTGACCTCTCTTACCTTCTTTGGACTTCATCTCCTACACTCCTTCACTCACTCTGCCCCATCACATTGTCCTTTGCTTTCCTAAAATACTCCAGGTGTGCTCCTGCTTTGGGCTTTTACACTGGTTATTCTCTCTGTCTCAAATGCTTTCTACCCACAGGACTTCTCTCCTTCAGATCTTTATTCAAATGTCATTTTCTCAGTAAGGGGATCCATTCCTCAACTGGCACACAATATACTTATTTACTTACCTGGTGATTGCCTTTCACTAAGAAATAAACTCCATGAAGGTAGGAACTCTTGTCTGTTTTGCTTACTGCTACATCTCCAGCACAACACTGCCTGGCTAATTGAGCGAATTGAAGGATAGATGGAATGGATAATCTTTTTGGAGTGAATAATCTAAAAGTCTTCATGCAATCATGTATCTCTGCAGCATTTGAAACTGTTGTTATTGCTTTCCTCTTCCCACTCCCACCCCCTCATAGTTTGCGGCTTTATTGCAGCTTTTTTTCAAAATACATTTTATATCATCTGTGACTCAGGAAATCCCTGTCTTCCTATCAGGCTAAAGAAACAAGAAATAGGACAGTGATTAGACTTTTAAGTATTAGGGTGTTTAGAGTCCCAGATAGTCAATATGCAGCCCACCATGCTCAAGTTTGTTTTAATAAAACTGGTCCAAAGGTTCACATTTTTGTCGTAGCTAGTTTTGCAGTTCGAGGACCAGGTAAAGAGTACAGCCCCGTGATCTATAAAATCAAGGGGTGACGGCTCACAGTTAGGACCTTTTCTTGGTGACATTTAGTTGGTTGAGCTGGCCTACAAGAAGAAATCTATGTGGAGGGGAACTTGGAAGTGCCGGCTGCCTTGATGGCCTCGAAGGCCTCCAACCTGTGCACCGAGTGGTACTCCTGCTCAGCCGTCAGGTAGGGGGCATGTTCAGCCAGTAGTGGCTGTCCATCTCAATCTCCAGGCACCAGATCATGCTCTACTTCGTTTGCAACGACGTGGCCCACGGCCACCAGTCCTTCCCGACCCACTGCCTGTGTTCCTTCTCTCCACTTTTTCATGTTAGTTAACAGAATCTCTATTTACTCACTTGCCAAAGCTAGGAATCATGGACATTCTTGATTTTGTACTTTTTCTCATAGCCTCCCAACTCACCTTATATTTCATCAGCTAGTAACATCTGTCATCCCACCTCTGAAACATTTCTCATAACCATTTCATTCCTATTTCACTGATCTACTTCAGGTTGTTATTGCTTTGACCATAGCAATTCACCATTATGCTAGACTGCTATAAAATCATTATAATAAGTTATTTATTAGAACATCTGATGCTCCTCAGACATTGACTGTAGGTTCCTCTAAAGTAGAAATCAGACTGTATCCATTTCTGTATCCCTACATTTCTGCATGCATGTCATCATTTGCCAAATAATGAATGCTCAATTGATGTTTGTTAAATTGAATGAAAACACTAAATGCAAGATCCTTCCAAGTTTCTTAGCAAAAACTCTGGCTCAGTTTATATTACCAATGGATAAGTGGCAGTATATCCTTTCTAAATCATCAAGGGAACTTACTAACTTAACAGGTCCAAGAGCCAAGGCATGCTACTAGAAGCCTGGATGTATTTGTTACTAAACTGTGACAAAGCACACCATTCTCAAAGTACAGGAGATTCAGAATGAGAGTATTTTATTTAAGATATCCCTAAGTAAAAGCTAGAAGTGATTTTATGACTACAGAAACATGTTTTTAGAGCATGAACATCACATAATGAGTACCATCTGGGGAATGAAAGTCATTCCAGCCATTTTTATAGCTTGTTCAGAAAAAAAGGTGTTCTGAATCTAAGCTGACAGCATTTTCAGTAAGTAATAATTTTTCCTTAAAAAGACAGTCTAATCAAGTGATTACACTAAAAGTCAAATAGATATCTAATTCAAACACAACTAACTATCCACTAATTTCTATGACAATCTAGGAGAGAAAATAATTATCATTTATCAAGGAAAAATTATTGTATGCATATATGTACCTTCTTAATTTGCTATTATAATAGATATTTCTATTCCTTTAACATTTTTTCCAAATTCAACAATTATTTCCTTAATTTTCACCTCTCTTATTCAAAAGTATTTGAGGATATACAATATTTTGTTCATCTATGAACATTAGCTTAAGATAATGCTTTGAGGAAAATGTAGAAACTTAGAATAAGAAACAGGTCACAAAGGCTGCCCCAGAATAGATCACAAAGAATTATACCAAAGAGTATTCTATTCTACTCTTAAGGAAAAATATTTAAGACTCTGATAGGCTTGGATATATCAGTGTGTAATGATTTTACAAAAAGAAAGTTCTTCATTAGGTTCAGACAAATAAACCTAAGCCCTCCCACTCCACTATCTACTGAGTTAGAACTGTCCTAATTGGCTCTTCATATAATTAAGGTAAGAAGTTAGCCACACTCTTTCTCATCTTATCTAAGCAACACCAATCCTTTTTCCTTTTTTAAAAGCTCTACAATCAAATTTCAAATAATTTCTGTTGATAATATAAACACTTAATAATTTTTCTATGTTCCCCTTAATTATGAAGGTCAAAATAAAGGCCAAGAAAATGAAGCAACACTAGCTACTTTGTGTAGAAAATACAACTCTTTAAAGGTATTCTATAAGTTTATATAATTAGTATGATTAGTTTTGAAACTGGAAACCAGAAACACATAGAAGTTTCTTTGTACAGATCTTTGCTCATAACTGACTTATCTAGACACTGAATATCTTCTCTCAGTTGTGCCACCAAAAAACCCACTTTAGATTGTTTCCTTTCATCAGTTTTTTCCTCCCTGAGTATGTGCCCTTGTTCCCAAGGCACTGCACGTTGAGCTGAGGGCACTGAGGAAGCTCATCTGGAATCACAGCCTTTGATCTTAAATACTAAGTGCTCTACTGCAACAACCAATGCAAATATAGCTCAGATGTTGATTAAATCAAAGATAAGTTCCAGTTCTAAGAAGATGGTAGCTTCCTGATTCCATGACACTATGAATTAATTTCATTTCAAAATAGTTCTTAATATCATCCCTGTTCTTCCTCCTCTTCTTCCTTCCTTTTCCTGCTACTGTTCCACCTCCTCCTCCTTATCTCTCTTCCTCTCCCCCTCTGTGTGGACACAGAGAAGACCTCCTTCTCTTTCATCAGTGGCTGCTATTTCCTGCTTCTATTTTCTGCTGTCTCTTCTACATGGTCATTATTGAACATTATTTTCCCCTTGTTTCGTAATACTTTTCTTTTAGTTTTTGTCCTTAACTACACTTCTCATTACATATGAGAAACAAATTTTTACTATTCTTCTTATTATTATTATTGACATTGCCAGGCAATGAAGATATTGTTTCTCTGGGCTCTCCGGCTAGATGATCTAGAAGTAATCTGACTGAAATAATTAGAATCGAATGTTCTACTCTTCTGAGTTCTTCTCACTATTAATCGATTCATAGAGGGTACTTCTGTACTCCCAAAGACTCTGTATAGATTTGAGTATAAGGGAGAAACAAATATCATTCCATATGCTTAAGGTGTCAAATCCTGGCCTCCAGAAAATAAAAGTCCTTTAAATAAAGCACAACGGCTTAGTGTTCTCATTCTACCTATTCCTTGGAAATCTGCACCTCAAACCAAACTGTAAAAGAAAAACAAAAACTGTCTTTCCTAAAAAGGAACTAATTTGGGTAAGCCAATAAATATCTACCAAGGGTCAACACTTTTAAATATATAGTTTTAAAAAACCACATAGTATGATTGGCCATTTAGAAAACACACTGTTTAACTATACAATGAGGAAATTACGCTGTATGTATTTTAAAAGAAAATCATGCCCCATGTATTATAAGGCACTATGACAAAAAAGTGAGAACTTCATTAGTTTAAATGATAACACTTACAGCAATTTCCATAGTTTTATAAAGCATATGTGTTTTTCAAGTTAATAATTTAAGTTATAGACAGATAAATTTTAACTTAGTGCTATACTGTATATTTGCTTTTAAAATTTTTATTTTTAAATGAGCTATCTTGGATATTTACTTTTTAAAATTTTTGATTTTGAAATAATTTCAAATTTATAGGAAAGTTGCAGGACATATTTATACAAAGAACTTCTATTTCGCCTTCATCTAGATCTCACAACAGTTAACACTTTAGCACATCTTTTCCCTCCTTCCTATCCCTACCCCCAACCCACAAACACATTTTATCATTGATCTTTTTCTGACCACTTTGAGAGCAGGCTGCAGATGTGATGCCCTTATATCCCTAAACATTCCAGTTCATATTTCCTGAAAACAAGAACTCTAGCCAATGTCATTACCATATAAGCCTCCAAATCAGGAAATCAATTTAATACAACACTACTTTCCAATCTACAGACTAATTCAAGTTTTACCAACTGTGCCAGCAATGTCATTTGTTCCCATCTGGTCCAGAATCCAATGCAGGAATATATGACGCATTTAGCTATCATATCTCTTCAGCCTCCTTCAACTTGGAACATTTCTTCAGACTTTCCCTATCTTTCATTGACCGAATGGTTTTAAAGAATATAGGCCTATTGTTCTGTAGGATGGCCTTCAACCTAGGTCTATACAATATTTCCTCACAGCCATACTCATTTCATAAATTCTCAGCAGAAATTCCCCAGAAATGATACTCTTCTCAGCACAAGACTTGGGAGGCATACAATGCTGATTTGTCTCACCTTGTCAAGTTGGTGTTTATTGTAAAAATACCACTTTCCTGTTTTGTGGTCAACTGAGTATTTGGAGGGGAGATAACCATAGATTATGCTAATATCCCGTTCCTTAAAGAAGCTCCATCTGCCAGCTTTGACATTCTTTGATGACACCTGCCTAAATCAGCCACCACTGATGGTTAGCAAACGATGGCCTATTTATATAATCCCTTCTACATTTATTAGTAGGCATTTCACACCAAGGAGGAGATTTTCATTCTCCCCCATTTTTTTATTCATTTATATCAGTATGGATTTATGGATTCCTGGTTTACATAATGGGTTTTAATCAATTACAATCATTATTTATTTTTATGTTCAAGTTGTCCCAGGGTTCAGCCATCAAGTTGGCTCCTCTGTCATTTTGTTATGATAACATCATTTGTTAAACATTTCCTTATTTTTTGGCATAATCAGATGGTTCAGGCTCATCTTATGTGTTCCCTAGCCTGATCCTTGAGTCAGCCTTACTTCCAAGGAGTCTTCATTCCTTTTAGGAGAGATGGTATTTACAAATCAAAATCCAAGCACTTGGTCTGATCATTGCTATTGGGGCATCATAGTTTTTGGCTTTCTCAGGGGGCACCTAGAAAATATGTATGTGTATACATATATACTATCTATATCTACTACTGTATCTGCCTGTTCATATATATTGAAAAAGAAAACATGAGTCATAATGACATCTCCAATTCCAATCCAACACCAAGGGTTCTCTCTTGACTACCCCCTCCTTCCATGTTTATAAATCCCTTCTCCAACAGTGAGAAACATAGCTCTTATTATCTTCAATAACTTCTTTGTTCCATGTAACCAATCTCCCAACTACACCAGCCCCTCTATGCTTGCTTCCTTCCCCTCAGTGCTTTCTCGTTACTGGCATGCCAATCCCTCCCTCCACTCTTGGGAAAAGAAGAGAAGGGAAGGCAAGGGGAAGGAAAATGGGAAAAGGAAAGAAAAGGAAGCAGATACTTACTTTTAAAACACCTTCCACAGCCATCTTCCCTTCATGCCCTAGTAAAATAGTGTATGGATATAACCACTGGATTGCATGCTTGATTGACATCATAGGAAAGGAATCCTATTTAGGAGAAAAAATTTTTAGGAATGAGTAACATCTAAAATAATCACAGAAAATTGATCTGAAATGTACATATGACATTAAAATTGCCTTATAAAAATAACCAATAGGTTTCTGGTATGCTCTAGAAGTCTACAAAAGCAAATATTCATTATTTCCTCTTCTCTTCCTGTCCCATACCCCTTTCCTAGGTAAGCTTACCCACTCCTGTCTTTCATCTGTCATCTGTGTTGATGGCTCCCATGCTTCTATGTCTAGTCCTGACCTCTTAAGCTGCAGGCCTGAACTCTCAATTGTCTATTACACGTGATTATATGAGAATCCCACAGACTCCCACTGGAAACAGAACAAATTTTCCTACCCTATTCATTCCAAAGTACCTCATCCTTCTTTATTCCTAATTAGAGTTTATCTCATCCACATTCACCTCACTAAATTTAGAAAGTGTTTGTATCGTCGAATCCTTCCCCGAAATCAAATTGTACTCTCAGTTCTGTTCACCCCACTTTAAAGTTTATTGACAGAAACAAGGAAATTTCAGTATGAACTGTCTATTAGATGCTATTATAGAATTACTATTAATATGGTACAGAGTATGATAATGGTGTTCTTGTTTTACAGAAGAATGTCCTAATTCTTTGAAGTTGCATACTGAAGTATTTAAGAGTAATTTACTTTTAAATGGTTCAAGAAAAAAAGAAAAGAAAAGGAGAGAGTGCAAGCAAGCAAACGTGGCAATATATTAACAATGGGTGACCCTAAGTGAAGGGATTATGGGTATTTGTTTTACTATTTCTAAACTTTTTTTAGACTTGAGAATTTTCAGAATAAAAAGTTCTAAGCAAAAACAATCAAAGTATAAGATTTGATTAACAGGAGAAGAAATGCTATTCTGGATGTATAGAATAATGTAAACAACACTTAATTCCCTGACTCACAGGAAACATAAATAAACGAACAAACACATACACACAAGTAAGTATTTAAAAATAAAAGTCTCTTGCCAAAGACAGTATCTCCACTACCTTGGATGGTGCCCTCAGCAGCAGGGTCTCACTGAGTCTTACAAAAGCCTATTTGTTCCCTATGCATCCAGGTTCTCTCCAGCCCTCCTCACTGCCAACAAGGGTGTTGTCCTCAAACATAAATCTGATCACTTCACACCCCACCTACTTCATAATGTCTGATTAGCCACTTCTCCCACATCATAAAATCCAGGCAACTTCATTCACCATGAAAAACATTTCACAACAGGGTTATAACCTCTCCCTCCACCACACACACTTGTTCTAGGGATAAAACATACTCCCATTCTTCAAACATACCAGGCTCATTTGTGATTAATCACTCCAGACACAACTGCCCATGCCCACTGTGAAAATGCAGTGGACAATGTCTCTATCCTATCAAATGCTCTCAGATCTGTTTATATTCTTTCTGTGTGCCTCTCAGCTTCCCCTTCCAAAGCCAGGCACTGCAGGACTTTTTAAAAAGATTGCTCTTGGACTCCAGAAGCCAGCTTTGCTTACATGCTAGTGCCTGGGAATTTGTGTCCCCGAAGATGACCATTACCATTACCCAATGACAGGTGGGTGCTAGAGCGTGAAAGCCCCAGCTCCCCAGCCTCAGGTTGGGATGGCTCTGAAGCCTAACTCACCCTGCAGCACACCTCTTACTTGATAAGGCTGAAGTCTTCCTTCCTTCTGTGGAACTTCTACTGAGATTGTATGTCTACCTCCTACTCCAAAGCTGTAAGTTCTTTAGGGGCTCAGAACATGTCACTGGTCTCTGTACAGTTTACCGTACTGTACAACAAATTAATCTCAGGCCTTGCAATATTGATATAGGAACGTGACAAGGCAAACTGAAATGATTAATACCCAATAAATAACTTTCAGATTTTCTTTACTACATTTGGGCATACCAGTTATTAATTTATTTTATACATACCAGGATTTGAACTGCATCCGGTAAACAATCTAAAGGAAAATCTGGAAGTCCAAGAGTAGATGATTCTTGGGAACAGAGAGTTGTGGCAAAGGACAAGAGCTGAGAAACTCTAGGGGAAAAAATGATATTAAATTTTATTTTAATAGTTTTTAAAAAACAAAATGGATAAGTCTGTTAAATGTAAAATAGGTGGGCCAGTTTAATTAATCTAAAAAGATGATCTGTACTATGCTTAAAGAACAATGGCTCCATATCATAATGTTCCATTTAAAAGTCAGGCACTGACTAGATACATGGATATGTTTCCTATATCCATTATAATATGTGAGGTTTTTCATAACCTAGCCCAAATCTACCCCACCAGCCTCATCTCCCACCTTTTTCAATCCCAAACTTAAACTCTAGCCACTGGAATCTTTTCATAGCCCTAAGAACATGAAATAAACTCTCATATCCCATGATTTAAAAAAAAAATCTCTTAGAATTCTTAGATTCCCTTTTCTATCTGGCAAAAGCCTACTCATTCTTTAGGACTCATTTCAAACACTAATGCTTTTGTGAAACTCTCATAAAGTCTCAACCATCAATAGCCCCAATATTTTAAAATTATGGCATTTACTATATTATGTTAAACTAAGCTATTCAGAAATCTTTCAACTCTACTAGATGCTGAGATTTTTGCCGTCAAAGATGATATCTTATTAATTTTATCACCAGCACTTACTAAACCACCTAACACTGAAAAATTCTTCAAAGAATAGTCGTTAAATGAATGAATCAATCAACTAACAGGCAAAATAAATTCAATGTTAAATGTCCAGAAATTTATAAAAATATACTTACTTCTCAGCAGAAACATTAGCTCCAACTGAATATAATAGTTTAAGTTGGTCCTAAAATAACATAGAAATACATCAAATTAATAAGAATTGTAACTGATTAAATGTAAATGTTTTATAGACACAATCTAACCTTTGAAATTACGCAGACATTAAGTAATTAATAGCAAAAAATCCTTTCTTGATACATTTCATTTTCTAAAAGAAAAGTCAGCCTTTAAAAAAAAACGCTCAGACAAATAATGGCACTATAAATTTTCTCCTAGTTTCCAGAAATTTTCTTTACCCTCTATCTTTTTTTCTTTCCATTAACTTCTGAGAAGGATATCTAAAAATATAGTAACATTTTTATGGAATTGAATTTCCTGTTATAAATAGAAAAACTATTTTTAAAAAAATTGATTATCCTTGGTCATACTTACCTTGAAGGGTAGATAATAAATATCTCTGGCTTGAAATCGAGAACGGAGAGGGGGGTCTAATGGATTCCCAGAATACCTCGGCACTGGCAATCCCAAGGCAATTACTCGGAAATTTTCACTGACTCGGACAATCTTCCAAGCATCCAACTCTGTTTTGGTGTGATCCTATAAAAGTCAGAGACCCCAAAAATACTATGGCATAAATGATATAGATTACAACTGAAAGAGCTGCCAGAAATTAGGCCCTGACTTTTGAGCAAACTATTTGAGAACATTCTCAAAACCAAACTGTCAAGGAAGAGAGTAAAGGAAATCAGGATCAGGATGTCAGGATAGGCTCAGAACATGAAGAGTGGTGTTTGAAAGGAAAAGCAGCTAACTCCCCAAGGAACAAAGAAGACCTGGGTCAGATCTCCAAGTGCTAGTCAGTAACACAGGAATAGAGTCAGAAAAGTAATGAAAATATACAACTAGAGTATCTCCACTACCTTGGATGGTGCCCTCCACAGCAGGATTTTTTATAACTAGAGGTTGTAAAAAAAAGTAGTCCTAGAGGGGCAGATCACCAGCAGAGTGGATATCCCATGGACCTTAAATAGGTAATTATGTTTGTGGGTGTATTTCTTTTGCAAGGCACATTATTAACTATGGAATAACTAACATGTTATGAAAACTTACTACATGATAAGAACATTCCATGGATTTTTCTCATTTACCTTTCACCAGAATCCAACTAGACATCTAATCTCCTTTTAATATGAATGAACAAACTTAAGTTCAAAGGACTCATATAACTCGCCCGTGGTCCTGCAACCAGTATAAGGTGGAGCTGAGAGAATGGCAGCAGTACAGGTTTTGGAGTCACAAATCCTGACTCGATTGCTTGATGTACACTCTAACTAAATGACCAAGGGCATGTTGTTATAACTTTGGAGTCTCAGTTCTTCTCATCTAGAAAGTGGAAATATCATCATCTACATTATTATGACTGCTATGAAAACTAAATGTGAGAATATATGTGAAAGCAACTGGTCCACAGCAGACACATGTTAAATGCCAGGATCTTCAGAGGGCACAGCCCACATAGTGTAGAAACTCTTAACATGGCACTCATGGCCTTTCCTGGCAGTAGTCCTACCTGACTCTCCCTGTCTCAGCAACCAGTACATACCCATCCCCTTGATCCGTCTTCCATGACCCTATGCTACAACCTATCTCGTGACTTCAGCCATCCAAACATACGATGCTGCTTTACCAACATTGCTCCTTTTGCCTGGAACACCCTTTCCACTATGCACACAGCACAAACACAAGTGTCATTCAAAGCTCAGCACAAACACCTTTATTAAAATGAGCCCTTTTCTGATCCCCTCCCTCTTTAGACTCACTTTTGTACCCTAAATTGTATCCTACGCAAGTTTCTATCATTATACATTTGTGCATTTACTTCTAAACCAGACTGTCTCATGCTAGATCCAAACTTTCGAGAGGACTTTTTACCTCTAAAACATAATAGGGAAAATGTTTGTTGACTGGTTGCATAAATTTTAATGATAATAAATAATTATTTCAATCATATTCTGGTATGAACCAAAATCACAAATCATACATTTTAATTTATAGATACCATGACACTACGTCACATACACTAGAAAATGAAAGTTTAGATCTAGCCCTGTCTGAGAAACCAAGAGTATAATCTTCAGAGAGCTAAATATTTCTATTTTTCATTTACCCAAAAATGATAAACAGAATATAAAGTTCATACAAACTGATTGTATCTGTTTCCATAATAACAAAATTCTACTATAATCACCTCTATGAAACCAATAACATTTTTGAGACATTAAAATTTAAAATACTAAATTTAGCTAGAAATAAGTGGGACTTAAATTACAGTGTTGGAATCTTTTTGCCATAGAAATTATCTTAAAATGGTAGTGTTTTGTGAAGGGATCTTGTCTCTCTATTCTGTGAGGTTCTCATGGGACAGATTCTATGAATACAGAAATAACATTTACCAATAAACATGTATTTATACTGATATTTACTTTGGGAAAAAAACATAGTAGATCCTTCTCAATAATAATAAGCAATTCCTTGTGTACTAAAATCCTTTTGATCCCCATATCTTGAATTCCTATCTAAACTAATATGCTCAATAACTCTGCATAGAATTCCACTATAAAAATAAAGAATGTATCAAACTTTTTGTTGTGAAGTAACTCCTATACTTTTAAAAAATTATTCCCTATTCTGAATATTCTTTCCAAGTCATTTACTAGAAATGGTGAATACTAATATAATCTCTAGAAACAAACAGTTCTTGGCAATTAGAAACTATCTAAAGAGAAAATGTTCTGCATAATATCCACCAACTTTTAAAACTAAATAATAAAAATAGCTTTCATTTCAGCAAATTAACCATAACAATATGAATAAATGAATTTAACTTTCTCTTATTGGTTAAAATCCTATATTATCTCCTTTTAATTATCTTAGAATGGGATGATCTGCAGATAGAGCCAGAAGAAAATGACTATATTGCACAATAAAAATACCACCTAGAAACTACCATAAACAGCAAAGAAATACACCGCTAAATGGGTTGCAAGATGAGTTACAGAGAAACAGACTCATACTGCAGGAATCAGAAAAAGATGCTCCTGGCCCTGCCAGCCACAGAGCATCAGTTCAATCAGACCCTCTGACGTCAACATGTATCATTTAGGGCCTAGTATGTTCTGGGCTTGTGTTAGCACCCTGGGAACAAGATCAAGAAGTATAAGACACAGATCCTGCTCCTAAGCAACCTGCAACAAACTAATAAACTGAGTAAGATTAGCACATATGTAACACTACAGAACAGGTGTGAGAGAGACTGTAGATCCTAGAATGTAGAGGCAGAGCAATCAGTCACAGAAGGCTGGATTAGCCGCAAAGAGCTCCCAGTGTGGTGCAGCTTGAGCTGAATCAACAAGGGCTAACTATTTTCTGATCATCTGTGATACTACATGACCCCATCTCCCAAGCCTCTGAAGAGCCCCGCATTACCTAGTTGTTGCCTTCTTTATATGCATATGTATCACAGCACTTAATCATTTCATTGCACTTATTCATTCATTCAACAAATAGATACTGAGTACCTACCATGTGGCAGGCATTGTTCTGGGAGCTTGAAATAACATCAGTGACCCAAATCCCTTCCCTTGTGAAACTTATATTCTAGTAAAGGAAGGCAGATAATCAACTAAAAATATAATTAAATAGGATGTTAGAAAACAACATGGAAAAAAAATAGAGCAGGGTAAGAGAGTACAGAGGCAAAGGGCAGACAGTAATTTTAAATAGCAGGGTCAGGACAGGCTTTATTGATAATGTAACATTTGAGCAAAGACTTGAAGAAGGTACAGACAGAAGCCAAGCAGATATCTGGGAGAAAATAGTTCTAGAAAAAGGGAAGTGCCTGTGCAAAGACTAGAAGGTAGAATGCCCACCTAGTATGTTTAAGGTATAGTAGCTGGAGTAGAGTAATAGGGGAGGAGGATAGGAGATGAGGCAAGAAGTAGTGAGGCCCCAGATCTTAAAAGGCACTGAAGCAGTTGGGGTTAATGTATAGGAGTGTACCAACCTGATGCATAGCTTAAAACACTCATTGACTCCTGTGTTGCAACACAGGTACAGTGTTGTAACAGTGTACAATTAGAAGGTTCTTACAGCAATGCAGGCATAAGATGCTGGTGGCTTGGATCATCAGTGTATCTTTTAAATATTTTATTCATTTCTGTCAGTAGCTACTGGACTTTTAGTTTCCTAAGGTTAAGAACTGAACTTTATTCAGTTCATATTGCTGGTGCCCAGCACTGTTTAGAAGTCATTAGGCTTTTAGTAAATAGTTGTTGAGAGAAGGAAGAGAAGGGGACAAAAAGGAGGTAAGAAGAAAAACAAAAGGAAAAAAAAGTGGGAAAGAGAGAATAGTTATTAGACTGACCAAAAAAGACAGTGAAAATCTGGGAAGTGTTCTGACACTGTCTGAAAACAGAAAAGCCTTGTAAAACTCCAAACTCATGACGGCAATTTTACAAAGATAGGGGCCTTCTGAATATCTGTCCTGATTCCAATAGAACCATGACTTACACAACAAAATGGCACTACCCACAGCTTGACAACAAAGATAAGGCAGCCAGTTTTTCTTCTCTTACTTGGAGAAGTTTGTCGTAACGCTCGGCAGACATCAGGAAGCGTCCATCTTCAAGCTGCATCTCCCTATTTTCCAGCAGGTTGTTCAAAACAGGCAGAACATTCCTCTCCGCCTTTTCCAAGCCTTCCAAAATGAGAGTTCTGCCTTCTGTGGCTGCACGAACTGCACACTATTTCCAAGAAACACAAAAGCAAAATGAGAATATCGAAGTTGCAGAGCCTGACCAATTTCTACTTACAATGCCAATTAAACTTGCGGTTCTTGTTATAGGGACCAGGAATCAGGAGAGCTGGGTTCCAGATCTTGTTTTGCTTTTTCTGCCTGTATTATCTTAACCAAGTGATTTTACCTCTCTGGGCCTGTTTATTCATGTGTAAAATAAAGAGACTGGAAGAGAAGACCTCTAAGGTTTCTTTCAGCTTTAACATTTTAAATTATATACCCAGTGAAATAAAAAACTAACAGCTATCTATGTGCAAGTAACATAATTAAACAAGGGAACAGATTCCACAACTGGAAAAGAGAAATGAAGATAGCAATCTGCCCTGCCTATCCCACAAGCTTCTCATGAGGATCAAATAAATAAACTAGGTGAGAAGGCTTGGAAACTGTAAGCATGAATCATCCTCAAAATGAATTCAGGTTTAAGTGTGATTCTTGATTCTGTCAATGTTATACACTTAGCAAAACAGAAAAAGAGTCAAATTTCACACTGGCCTACACCAGACTGACTTAACCGGTACTATAAGTCTTCCAATAAATTTTAAGAAAATTATTAATGGAGAAAAATAGAAAATAAAGTAAACCCCCAAGTAATAACAGACAGGAAAACTATAATACAAAAAAAAAAATCACTAAAAATGTGAAACAACATTCTCTTTTAACTGATAGGTCCTTAACAACATAGAAAAAAAAACTACTTTTTGGTCAAAATCCTTGAAAATCTATTTAAAAAGGAAAACCTTAGTCATGTTTCTTCTGAGGCATTCAACAACAAAGGATTAACGGTGCTCAATTTATATTCTCACTCCTTCCTTAAAAAGTCTTCTCTGGTTTCCATGACACTGCATTCTCTTAGAAAAACTGTTTCTCCTTTTCTGCCTGTCCATTAAACATAGGTGATACCCAGAATTACATCCTTAACCCACAGCTCTTCTTGCTCTACAACAGGGGTCCTCAAACTTTTTAAACAAGGGGCCAGTTCACTGTCCCTCAGACCGTTGGAGGGCCGGACTATAGTTTAAAAAAACTATGAACAAATTCCTATGCACACTGCACATATCTTATTTTGAAGTAAAAAAACAAACGGGCAAAAACACCCACATGTGGCCCGCGGGCCATAGTTTGAGGACGCCTGCTCTACAAGGTCCTTCCTGAGAAATCTTATTCAGTCACACAGTTCAAGCCATCACCTTCATGCTAACGACTCCCTAATCTCATGTTCCCCCAAGCTTTAGAACTATGCAGTCCCATCACTTGGATATCTCCAACCAGATCCCATAATATGCACCTCTGGTTTCCCTGTACAACACTGAACATATACTATTTTCCCCTAAAATCTGCTTCTCTTCTTCTACTTTCTGTTTTAGATGGGAGTACCATTCATTCATGCCCAGACCCTTGATTCCTATCTTACTCCTACATTTAATTTATCACTATGTCCAGATCATTTAACTTTCTTAATATTTCTTGAACTCATTCCTTTCTCCCTCTTCCCTACTCCAGGCCCTCCTTACCCCTCAGATCTCCTCCCTAGTAGTTAAAACTTTTTAATTTGGCGTATAAGCCTATCACAATTTGGCATCTACCTACCTCTCCAACATCGTCTCTTGACATTAGTTGCATCACATGCGGTATTTTTTGTGACAATGAACTGGCTATGACCTCCTACACATGTATATACCATAATGCTTTACTAGAAAGTCTGTCTCTACTCATACCAACCCCTTTGCTTAGAACTTAATTTTCCCTATAGTAATTAGTCCAAAAAAGATCTGATTGTTTGAAGGGGGAATATATCTCTATTTTTTAATATTTCATATCCAAAGAAATTCCTGTAGTAGCAAAGCTACACATTGTCTAAGTGTGGAAAAGAAAAGAGGCATTGCTTAATCAATCTTACATACTGTCTTCTTTTAATAAACTGTTGATTTTACACTGCATAGTAGAGCTTAGTTTATTTCAAGTGTCTTTGTACTATTGTAAAAGAATAAACTTTTATGAAAGCCATATTAGACTCTAAATAATTATCCATTTTAAGAATATAAATTCATGAATGATCCTTCAAATCTATCATTACTGCAAATATTTTAATTCTCTTCTACCAAACTAGTCATCCTATTATCATAGCTTTATTTGAAAAAAAAAATGCATGGAAGGGACTAATAGACCCTAAAGAACAACAAAATAAGAATCTCATTTTTGCTAGCTGTGTAAAGGACAAAGCCATAGGCATAGTTTCTGGGACATTAACAGTCAAAATACAAACTACTTTTTACTTTTGTAAGAAGTACTTCATGTACTTCTTGTTTCAAGTAAAGTCTCAATTAAGCTTTTGTTCACAAGAATATATTTACTCCAAGAAAGCATAGCTCAGAGTAAAAAAAAAGACACTAATTAAGTTATCATAACCTGTGGCAATATCATTTTTAAAAAGCTAAAATTTTTATCAATAAATAATACAAGACAGAATAAATACTGTATTTGACTTTTAAAAACTCCATAGGGGTGACAATGCATGTTCTCTGAGATAAAACTAAAAACATACACATCAAAATTTAGTGGTTCACCAACTGTGGGCCAGGGAAAACAAAGTCTTGACAACATAGGACAACAACAAATACTGCAGCTCTGCTTTATTCACCTCAGGTATACTTTGGTCTTCTAAGCATTGAATCTTTTCAGAGGAATTCAAAATAAACTATGTAGAGACATCAGAAACAGAAGCCAAATACACAAAGTATTCCTTTCATCTATTCTAATGAAGGTTCTGTGACCATAAAGTTGAGACAGTTGTGATGGATGGAAAAAAGATAACATCGTCTAATGATCTCTTGAAAATCTGATCAGTTTTGCACCTCTTCTCCAGAGTAAAATGCATACACACACATCCCTCAAATGAAAACCTCTACTACTAAAGAATGATAAAAATAGAAAACGATCCATTTGGCAAATACTATAGTAGTAGCTGTTGTAGGCAATGGTTATTTTACCATTTAAATGGATGGCAAATGAGGGGGTAAATGTATGATGAGAAACAGGATATTTTTATAGACTCAAAATATCTCCCTACAAGATACTGTATTAATGACAATGTATAAAATAATACAACACTGGAGAAACCTGGCAGATAGCATCTTAACCGAGTGATCAAAGTAAATGTGACCAATAATGAGATGTATCAATTTCACATACTATTAATAGACTCCTAATACAATACACTGAGATGGGCACATCACTTCTATGGTGTTCTTGCTAAAAAGGCATAATTTCAAGCAATTCCTGGGGAACATCAGACAAACCTAAATGGAGCAACATTCTGCAAAATAACTGGCCATAAAGAGGAGACAGGAGAGGGCTGCTGTGGGGACACAGTTGGGGACAGTGAGGGTGGTAGCAGTCTTTTTTTTTTTAAGGATTCAAAGACTTGAGCATGCTCAAATGATGAGGGAGAGGAGCTAGTAGAGGAGTACAAAAAAGATAGTGTATAATTATTGAAATAAAACTAAAGAAGCTGCTACTTGATAGTTTGGTCTATCTACTGAGTAGGAAAGTGGTAGGGCCTGCAGGTTTGTAACAGGCTCTTCCATTTATGCTACCTAATTTAACCCTATGACAGTCCTCTGAAGTATACAGTATTTTACCGAATTTTATAATGGAAGAGAGGTTATACAGTTTGAAAATGGCAGAGCTAAAATTTTAGCTTGTCCTTAAATTAAGTGACAGAAATCAAGTAGATGAAGAACTAAAAAGAGATCACTAAATAGAAAGCTATTAGTTATTTCAGAGAGTCTAGTTTTCCTAGGCATAGGAATTTGCTGTGTATCTATTTAGATTAAAAAAACAACATCCATAAAAGACATTTCTGCACACACAAGAGACTCGATTCAACTTAAGATATACATGACCCTAAAGCAGTACATGCTACCTTAAAGTCTTCTAGAGAAGAATAAAATCACATTTTCCCAAACAAACATTGTTTTTTAAATCATTGTCAACTTAGTGAATTCTCTAGAACTGAACAGCAATAAAACTAGCCACCTGCCTAACTGGAAAGTGAGGTAGTGAACAGAAAAGATTCAATAGTCTTTTAAATCAACATAACCCATTATTGCACGATGATCCCCACATGACTTAATCAAGAACTTTTACACCTACCTTTTTGCTAAATTGTTTTCCACATATAACAAACTCTAATTTAAGCTTCTCTCCTGTTTGTTTTACTTGCAAAGTTACAGAGTTTGGGGTTTTGTTTTGTTTTTTTAACTTACAAAAATATTACCAACGTTCTTTTTTTTCTTTTTCTTAACAAATATTAATGTAAGAAAAACCGATCAGGCAAATATCCAGTTTCTGACAGCGGCTTCTAAATGTCTCTAACTTTGCCTTAATAACCCATTAGACACATTGCCAGGAGAGTTCTGTAAGAGAAGAGGGATAACGAGGCACTTTCATTTTAAAAATAGAAAGATAAATAGAAAGGAAAATCAATAAAACTGGATAAGAATAAAAAGGTATGCTACAGTATATCTGAAAATTTAATGTGTGAATAAGAGAAATTCTTGGAAATGAAAGCAAGGGGTCAGAGAGATTTCACATTAAACCCTATTGTACTGTTTGAAACTTTTTTTTTCTTTTGGCTAGGATCACATGTATTATCTCTTCTATATAAGAAAACTAGCTAATGAAATTGATTATAATTTTTGATATATGAGAAAAGTGGCATTTCAAATTAGCAGAAATTAGATTTTTGGAAAAAAATCAAATGAACTTAAAAGTTTAATGGTAAAAGTAAAACCATATAATTACTAGGTGATAATATAATTGCCTTTTAAAAAATAATCTTGAAGAAAAACTTTCTGATAATTCAAAGGCAGATACCATTAAGAAAAAGATTACTAGATATGATTACATTTAAATTTTTCCATAAACCAAAAATATCTTAAATTAAAAGACAGACTGAAAACTTGGATGAAATGTTTATAACATATGTAACAAAGACCATATAAATATCTTTAGTATAAAATGAATTTTTATAGCTTATTAAGAAAATTAATACCCCCACAAAATGCAAATGAGCACCATAATAAAATATATTCAACTTCACTGATTATTAGACAACTATTTTAATATAAGGTAAAACATGATATTTTTAGACTTTCAACTTGGCAAAGATTAAAAAAGACCAGCTTAAGCAATATAGTGAGACCCTGTCTCTACAAAAAATAGAAACAATTAGCCAGGTGCAGTCTCTTGTGCCTATACTCTCAGCTACTTGAGAGGCTGAAGCAGGAAATTGCTTGAGCCCAGTTGTTTGAGGTTGCAGTGAGCTATGATGATTCCACTGCACTCTACCTCAGGCAATAGAGTGAGATCCTATCTCAAAACAAAGTCAGTAAGTAAATCAATCAATAAATGAAAAAGAATGATAATATCCAGGGTTGATAAGGTTAAGAGGAAACATGGACTCTCATTCATAGTTGGTCTGAGTGTAACCCTATGAAGGGTAATTTAGCAAGATATATAAAATATGTAAATGGTTATGTTGATTAACCCAGCAATTCTATATCAACGAATTTATCTTAAGGAAATAACCATATAAGGGTACGATGGTATGTAGTATATATTATACAGTCACCAAAACACTGTTTTATAATTGCAAACAAACCAAAAAACCCAAATGCTAATCTGTGGAGGATTGGCAAAACTAGTGGTAAATCAATATGAAGGAATAGCACACAGCTATAAAAATATAGCTCTAACTTTACCTGTAAAAAGGTACATAATATGTTGTCTACTTGAAAACCCTTAACTTCCTCTCTAAAACTGAGGACAAGGGGAAACAGAATCAGAGGACTATACTAGTTCTTACCTAATTACTGAACCTTAAATATTCAGGTTATTAAGTATGAAATGATTTCCTTAAGTACTAAGTTTGACAGTTGGTATCTCTGACATTTCACTTTGACACTTCTTGTTTTATTTTTATTGTGAAGGTATGTCCTCATTCTTTTAAATGCACAGTTTAGCTTGTGATTATCTTTCAAAGTTTTTTTTTTAGAGAAATTTTTGTGAAACCATAGATAAGTCAAAAATTAGTGATATTTTCTAATATGAGTTCCACTGTGGAAACAATGCTGCACAGACAGCCCAAAATATCAACAAAGTGTTTGAGAAGGACCTGGCTAATGAAAGCATAGTGCAACGATGGTTTGAGAAGTTCCATTCTGGTGATTTCAATTTTGAAAACGAGGCATGTGGGTGACCTGAGACCAAGGTGGATAATGATGAGCTCAAAGCTATAGTGGAAGAGAATCCATCTCAACCTACGTGTGAATTAGCAGCAAGGTTTGACGTTACTAATCTAACAATATTGGACTATTTGAAACAAATCAGCAAGGTAAAGCAGCTAGATAGATGGGTTTCGCATGAATTAAATGAGCGTCAGAAAAGAAATCGTCTTAAAGCTTGCCTTTCTCTGCTGCCACGACATAAAGGCGAACCATTTCTACACCGTATTGTTATGTGTGATGAAAAATGGATTCTTTCTGACAATCGCGAGCATTCAACACAATGATTGGATAAAGATGAAGTGCTGAAACACAGTCCAAAACTGAATATTCATCCAAAAAAGCTAATGATGCCTGCTGATGGTCCAGCACTGGTATTATCTGCTACAGCTTCATGAAATCTGCTCAGTTGATTACAGCCGATGTCTACCACAACCAATTGGATGAAATGCTTGTGTTTTAGCAGCCAAGATTTGTCAATAAAGACAGGCCAATCCTCTTGCAAGACAACACTCAATGACATGTTGCACAAACGATGCTGCTCAAAGTACAAAGGCTAGACCTGAAAACTCTCTGTCATCTACCATATTCACCAGACCTTGCACCAAGTGACTACAACTTCTTCCAGTCTTTGGACCACTTCTTGCAAGGAAAAATATTCAATTCTCAACAAGTTGTGGAAAACACCTTTTGTGATTTCATCACCACTCACTCCCCAGGCTTCTTCGCTGCTGGCATAACCAAGCTACCGTTCAGATGGCAAAATTGTGTTAATAGTTTAAGTATATACTTTGATTAATTGTACCGCTTCTTGTTTAAGACATAATAAACTAAATTTTAATTTGAAAATGGACATTTCATATTTAATGACCTAAATAAATATGCTCCAGCTTTTAATGAACCTTGTTATAAAAAGTATTTCATTCATAAGCCCATGGAATGAGTTGGGGAAGACCCTGACCATGTTCTAGAGATGGAACATTTGTTCCTCCCATTAGCTCTATTATAATTTAGGTTAATCTGTGATGAGATGTGAGGAGAGGCCACTACAATTTCACACTGTTCAACTTCAGCTGAACCTTCACTATTATCTAAAAGTGATTTCCTTTATTTCTTGTAAAAGTTATTTTCAAGCCAAGCTTCCGATGCCTTCCTTCTACTCTTTCAAATGACCTTGCCTAAAACTTTACTGTGATGATTAAACTCATGTGAATTGAGATTTTGTGACTTTCCTCCACTCCATCACACAGTCTGTGTCTTCATTTTTCTACCCTACTAAGATTTCTACCCTTGACAAAATATCACTCCTCCCCCTCCTCCAAGACTAGTCCTTTCTACTTTGAGCTTAGTAGCATTCCTTCCCACCTCCTCCAAAATCTTCTTTCATCAACTATACCATCTCTTACCTGCATTTCCAAATCCCTTCTCTTCTACAAACATATCTATAGTTTAAGAAAACCTACAGTTCCCTGATACCATTTAAAACTCTCTCTTTATCCTTTCTTTTACATTTAAGGCTTTTACATTTAAAAAGGGGGCCACATACACATTCCCTCTAATAAACTTCCATCTAGCTTCCATTATTCTTATTTTACTGAAAATACTCAAAAGCACCAAAAAATTAAGCTGCCAAAAATCATGGCTTTTTCTTGATCTTCATATTCTCCTGTTCTTCAACCCTCTTCCCTTGATCTCTATTGTGCTTCATCTTCTCCGGACATTACCATGCTGGTTTTCCTCCTGCCTTTCCCTGGCCCTTCCTCTGCCTTCTGTCCCCTAAAATGCAAGCATTTCCCAAGGGTCTGTCCTTAACCTTTTTCCCTCCTCTTTTCTCACTTGATATTTTGCTGGCAAAGATCTAAGTTATTCCCACAAATCCTCATTCATTGAGTACCCATTTTATAGCAGGGGCTATGTGCTATGTTAAGTACAGCAAGATTTTTTCATTTTCTTTATTTCATTATTCTTGAGGACTATACTATGTGGACCTAACCTGTCTCCTGAGCTCCCCACACATCTCCTAATGCCTTTTAATGTCTCACGTGGACATTCAAACTCAGCAGGTTTAATCTATCAAGCTTGTGACTTCTTACCTAAATCAGGCCCTCTTCCTGATGACTATTTCAATTAAACTTTCACCGATTCTCCCCACAACCCAGGATTTATTACTTCTTATTCTTCACGCAATGTAAGTGTGACCCCTAAATATCTTATGCATCCATTACCAACTTTCCATTCCCACTGCCACCATCCCCAAGCATTTCAAAAAAAGCTATCTTTTTTCAAAACACTTCTTCCTCAAAAGGAAATTTCAGATGAACATTTTCTCCAGTTTGCAAAGGTCATTGATGAGCAGGATGATACATGTGAATCATTTGAAGAATATGTAGCTATTATAGATCTATTAATTGGAGAATACAATGAAAGGTTCACTGACTTTGAGAATCATGACATCACACTCAAATTAGCACTTCAGCCTCACCTAGTTGATACCACTGAGGCACCTAAAGGACTGTAGAGGGAATTGCTTCGGTTCTCAGTAATGACATTTTAAACTCATTGTTCAATGCTAAGAAAGATCCAGTTGAAATATGGAAAAATGCAGTAGGAATACCCACGCCTTTGGCAACATGCCCCAAAAATGCTTTCTTGCTTTTCAACCACTTATTGCTGCGAATCTACATTCTCCTACCTAACCTAAATCAAGATGCCCTTAAGGTCACAAATGACTGATACCCATATCTAGAGGATGAACTGAAACTGCAGACCTCTGTGCTGCAACCAAATATTCAAATGCTTTCCAATAAAAAACAGACACGACAAAGTCATTAAAAGGTTAGTTAACTTTAAGATCAGCAAATAGTTTTCATTTTTTGAAATTATTAAGTACACAGTAGTTAGATTTTTACAAAATAATGTACATTTTTAAGTATATCTAACTGAAGTTTCTTGAATGCGGCCTTATTTGATTTCAGCTAAATTAATGCAGTCTTCCAAAATGAAAAGGTTCCTCACCCCTGGGCTAGATATTTTGAAAATTTTCTATATAGACTGTTACATAAAATAATTATAATTTTTCTCTTGAAATCTTAAAAAAAAGGAACAGTGCACATATATTTTTTACTTGGAATAACTAGTTGTGATCATTCCTCAATGTAGAAATTAGACCAACTATAAGGATCTTTTTAAAAATTATTTTATAAACAACAGAAATTTATTTCTGAGAGTTCTAGAGGCTGGAAAGTCCAAGCTGTGGTCATATACTTAGAGAATAAGTACTAACCTTGAATCAGAACGCTTAGAGTCTTCTCCTTGATCATCAAGTCTACATGCCTAATGCAAATTACCTAGAGTCTCAGTTTCCTTGTTCATTAAATATTCACAGGGAGAAGCGAGCCCAGGATGTTGAACCTCTAAATTTGAAAATTCTATGATTATAAGGGCATTTCAGCTATGTGTGCTTAGGCCTTTAAAATGTTCATAAAGGAATTTTTGATCCTTTCTATAAGGTATAGGTCTCCATGTGGCTATAAGCTACAGGCCTTTATGTGTATACAAGGTAAAGTCCTATACACGTCTCTAGGGTATAGGCCTCTATAAGTCTATACATATAGTTATAGGCCTGTATATATCTATAGACTTCTAATAGTCTAAAAGCTGCAAGCCAACATGTGTCCGCAAAGTGCAGGCCTGTATGTGTCTATAATGTTTAGACCTATACGTGTCTATGAGGTATGAGCCAATGCATGTATATTATGAGGATCTTTTCCTGTCCTTCAAGCTACAGAATTTCCAGAGACCTAATTTTCTCAAATAGAAATAGGAAAAAATACAACAAGATCCTTCTGGCCCAGCCATCTCATATCATAGCTTTAACAATTCAACACATGAACATGAAGGATTTCAAGATAAAAGTAGGTGCATGACCTAAATCAAAAACTGTGTAAGCCCCTGTTCTAGATTTGCTTCTGATTTGACATAAGACCTTAGGCAAACAATTAATCTGGATGTCTGTGTCCTCATTTACTAAATGAGAACATCCTCAAGGGGTATTGTACAATGTAACAATTTTAGAGTCAAAGCAGTACTGGAAAAAATTTAAAGCTATTGAAGCTCCTAAAATGTAATTATTAATATAGCCATAATTTAATAATAATAGATCCCAAAAAGCTTCAGTGGCTACAGTATAAACATACTGAAGAAGCCAAAGAAAAACAGAAAAGGCTACATTTCATGTTCTTCATTTTAAATTATCAGAATAGGATCAGATTGATTTTCGGTTGCTCTACCATTTACTTGCTATGGATGACTTACATTAGTCACTTTATATATCTGAGCCTCCATTTCTTTCTCAAGCTAGGTTCATCATGATGCTTCTTCTCTCATAGACTGTGTTGAAGATTAAATGAGATAACCTCTGGTAACTATTATGAGTCCTATCATCATCACTGGTCATGGTAGCTGTCATTTTCATAAAAATCATCGCTGAGTTTTTTTAGGGAAGTAGCATAATATGGTAAAAAGAACCTGAGCTTTGAAATTGGACAGAGCCTGGTTGAAATTCTGCCTCTGCTGTTTATCAGTTGTATGATCACTGCCCTCTAAGCTTCATTTACTTAATCAGTAAAATGGTGAAGTCATCTTGCCCCTAAGTATGTTTTGAGGATTAAATGCAATGATATAAAGCACAACATAATATCTCCCAATAAAAGTCTCTTTTTCATCTCCCTTGACTAATTATTTATTTACTTATTTATTTGTTTGTTTGTTTGTTTGAGACAGGGTCTCACTCTGCCTCCCAGGCTAGAGTACAGTGGTGCAATCATAGCTCACTATAACCGCTACTACAGTTGGCTAATTATTAAATTTTGTGTAGAGACAGGGTCTTGCTATGTTATCCAGGCTGGTCTTGAACTCTTGGCCTCAAGCAATCCTCCCACTTCAGCCTCCCAAAGTGCTGGGATTATAGGTATGAGCCACTGCACCCAGCCTCCCTTGATTTTTAAAAATGAATCACATAAATCTATCAAACAGTTTACACTGTGTAAGTATATGGTGTTATGATAGCAACATAATAAGGAATAAGAACTCACAGCCTGAGTTCTAACACAGAGCTAGATCTCTAACTGTCCAAATGCTAATTAAGACATATTTCAACAATGTATTAATTTATGATAGGAAAAGTTACAAAGAACCTGGATAGCCAATAAGGTGGAAAAAATAGGAATGTTAAATAAATAATAGCATATCCATTTAATGAAAGAGAGTAAAAGTCATATTTTGAGGAATTTCTAATGTTACAAGCAGATGTTCCTGATAAAGTGTTTTTAAAAATATATACTATAAACTTTATATACATGGGATACCACTTTTATAAAAATTATTCATTAGACATGACAAATAGATATGCAAATAGATGGAAATACAGAAAATAGTCACACTGTTGTTCTTGGAGGGGAATACAAGTAATTTTGAAATTCTTCCCTATGCTCTTTAGCATTTATTATGCTATCCTTTATTCTGTTTATTTTGTTTTCCCCCACTAAAACATAAGCTATATGACAGAGATTTTTGTTTCTTTTGGTCACTGCATCTAGAGAGTACCTGGCACAAATCTGTCATTCAATACATATTTGTTAATTAATAAATACAAATATATATGCATATATATCTGTAAAATGAGCATTTACCACTTTCATAATCAGAAAGAATAAACATTACTTTGGGGGAAAAAAATAAATTCCCTAGTTTATTAACCTAACTCTGGCCTTCCAAGGTAGCAATTGAGTTTAACCACTTACTTTATCATCAACCATGCTTAGTCCTGAATAAGAATGAGCCAAGGGGTTAATGGTCATGACTCCCAACTCAGGATTTGAGAGTTTTGCCACAGTTTTCCAGCTGAAATGCCAAGTAGTACTAACTCGGACATCAGTCATAGGTGCATGATAATTGTATACAATGTCAACCACAATGAAAACCCCAAACTTTCTCCCCACCAGACAGCCACAGGTATTTTTTCATCTATGTTGGCCCATCTAGGTTACAGGCATCACCTGATGGTGAATAAAGACACTGCCTCTTCCTTGAGCCCAGATATCAAATTCAGTGAAGGAATTTTTAAATAAAATAAATGTAAAGCCCTTTCAGTCTAATAAACATATGACTAGCTGGTAAGTCAATTGGCACCTTCGTCCATCTCGAATTCAGATAGGTATTATACATTCTGATGGCTCATAACAGATGTCAAAAAGGCAGATGTCCATGGAAAAGTTACCTAGTCTCATCCAAACCCTATTTATTCTCAATTTACTTAAAATTTTAACAAAGTTAATTATCTAGAGGAGAAATCTACCATCAAACATATCTGTCAATTATGTTCCAGACAGTTTTTTGGTGCCAGAGATGAGCAAGATAGTTGTATTCCAGTGGGGAAGAGAGACAATAAATGTGTGAGCAAAGAAATAAGTTGGTAAATTCAAATAGTGATAAGTGCTCTGCAGATTATATCATATAACATGACAGCATGGTGCAGCACAGTATATGTGGAAAGGAGGTGGGTATGACTAGAGGCTACTTTAGCTAACATATCCAGTGAATTTATAACCTGAATTATGAGGAGGTAAGAATATAATAAACTGGGAGATCATATGTATGAAGGAGAGGAAATATCAAGTACAAAGGAAGGCCACTGTAGCTGGAGCCTAGCAGACAAGGGAAAAAGAGTGAAAGGAGATGATAGGTGTGATGGGAAGTTGTTGCATGGCGTTAAGCAAGGAACTGATAGGATCTGATTATGAACTATACGGTAAGGAATATTAACTGCCAGGAAATAAGCTGGAAGAAAAATATGAGAATCAGAGAAAACCTCAAAAAATAGTCTGAAGCAATTTAGAGCAAGGACCAACATTCCTACACAACATTCTACCTCAATCACAGGCTCTGAAGGTATCAGTGGTACTACAGTACAGTAAATAACTAGTGTTCATCATAATGAGTGGGCTTCACCAAGAAAACATAAGAGTATAAAATATTCCCATACATTTATATGACACAAAAAAGTTTATTTTATAAACTGTATAAGTTGTAAAATATATATCATCTGAAAATATGCTTTTCAGGATGGCAGAAGGAATATATCATTTTAGAAAGTTTCATCTAAATAATTTTTATGCTCCAAGAAAGAAAATCTTTAGCTAATCAATAAATTTAGTTACCTAAAACAATTCAATTTCTAAAAAGTCAAAGTTTTAAACTGTCTTTAAAATTATGTCTTTAATAAAAACATTAAAAAATCCACTTTCGGAGGGGCGGAGCAAGATGGCGGACGAGAAACACTGCCAGATAGAGCGTCTCT
>VBSM01003176.1:59938546-59951107 GCA_008086735.1 Cheirogaleus medius
AAAAAAAAAAAAAAAAAAAAAATCCACTTTCGCTTTCTCACTATTTGCATTGCAGGAATCAACCCAGCTATAACATTCATTTTAAAAATATCTTTTAAAATCTATACTCTACCAGACAAAGCCAGTTCTTTTACTGTCATTTAAATATATTCCTATCTCCTCACCTCTACATAAGCCATCGTATCAATTTCTAATCTCTTTACGTAGCTCCTCGCTAACCCAACTCAAATCCCTTCCCTCACTCTTACCCTCTTTGGGTATGGAGAAGAAACAGGCAAATTTCTTTAAAAACTTTGTCAGTTGGGGGTGGTGTGGGGCATACACAGCCCCTATGTATACCTAAATAACATGGGAGCAGAAATTTAAGCAATTAAAAAGCGGTATGCTTTAAAAAAATCCAGAATTTTAAATGTTAACATTTGTATTAACCATAACATTCCAGATTTTCTGTCAAGTAGCTAAATCTTAAATTTTTAATGTATCCAAAATTTAGGTATTACCAGATAATATATTTTAGAAAACTAACCCTATATGAAATTTTAAAAATTAAACATGCTTGATAAGTGACTATTTCAAACAGCTTACAGAGAAGTTCAGTGGAAATGATCCTGTGAATTAATACCTACCTGCCCTTTGTCAGAGATAACCAACTTGAGAAAGAAATTAGGACTAACCTGTTACCTTTCTTACACGGTAAAAAATGCAAGTTGTTGACTCTAAAAATAAATACAATCTTTTGAATATAAATATATTTTCATCATGTGGCTAAAATGTGGATCACTAGGTTTGGAATACTTGCCACTAAATTGAGAGTCAAAGTCAATAGACCAGAAATAAAAATCCAAGCTCATATTTCAAGAGGCACTTATACACAAAGAAAACATAGCAAGAGTTTTTAAGATGTTTAAAATAATGAATACAAGAATCTCTTTGCTGTAAGAGAGAATTTTCCACTCTAGGACTGAAAAGTCAGATAGAAAATTACCAGTAGTGAGTGTTACCTATTGATATTTATAGGTAATGTACATAAGCACGAACAGCTCTTTAAGAATTCCCCAGTAAAATTATACGATAAAAATGTCTGAAAACTCTATCATTTGTTTTAAAACTTGACTATTATCTTAAAATTATAATTTATGTTTGAATATTAAAAACTTTGTGGTGGTTTTTTTTGGTTTTATTGTTTGTTTGTTTTTTGAGACAGAGTCTCACTCTGTTGCCTGGGCTAGAGTGCCGTGGCATCAGTTTAGTTCACAGCAACTTCAAACTCCTGGGCTCAAGCGATCCTCCCGCCTCAGCCTCCCAAGTAGCTGGGACTACAGCACGTACCACCACGCCCAGCTAATTTTTTTCTATTTTTTTTGTTGCCCAGCTAATTTCTTTCTATTCTTTTAGTAGAGACAGAGTCTTGCTCTTGCCAGCTCTTGCTGGTCTCAAACTCCTGACCTCAAGCGATCCTCCTGCTTTGGCCTCTCAGAGTGCTAAGATTACAGGTATGAGCCACAACACCTGGCCTAAAAACTTTGAATGTAAAAAACAAGACAAATAACAAAAATGGCTATCTATACAGTACAATAAAGAAACTAACAAACTCCCCAATCTTTTAATCTAGAACTGTTACTACCTGTTTTGGTTTTCATGACATTGAATTTTATGAAGAGTCTAAAAAGGTGGTCTAAAAGGTGGTGACCGCCAGATCTCTCCATTTTAACTGCATTTTTTCTTTTGATATTAACAAGTAATTCATGAGACCATGTGACTATCCTGTTCCTCCAAAACCTTCTACTCAGTGTTGTGGTTTTTTTGTTTTTTTGTTTTTTTTTTACAAATATACTCTTAATTATAAAGCAATAGTGTGCCCATGGTAAATCTTCAAATTTAAAGAACTATGAAAAGTCCCTCCCACATCCCATTACAGACCCTGAGTCACATTTCTGTAACATATTTTATGTATACTCTGTTAACTGCCTCTTATACGTCCTTCTGGTTGTTTTCAACGTCTTTACAAACATATGCATTTCTTCTGTTCGTTTTATCACAAATGGGATCATGTTATATATACTGCCTTGCAACTTTATTTTTCTCACTTACTATATCCTGCACTTCTTTCCTATCAGTACATACATATTCATCTCATTCTTTTTAATGGCCACAGAATATTCTACTCACCATTATTTTTTTTATTAGTCTCTTAAATGTACAACATTACTGTTCTCATTTACAGTTTTATACAATTTCAAACAATGCTATAATAAACATCCTTGTACATATAACTTTGTGGGTTTTATATGAATATACTTTGAAAAAATTTGCTAGAAACATAATTACTGGGTGCAAATATATGTGTAATTTCTTTTCTTTTGATAGATATTGCCAAATTGTCTTTTAAAATTGCCTCAATTTCTGCTGCCATCTACAGCAATGCTATTTCCTCATTCCTTCTTCCTCATCAACACTGAAACAATAGCAAATTCTTTAATCTTTGCCAATCTGAGAGATGAAGAAAAAATAGCACCTCACAAGTGTTTTAATTTTTATTTTTGTAAACAAGAAGGTCAGGGATCTTTCCATGAATTTCTTGAACATTTGAAATCTTTTCTCTATGACATACTTATTTATAGTCTTCATCCTTTTTTCTATAAGGTATTCCTAAGAACTATATTTAATACTTTAAGTGATATATTTGAAGAAATGTATAACAAATCTCATCATAATATTCATAAAATATTATTTTAGTTGGTCATCTGCACCCGACACCTAAGGCAGTTTCTGGTAATATTGCCAGAAAAAAGTGTGGCAATATATATTTAATTTCACTACATCTAATAGACCTTTACCCAAGTGACCTATAGATTTCGAATACTTCAATAAATGTGCTAGAGAATTTCCCATATTAAAATGTCCTTAATTCTTTTTTAAAAAATCAAATTTCTATAGGCAAGTAGTAGGAAGTAATTGAAAACTGAGAAATCAGCGTATTGATCTTTAGCTAACATTTTAGAACCATTAATTTCATCTAGGGTTTCTCATTTAGTACTAAGCCAAGAAGACGTTTCCAAGAACAGAGAAACCAAACATCTAAATTAAATCTTTCTGGAGAGAGAACAGTACACCTATCTTTCACTGTTTTATGAGCTACTCTCTTTCTACTTTAAAAATCAATTTTGTATAGACCTGGAGTAAATAGTCATGGGCTAGTGTGTGATAAGAACTTGCCTGATCAATGTAAAAAGCCGTGCCTGCACGGATCTCTCGTCGCTGTTTGAGATCAGTTTCAGTAGTATCCCTTGACAGGGCAATGTATTCAACCTCCCGTTTGGTCAGCTCCTGTGGAGAATGAAATGATTCCAAAAATAAAATCAAATTCCCAGCATATGATTTGGAGTAAGTTATCTGACAATGCCACTGCCCTAGAGAAGCACATTTTAAATGTAATTCTGCATTAAAATCTTTTGGCTGTCAGCTTTGAGAAAAATGCAATAAATTGAACATTAACCAAAACATGTATATATTTCCTCAGAGCTCTACTTCAACTGCACTCAATCTGACTTAAGCAATAATAATCAAAATTAGATCTTACAAACCTTCATTTCTCCTGCAGAATTCTTTTCAAATACCATGAGCAATAATTTGGCAATATTACTTATTGATTTTCCCACAATCAGTAGTCATTTATATAAGTAATGTTCATCTTTTTTTAAAAAGGATGACTTTAATTTATTCTATTGACCAATGTTTACAGAATATATACAATATGTTAGGGACTTTACCAAGTGTGAGAATAAGGTAAAAATACCAATAGTCAGCTCAACGGAAGAAAGTGACACGTGCATAGTTAAAGAAAGAGAAGGAAAAGAAGATGGAGAAGAAAAAGGAGGAGAAGGAAGAGGTGGGGGGAGGAAGAGGAGAAGAAAGAAGAGAAGCAAAGAGGAGGAGAGAAAAATTTATTTCCCCAAAAACAATCATGAGATTTGAAAGGGAAACCATCCAGAACTCATTTTTTTCTTAATAATTTATCCATTCTTAAAGTCATTTTCCCTTACATGTAACAGCAATGTACAAAAAGGTTTTAACATTATCCTTGGTTTTACAATATTGAATTGAAAATAATGATATTCTCCAATCAAATAAGGCACATGATAAATTTTTACTAAACAGGGAGAACAAATTAAATTACTAGAGTATAAAGCAAAATGTTGAATGAACATGCCATTAATGGCAGAAGAGGATAGATATTGCCACACAAGAGGATTTTTTTCTCCACTCTATCCTCATTTGATATTGGTAAAAATATAAAAAGACTGTCCGGAAAGTATCCAGCCATCATTACTATAATGAGAATAGTTACATGGTTGGATACTTTCTGGACAGTCTTTGTACAATAGCTGTCATTTGGTTTTTGTAAAATGTGTTTGTTTCCATGCTGTCATAACTTTCAATATGTATGGAAAGGACTATAAAATTTTAAATAGAGAAAATACACAGCATAGTGGTAAAGATGTGGTGATACCAAAAGATGTTTTCCTAAAAACAAATGAATTGTCTGAGACAGCATGATTTTGGAGTAAAGTAGCTGTTTCTCTTGTTAGTAGATACCTACTTCTTGTTTCTGGAATATAACACTAGTACCTCCACGTCTACTTCATTTATTGGCTGAATGTGATCTCTTTCAGTGAAAACACTGTCATTCACAATAAGCTTCCATTGGTTGGCAAAGCTATGTATGTCTCTCATTGTTAAATTGCACAATGGTTATACTGTGAACTGCTACACCAACGATAACACACTCATTATCCTCAGTCTCAACAGCTCCCTTGGACTCATCAGCCACAAAAGGCACTGAAGTCTCCTCAGGTGCTGCTTCACAAAAGTGGTAGGAGCTTCACAAGAGCACCATAAGCAGCAGCTGGAGGAGGCAGCAGTGGTCTGTCTTTGGGAACAATCTATAAAATATGGCCAGGCGCAGTGGCTCACACTCCTAATTCTAGCACTTTGGGAGGCTGACGTGGGAGGATCACTTGAGCTCAGGAGTTCGAGATGAGCCTGAGCAAGAGCAAGACCCCTTCTCTACTAAAAATAGAAAAAATTAGCCAGGTGTGGTGGCATGTGCCTGTAATCCCAGCTACTTGGGAAGCTGAGGCAGGAGGATCACTTGAGCCCAGGAGTTGGAGGTTGCAGTGAGCTATGATGACGCCACTGCACTCTAGCTGGGGTAACAGAGCAAGACTCTGTCTCGGGGCTGGGGGGGGGGGAACCTCCTTTTGTATGAGTTAAGTATAAAGTAAATACAACTATCAAATTATTTCTATTTAATTTCTCATTGGTTCAGCAGGTTGCCCTCAAATTTCTGCCTTTAAAGATCTCATCTACTCTGGCTAGGGCTCTTAGACCTAGTGGCAATAACAGTACTCACTGAAGAGTTTGCAAGGCACATTAGGCTAGTATTGAGTTTTCTTGCATGTATTTCCACAGCCTATGCCCCTCGGCTCTATTTCACAATATAAAGTTTGGTGTGCAGTTTGGATTTTTTTAAAAAATATAGGCTTCACACTTATGTTGAATTTTTGAAACAAGTCTCCTATAATCTCCTAGTTCACATTCCCAACGAGCTTCAAAGCCTTGCCAGAAACAAAACTTCATTGAGATATTATGGTCTTTGAAATGAGCAAAGTAAAGAATGAGCATCTTAAAATTAAAGAGGTTCTAGACCTGGAATTCTCAGAAGCTGACCCAGCATTCTTAGATCAGACCCTTTTGCCTTATATATTAGTAAAGTGAAAATGATACTCAATGACATGTTTTACCTCACGAACTGGTTCTAGGGATAAATAAAAGTTATGAAAGCAATGGGGTTAGTGGAAGTTAGGTTCTGATTTGTCCATTATATTTTTATTATTCCTGCCCCACATGATTTTTGAAGTGCCAAAGTAAATTCACCACTGAAATAAGAGTACACAAAATAGATTTCAATGGCATAGAGATCGATCCTTTAATAACAAATACCACAAGGAAGCTTTTATTAAGGTTTTTCTCTTCATCCTAAAAAGTATCTTCAGAACACAACAACTTCATCTGATGCTATTGTTTCTTGAATCTTTAAAGCAATGCCTATTAACACTGATAAAACATTAGAAAAGTCTTGTAAATTTTCGTATTTGGGTTGAGATTTAAAAACTTCAATTCACTTAACAGTTCCCAAAAAACTACAATCATTTAAGAGGATAACATGTCAGAAATGGGAAACAATGTGGAATTGTAAGTCCAGCTCCATCATTTGCTAGCTGGATAAAGCTTGAATGAGTTATTTAACCTCTGTGAACCTGTTCGCTCATCTATTTAAAGAAAAAACAAAAGGAGAGAAAGTAACACATAAGAGATGCTCTACAAACCTTAGGCTCTCTTTAAAGATTACACAACTTCGAAACATCAAGGGGATTGTTTGGCTTTTTAAAATATGAACCTGAGATAAGAGAACATTCCCTGAGTAGTATAAAACTAGGTTTTGTTTTGTAATTTCAGAGTTGTTGATTTTATCTGCTACTCAATGCCTGAAATTATATTTCTTTTCTACTGGAAGTGGAGGACTTTCTAGTTACAGCAAAAATTTGCTAATGCTATAAAAGGCAAAGGTACATTTTCTTCCCAAATAACTTATGCCAAACCTTTTATAAACAAATCACCTTTTGACGTTAGCATTTTTTCAACTAATGACTAATTCTGATATTTTTATAAATTCTTAATCTTAATTTATTTTATATCATAGCTTATCAAAGTTAAGAGACTTAGAAATTGACAAGAATTGATTGCTCACCAAGTACTGCATAGCAATAGAGCGTCGAAGAGGCCCAGGAGGTCCTATCAGAAAAACATCTTGCCCCAAAAGGTCCTTCTGCATTATCCATCTTAGATGCTGAACTACAGACTGAGCCAGAGAGTCTGAAACTTTAAGGAAAAAAAAGAGAAAATGAAAAACAAATTAGACTATTACTTATTAATCTCCAAGTAATGCAGACAGTATGCTTAAACATATATATTCACACACACGTGTGTATTTATTTCTAGACATATATAAAAAAAGAGACAGACATATAGATAACTACTGACTTTTTACACTGCATTACAATAAAACCACTATTACCAACACTAAAACAGGACAAAGTTTATGATATCACAAAGAATTACAAATTCTACACTTAAAAGGTTATAAGAATATTTAAGCAATCACCAATAAGTAATTCCTAAAGAAGCAAAGGTGACTTTCAAGGATGAGTTGAGGAACTGGTATCTTCCTTTATCATAATTTTATAGCCTAATTCTTTTTTGTTCTAAAAGAGAGATATGACCAAGTCATCCCAGACAATTTATAGTTATTAGTATTGCAAAACTTGAGAAAAGTATATTATAACTTAAGTTGGCATGGGTTGTAAGATCTCCCAAACTTCACAGTTAGAAAGTTTGATGTAGACTTAAAACTACTTCTTCAGAATTTAGAATTTAAGTCTATTCTTCTATACCAACTCTTTTGGGAATAGAAGACTACACCATACAATGCCCTTCCTAGTCTACTATTAAATCACCTATCAATGTGCTGATCTTCTACCTAAGCATTTTCTAAAATGTTTAAATTAATACAATTAATTTGTGTTTCCTCATATGTAAAGCACCAAATGACCCAGCAAGTCCAGCTGTAGGTATACAAGAAAAACCCTTAACCTTATACATCAGGAGACATACAGAATACTCAGGGCAGAATTGTTCACAATAAAAGAGAAACAGGAAAATGGATAAAACACACACAATGGAATATTATACAGCAACAAAAAAACCAGAAAGAACTGCCACTACTTCCAACAATATGCTTAACCCTTAAAGGTATAATATTAAGTGAAAAATTAAGTCACAGAATAAATCACATGATAGTATTTTAATAAATCTCAGTAAACTAGCAAACAAATTATTTAGAAATACACGTATATATGATAAAACAGTACTTGAAAAAGAAAAAAAGCAAAGGAATGATAAATTCATAATAATTGGATGCCTGGGGATAAGGAGGTTGGCATGGAATCAAAGACATTCTCAATGAATAGCTTTGAGGATATTGGTAATATTCTACTTCTTAAATTGGGTGTGGGTTACAGTGTTTGTTTTATTTTGATGCATTTTATATATATGCAGATATATATATATTACATAAAGTCTTTTGTATATACTAAATATTCCATACTTTCTAAACGTTAATTGTCCCATGAAGTCATGAAAGAGTTCAGAGATTTAACTAAGAAAGTTTGCCTAGGACTAAAGCTGTGCTTTTTTTTTCCTTTCTCTGAAGCACGATATTGCTAGGGTAGTCTCCCCGCACCCCTCTTCCTCAAAGAAAGCTAACATCTAATCACTGGAAAAGATAATTTTTTTATTTTCATTATCCTAGTGGGAGGATCAGGTACAAGGCTTTGGGCAGACTGGTTGGTTTACCATGTCACTGGAATCACACTAAAGCATATTACAATTTTCTCAAAGCAAATACCTGGTACGTCTGAAAATCAAGAGACTCATTACCCCAGTGGAGTTACTTGGCTTCTCTCCTGTTCTTATGAATCCTCTAAGACATGCATGGGGGCATATTACACCCAAGGGGGCAAAAATAGGTTCCTGGAGAGGGGAGCTTGAGAAAAATATTTAGATATTACAATAATTTGTGGTCTTCAAAAAGGATTCAGTACATAAACAGATATATACAATATAGCTGTAGGCTGGGTGTGGTAGCTCAAGCCTGTAAATCCAAGCACTTTGGGAGGCTAAGACAGGAAGATCACTTGAGGCCAGGAGTTCAAGACAAGCCTGGGCAACATAGTGAGACACCCATCTCCACAAAAAATTTTAAAAATTAGCTGGGCATGGTTGTGGACACCTGTAGTCTCAGGTACTTGGGAGGCTGAGGTGGGAGGATTGCTTCAACCCAGGAGTTTGAGGTTACAGTGAGCTATGATCACACCACTGCACTCCAGCCTGGATGACAGAGCAATGCACTGTTTCTTAAAAAATAAATATTATAAAATACAATATATATATATGTGGTATTAAAATTTCATGGGGTTGGGAAGGAACAATTAGAGGGGGAAAGTGTCCTCAGGAGAGCAATAATGAAAAATAGATTGAAAATTACTGCTTTAAGACCTACACTTTTGAGGAATCAAGTAGTTTCATTAGGCTAGGATGTAACTGAACTGAGCCTGGAGAGTTAACCTCATTTATAACTACCAGATGTCCTTTAACTATTTTCTTTTTCTGCTTTGGGCTTAAATGCATCTTTATGATACACAGTCTATTCCTCCTTATTTCAAGAAAACATGAGTCATACTTAAAAGCACGCCAGAAATAGAAACAAGATTTAAGACTACATTACGAACATCTGCAAAACAAACTGACAAACTGCCATGTATAACCTAATATAAACATAGCCCAGTGCATGAGAGAAATCTCCAACTTCAATGTTTTCAGGCACAAGATGCTACCTTCCAGGAGTCCACATAATAATAAACTGATGTCAAAATAATACCAAAGAGCTTGATCCTATATTCTATGATTTCCTTTTCTTTGTAAAAATAAAACATCTGGTTCATGTTGAGCTAAATTCCTGACCCAATTCCTAACCAATATTTGTTTTTAAAAAAAAGTGTACTATATTTACTCATCCATATTCAAGGTTTTTAAAATAATTTTATTAGAGTAACCTAAATTATAATTTTTACCCTTCACAGAGTCAAATTTGTCAGATATATAAAATATTAAAATAAAAATTTCAGAAAATTAAGCATAGTTCAGATTCCATTATAATAAATCCTTTAAAATTAGTGGTGTTTTTTCTTAGTATCCCAAGAGGCAATATAATATAATGGAAAGAAAAAGGCCTTTGAAACCAGACAGTCCAATTGTAACTTTTCATCCTGTCCTTTATCAGTGTCATTGGACAAGCATTTTGACTCTTCCAGGCCTAAGTTTCCTTATTTTCAAAAGGGAGGTAATAATACCTATCAAGTATGGTTATGGTCAGGATTATAAGTAAAGCACCTTGTCCAGTCCTCAGCCAATGAGAACAGGAATGGAGGATATTTAAGCTCTGTCCACATCTGCAAAGTTCTATCTCTGGTGTGTACCCTGGACAGCAGAACGCATAGTGTTGAATTGGTGGACATGAATGGCTTCCTGGCTCTACACTCAAATTACCTGATAGACCTAGAGCCCCCGCTGAAGAAATAAAGGAGAAAGTAACCCAATACTTACCATACCCTAACAGGTAAAGCCTCAGGTACTTTCCCATGACACTTCATTTTATTCACTATAATCACCCCACAAACACACCACGGAATACTACTCAGCCATAAAAAGGAATGAAACAATGTCTTTTGCAGCCACTTGGATGGAACTAGAGACCATTATCCTAAATGAAGTATCTCAGGAATGGAAAAACAAATACCACATGTTCTCACTTATAAGTGGGAGCTAAACAAAGGATAGATATGATCATAAAGAGCTGTTCTGAATACTATTCAGAAAAAAAAAATCTCAAAATAATTATGCTGAATGATAAAAGCCACACAAAAATAGTATATATGTTGTATGATTGCATTTGTATAAAATTCTAGAAATCCAAACAAATCTATGAAGCAGATCAGTGATTCCCAGGCAATGAAGAAATCAGGAGGCATTATAAATGGGCAAAAGTATGCTTTTTAGGGAGATGAATTTATTTGATCAGTATTTGGATTATGGTAATGTTTCCTGGTTATATACATATGTCAAAACTTATCAAATTGTAATTTTAAATATGTAAAATGTATAGTTTTTGATTTAAAGTGAGAAAAAATATGTGCAATTTATTGCATGTTAATTATACCTAGTAACAGTTTTTTAAAAATTAGAATTATATACATTAAATGTTAACAGTATTTATATTTAGGCTTATGGATGATTTTGGTTTTATCCTTTATGCTTTCAAAATTTCTGTGTTGATCATGTTTTGTGTACTTGGAGCAAAAAGGTATATTTCTTATTTTTTGAAAAATCATATTGAGAAGTAACAACAGCTATCCTGGAAGTAAGGAAGATCCGACACACAGAGAAAGGAGCAATATCATGGGTGACATGTATCAGAATATTCTGACTGATCAATAGATCACAATAATCACAATAATGCCCAAAGTTCAATTTGCAACTCAGATACAGTGCTTATTTATTAGATGTTGCTAAATTATGATTATTTACTGAAAACATCTTTGATGGCCTTAATATAGCTAGTCACATTCAAGACAACGATAACCAAAAGCATAAAATAAAACCAAGGAACGATCTTTGGTTATGAGCACATCTCAGCAGAATCAAGAATTTTCAGGTCCTGTTAAATGAGTCCAAATTTCTTCAACATAAAGCATGAACTTTTTATTTTTATAAGTCAGGTTGCAGAAAAAGCAGTTAGAACTTATAAAATGATGCATTCTTTATTTCAATAAAAGTTTTACTTTAGGGCCAGGTGTGATGGCTAATGCCTGTAATCCTAGCACTCTGGGAGGCCGAGGCAAAAGGATTGTTTGAGGCCAGGAATTTGAGACCAGGAGGATTGTTTGAGGCCGGGAGTTCTAAGCTAGAGCGAGACTTTGTCTCTAAAAAAAATTAGCCGGGCATGGTGGTGCACACCTGCAGTCTCAGCTACTCAGGAGGCTGAGGCAAGAGGATCACTTGAGCCTAGGAGTTTAAGGTTGCAGTGAGCTGTGATGACACCACTGCACTCTGGCCCGGGTGAACAGCAAGACTCTGTCTCAAAAAATAGTTTTATTTGAAACATGAGGCTTTTATTAGCTATTTTTAAAATTACAAATCTAATGCATGCTTACTATATAACAAAGAAAAAATACAAATGATCTTTCTCAACCCTTCCCATTGCCAGTCCTACTCCTAACCAAAAACCCCACAAGAAAGTCAAAGAGCCCGAAGTGCATACTTCCACACTTATCTCTGTACACAGACAGACATAAAATACACTTATAAAAGGTGTTTTAGGGTCTTTGTTTTTTTTTTTAAACAAAAGTGGTATCATACCTCATATGCCACTCTGCTATCTACACTCTTCAGCTTAACAATAAACATAAGGATTCTCTCTAGGTCCAAAGATGTAAGTCTAATTTATTCTTTTATAATAGCCACAGAAGATTCCATAATGTGAGTGTAAAATAATTTATTCAATCATTCTATTGATGAACTCAGATTACTTTTAGTATTTGTCACTACCAAAAACATCAAAATGATGCAATATATATTGTGTACATATATATCATGTACATATGTCCTTTTTTAGGTGCTAATTTTTTTCCTTAATGGATAGAACATAAAAAAGAAACTGTTATATCAAAAGGTATGTATACTTTATATTTTAATGGCTACTCCCATATTACTTTTCAAAGAAGTCATATAAACTCATACTTTTCCTAGCAATGTATGAAAATGCCATTTCTCTGAAACTGTGTAGGTACTGGACATTATAATACTTTTTTTTTTTTTTTTTTT
>VBSM01003176.1:59951207-60009181 GCA_008086735.1 Cheirogaleus medius
GGGGTCTCGCTCTTGCTCAAGCTGGTCTCGAACTCCTGAGCTCAAACGATCCTCTCGCCTAGGCCTCCTAGAGTGCTAGGATTACAGGCATGAGCCACCACGCCCAGCCTATAATACTTTTTAATTTCGGCCCAGGTGATATATGAAATTTGCTATCTTATTGTATAATTTGCATCTCTCTATTAAGCAGGGTGAGAATATATGTTCATATACTTATTGGCAATTTAGATTTCCTCTTCTATGTTGTGCCTATTTGAATCCTTTGCTTATTTTCTACTAGATCACATGACTTTTCTCATCAATTTGTCAGATATATATGTATATTAAGTATATTAATTCTCTATCATATGTTTATGCATTTAAAATGTGATTTTTATGTTAGAAGTTTACTACTTCAATTTATTTTCTCATTTAAACAATATCTTTAATGGTGACTAAATTGCCACATGGATCCAAAGAAGCCTATTTAACATAGTACATAGTTCAAAAATTGTACATCTGGGTATGGAGGGCATTGGGGTGATGTTCATCAAAGGATAGAAAATTTCAGTTAGATAGGATTATTCAGGAAATTTATTATACAACATGATGACTATAGTTATTAACAATGTATTATATGCTTGAAAAGTGCTAAGAGAATAGATTTTAAATGTTCTCAGCACAAAAAAAAGTATATGAGGTAATTGATCTATTAGCTTGATTTAGCCACTCTACAATATACACATATATCAAAACATGTGTACATCATAAATACAGTCATGTGCTGCATAATGATGTTTCATGTAACAATGGACCACATATTAAATAGTGGTCCCATACATAAGATTATACTGGAGCTGAAAAATTCCTATCATCTAGTGACATTGTAGTGTTATGACATCATAGTGCAACACATTACCTTCTCTATGTTTAAAAATATAAATACCATTGTGTTACAATTGCCTACAGTATTCAGTAACATGTTGTACAGCTTTGTTAGCCTAAGAGCAATGGGCTATATCGTATAGCCTAGATCTGTAGATGTACAACCTAGAAGTACACTCTATGATTGCACACTGATGAAATCACCTAATGATGCATTTCTCAGAAGGTATCCTTGTCATTAAGTAATGCATGACTAATACATTAATACAATTTTTGTCAATTATAAAATAAATCAATTTCTAAAAATTGTATATCTGCAACAAAAATTGCAGAAAGCAACAAGAATTACTAAGCAGAAAATAAAAAATAATAAAATGCATCAAAAATGTTTACTCCTTCTTGAATACAGTGCTGGGAGAAAGAAGATTAAAGAAAAATTAGGCACTGGATAAAGACTGCTATAGAGACTCTAGGGGATATTTCAGGACCATTCAAGGACTTTGAAAGTTGATGGGACTCTTCCTTTTGAGGGCTCCATTGTTAAAAATACATCTAAAGAAATCTCAAAGGTAATCTTTTTCTCAAAGTAAATTTTTATGTAATGAGAGGCAATTAGTGCAAAGATTGAAAATAAGATACTATCTTAAGTAGTGGATGCCTTCTCTGATTTTTTTTCTAAGCTCTAACTCTCTTAAGTAAAAGAACCTTAGGTAATACTTTTCCAGAGACCTTTTGTGTAACCTTTGTCACTTTTTCATTAAAACTGACAAACAGCTACAATGTTTGTTCTACATTTACACAAAAATCACAATTTTCCTGTGCTATGCTGTCATTTATGATGAATTTCTCAAACCTCAAAATTATTTACAAACTGCAGAAAAAAAAAACTCTCATCCTGTTGATTTTATGCCAAAACTCACCATGTTAGATTAAAAGCATAGTGTTGTATAATAATTTCTGTTCTAACAGAAATCTTTGTGGACCCTAATTGCTTGGGTAAAAGTTCAGTGTGTACAGTAAACCTTAAATGACCTCAAGTACAATTGGTCCACTGACTGCAACAAGAAAATTATATAAGGAAGCAGAAATATAACTCTGAGGTCAGGTTTAAAGTTATCTATTGAAAACCTGCTACCTTGGAGCATCACCTCATAAGGCAAAACCTGGAAGAAATATCATCTTTGGTACAATATACTATAACTTCAAGCACCAAAACATGAAAGAATCCCTTTTTAAAAACTGTCAAATTCATCTAAGCCTTAAGATCCAGTTTTAACACAGAAAGGCAAAAAAGCTCCATTTATCCACTTCAACACTTGCAGATGAGAGACTCAGGACTAAGATGATAAATGGGAGTTATAATGGTCAAGGCAGGAGGTAACAAGACCTAGATAATAAAAAACTGAAGAGCAATCCAACCCCTGCGTCTATGAAGTGCCAGGTGCTGGGCTAGATGCTAGAGCTAGAAAGATGTCCTATTGTGCCCAACACTGTGAAGACAGAAACGGTTTGAATGAGCAGTTGATAACTGACTATAGAATTCATTATCTCAGGTGGTCAATGAATTAAGAAATTTTACTTTGATAAGATAACACTTTTGTGTGGGTTTCTACTGAATTTTAGACTTTCACTTAAGAATATTTCCAGTCGGTAGCATATACCATTAACAGGATTTCTACCATTTTATTAATATGTTAAATATGAACATCAGGGCTCATATTTCAACACTGTGACTTTTATTTCTTTACTACTATAAGACAATAGTGATTTTCAGTGCTCTGAATAATAACTGTGATAAAGTTAGAAATAAAACAACACTGCCATGCCTCAACTCCTTTAGTATTTTTTAAATTACTTTTTACACTTTTAAATTCCAAAAGAGTTTTCTAACATACTATTCTTCTTTCCATCCCAGGGATTACTCTAAAGAAAATCAAGAGTAGCTACTAAGTAGATAAAGATATTGTAGCAGGCTATAAAAGGAAAACCAAACTGAAGTTAGGAAATCTGGGCTTTGCTACTAATTAGTTAGTGTTCTGACCTCTTTCATGTAGTTCTACTTTTCCTGACTATGAAATGAGAGTTTCAGAGAGAATAATAATTGTTAAAGTTTCTTTCTTTAATAAAAATCTATCATTTTATATTTCATTTAAAAATATTAAATATCCAAAAGGTAAATTAGATAAATTGAATCATAAATACACCAAGAAAAGTAATAGGGTATCAAACTTCAACAAAACACCATTTCCAAAGTATTTTAAAATATTTTTTTAAAAACTCTAAAAGAGAAATAAAGTCCATCAAAATTCTCTCATAACCCAATTCCATAATATCTAATCAATAATGTAATAACAACAGTGAAACCAAAGAACTATAATTTTACCATTTTGGAAGTAGTCCCTGAGAGAAGGAGAAAAGTTCAAAAAATACAATATTTGAACATAATAAATGAATGCACAAAAACAGGTTGTATTGTGCAATATAATTTTTCTGCCCAATCAATATGTAGCAACCACATAACACTTATGTGGATACTTAAACTTTCGGTTGACTTAGCTCTGCCACTTCTATTTCAAGGTAACCAAACCTCTAACAGTCTTTTCCTTACATATGGACACAGTTGCTTATAAGAAAGATCAGTAGAAACAATGTAACAATTGACTACTGGGTAAAACATGCTAACATCATCTTGGTATATAAAAGATAATAGATAAGAAAACTTCCATTGTGACAATGGTAGGAATAATGTTGAATGGAGAGCACACACAGAAAATGCAAACTAGGATCTATAGACTACCCAACTGCTTTCAATATAAATTCTCTTCAGATAAATTTCAAAGAGTAAGCTACTAATAACTAAACACGAAAGAAATGAAATTTTTTATTACATAAGCGATGCATAAAAATAATAATAAAATTTTTAAGTATGTAAACAAAAAATATGGCAGTGGTTTTTTGGTTATTGCTATTTTAGGTTTTTATGGGGTTTTTGGTGACAACTTATGAGAGTGTCACTAAATTTAGAAACTTGTAAACTTTAGGACTAGGGGAATGGTTGTGTGAGGATGCATATTTATTGAGCACTAAATGCCAGGTACTATCCTACACAATTCACATATGCTATTCAACTTAATCCTTACAATATATCCATGAGGTTGAAACAAATGTCCCCATATAGTTAAGGAGACTCAAAGCAGGTAAATAACCTACAGAAGTTCACACTGCTAGAAAGTAGTACAGGCAAAATTTTAAACATAATTTCCACCCCTGGTAGTCATTTTCCTATAGAACTCACACTACATATAAGTTTTCCTATTGTCTATCAAGAGTGGATATTATTCCTCACCTCTGAAGTTTATTGTAAAACATTAGCTCATTCATAATAAGACAAGCCTAGAAATCAGGAAAAAATGCCCTTTTATTCCCAATTATCATGTACCCATGGCATGTAAGGTATTATAGATCTATTTTGTTAATTTTTCTCCAGACAAGTATAACAACTTGTTGAAGAATTTATGTCACTAGTCTCTTCTTCAGAAAAGAAAACCTGTCTATTACAATAATATACTTAGGCATACCCATTAAATAAAGAACATTAAAAATAAATGTTCCCAACTCCCACTTCTAGTTAGGAAAAAGTAAACTGCAAGAGAATTTCACTTGCAACTTAACAACTGGAACAAACCAGTTAATCTATAAAAATCACAATTTCTTAAAACTCATCATATAGCTAAGGATAAAAAGAAACCTAAATGAACTAAATTCTACAAAATAATGAGCCCTTTTAAGGAGAGAGATTCACAGCTAACTTTCACTCCTGGTGGAATGGCAGGAACAGGAAGAATCTGCAATAGATGTGTCAGGAAAAACGAATTAAACTTTTAACAAACTAGTAACGGCCACATATGGGCTGGCATCATGGATTAATACACTAAGAAGTCCCAGTCACAGAGAAAACCTGTACCTACCCACCTATTCTTTCCCCACAGCCCCTTATCAAATGCACAGGGATATACACTAAAAACCAGATTCAGAGCAGGAGCTGAGAGATATCCTTCCTGAAGCATGCTGGACCTTTCCTTAGCACAAGGCAAAAGCCCATGGTAGAGGGTAGAAGAGAAGAGATGACAGAAATTCCTCCCAGGTGCTTGGGTCTTTATCCAGTGTAAGGCAGGATAAAGTGGTGGGAAAGGACAGCTGAGATAAATCCTTCTCAGGTACTCCTGGCCTTCACTGAAGCAGCCTCTGGAGGCTGGGGACAGGACAACAGGACAAGAGAGATCTGAGTTGCAGCAAGCAGAAGAAAGGACTGAATGGCAAAGAGAACTTCCCAACAATCGAAAAATCTGGCTGATATACAACAAAGAGAGATTGCTTATGGTTTGCCATAGTCTATGAAGCTGGAGTTAGAAGAGGAGCTAAAGTAAATAAAAATAAAGAAGCATTAAAGCTCAAAAATCAATGAAATAAATGGACAAACAATAGAGAAAATCAATAGTCCAAAGCTGTTTCTTTGAAAAGTTAATATCACTGATAAAACCCTGGCAAGAATGATTAAAAATAGAAAGAAAAAATACAAATACAAATTCTTAGTATCAGTAATAAAGAAAGAAAATATCACTAGTCTATCTACAGATATCACTACAGATTCTACAGATATGTAAATAATAAAGGCTATCTTATGAAAAAAATTAAGTCAATGAATTTACAAACTGAGATGAAATATATCTATCCTTTTAAAATAAAACAGAACTATAAAGCTCTTAGAAAAAACGGCATATCTTCAGAATCTTGAAGTGGGTTAAGACTTCTAAGACACAATAAGTACTTACCATAAAAAAATAATCTCTCCTTTAAAAATACAAGATGAAAAAAAAGAAAAAGAAATAGATAATTAATACATTGGGTGTAATCAAAACTCTGCCAACCAAAAGATACCAATGAGAAAATGTCTACCCAAGTAGACTGAGAGTTTTCATAATACATATATATGACAAAGGACTTATATCCATAGCATGAAGAACTTTCCACAAATCAATAATAAAAAGGCAAACAATTCAATTTTTTAATGGAAAATGACTTTAAGATACTTCACAAGAGAAGATACACAAATTGGTGAATGAGCACAAGAAAATATCTTGAACATCATTACTCTCAAAGAAATGAAAATTAAAACCACAATGAAAATCAACTTTTTCAGCACTCTGGAAATTAACAAAAGGCTTTCAACAATCTGACAAGTATTTATCCAAGAAAAATGGGTGAACCTCAGTAAGAACAGTGAGTTTTGTAGTATTTTAACTTGCCCTAATCCCATCCCCATGTCCACAAGTCTGTGATTGTCTTGAAAACCAGCAGCCTGGCAGCCAAATACGGTGACAGAACAACTCTGAGTTGAAGCTCCACGAAAGCCCTATCCTCAGAAAATTGTCCCTACTTGACCCATCTGGCAGCTCCCTGTAAAGTTCCATTCTTAGAATTTGTCTTTATTTAATACACTCAGAGCTCAGTGTGTGCAAACAGCACTAACCCAGAGCATTTGTCAAAAAAAAATCAACAACTGTATAACATTAAATTACAGCTGCCTGAGGCAGTGAAACCAGTTGGAGCTAACAAGAGTATGACCAAAACACTTAAAAAAAAAAATGGGAATGAGATATTCATAGGAGGCTTTGAAAAGTTCCAGTGTATGCCTGGGAATCTGGAAGAACAAGCACATGTCCAGGAAAATCCTGAAGAGCCTAATTTCTCAGCTCTGGCTGACCTTGAGGGTTTGCACAGCAGAAAATAAAGGTTAAGACACGATTATAAGCTAACTGTGGAGCACTGAAGTCATACCCAACATGCAGATAGAGGCCCTCAGCAAAGGAAGAGACTTATTAGTTCTGGGCATTTAAGAAATCTCAGTCCAATCACTAACTGACCACTAAGCTAACCAAGCAGAAACGTCAATGGCTGCACATAACAAAGAATACAGACTTATTATACTATTTAAAATGTCCACTTTTAACAACAACAAAATTACAAAAAAAAAAATATGGGATATGGCTCATATACATAGATAAAAAGGAGTTCATAAAAACTGTCTCTGAGGTAATCCTAGCACTCTGGGAGGCCGAGGCGGGTGGATAGCTCAAGGTCAGGAGTTCGAAACCAGCCTGACCAAGAGCGAGACCCCATCTCTAAAAAAAAAGGAGATCTAAAAAAAAAAAAAAAGTCTCTGAGGAAGTCAGACATTTGACTTAGTTAGTACACACTTTAAATTAGCTATGATAAATATGTTCAAAGAATTAAAAGAAGTCATGTCTAAAAAATTAAAGTATGACAACAATGTCTCATCAAATAAAGAATACCAATAAAGAGATAGAAATTATAAAAAAAGATCCACGTAGAAATTCTAAATTTGAAAACTATAATAAGTAAAATGAAAAAGTTCACTAAAAGGCTCAACAACAGATGTGCGCAGGCAGAGGAAAGAATCAGCAAACTTGAAGGTGGGTCAATTGAGATGATCTAGTAGAAGGAACAGAAAGAAAAAGAATAAAGAAAAATGAACAGTCTCTGAGACTTGTAGGGCACCATCAAATCTATCAATATAAACATAATAAGAGTACCAAAAGGAAAAGGGGGGGGAAGAGGGAAGAAATAAATAATGAAGAAATAATGGCCAAAAATCTTGCCAAATTTGATGAAAAACATTAGTCTGCACATTCAAGAAGTTCAACAAACTCCACAGGGAATAAACTCAAAGAAATCTGCACTTAGATACATCATAGTCAAACTATCAAAAGCTAAAGAAAGAATCTTGATTGCAGAGAGAGAAGTGACTTGTCATGTAGAAAGGATCCTTGATAAGATTAATAACTGACTTTTCATCAGAAACTAGGGAGGCCAGAGGCAATATGTAGACATATTCAAAGTGCTGAAAGTAACCGCCAATGAAGAATCTATATCCAGTAAAAGTTCCCTTCAAAATACAAAGGAGAAATTAAGATATTTTCAGATTTAACAAAGAAAAATAACTGAGAAAATTCATCACTAATAGAACTGTCCTACAGGAACTATTAGAGGGAATTCTTCTTTTAGGCTGAAATCACACTAGACAGTAACTCAAATCCACATGAAGAAATAGGATTATCAGTAAAGAGAACTATATAGGTAAATATAATATAAGCATATTTTTGTTTGTAACTCTTTTTTTCTGATTTAAACAACAATTATAAAACTATCTATGGACTTTTAATGTACAAAGATATATCTCCTATGACAATAATAGCACAAATGAAGTGGGAAAGAACAGAACTATTTTGGAGCAAAGCTTTTGTATACTATTAAAACTAAGTTACCATCAACCTGAATAAAATCATTTTAGGTTTAAGCATCAACTGTAATCTCTGAAATGACTACTAAGAAAATAACTCAAAAAAAAAACATAGTAAAAGAAAAGTGGTATGCCGGGTGTGGTGGCTCACGCCTGTAATCCTAGCACCTGGGAGACCGAGATGGGAGGATTGCTTGAGGCCAGGAGTTTGAGACCATCCTAAGCAAGAGTGAGACCCTGTCTCTACAAAAGATAGAAAAAAATTAGCTGGGCATAGCGGCATGCATCTGTAGTCCCAGTTACTCGGGAGGCTGAGGTAGAAGAATCACTTGAGCCTAGGAGTTTGAGGTTGTAGTGAGCTATGATGATGCCACTGCACTCTAGCCCAGAGAGCAAAGAGAGACAGGAAAGGAAAGGAGAGAAAGGAAAAGCAGAAAGGAAAGAATGGAAAGAAAGGAAAGGAAAAAGAAAAGTGGGACAGAGTTGAAGAAGACAGATTGCAGAGCCATTTGGGAGGTAGAGTTGGAACTTTGTGTTAGTGAAAGTGAGATATTCCATTCCCCCTCAAGGAACTGACAAAGATTCTTTGCTTGACCAAACTTTAGTCACGTTTCTAAACTTTTTCCAAGGCCCATCCCTGCGCTTCCTTGTAAAATCCAGTTTTAGCAAAAGAACCTTGCTAAGGCAATTTAGCCAGAACCTCCCCATTCTTGACAACTGAGATCATTCTTCATCCAGTTTCTGATCTTCCACCATCTCCCAGGTTATGTCTGATCACCCTGGCCTGTCTTCAGCAAGAATCTCGTTAGGTCAGTTTAGCCAGAATCCCCTTTACTGTTGATGTTTCCCCATGCTGCTCCTTAGCTATAATTTCCCACTAGCCCATGCTGCTTTCAGAGCCAAGCCCAATCTTTCACCCCTACTGAAAGACCCATCATGATGGTCCTGAATAAAGTCTTACTTACCATGCTTTAACAAGTATCACTGAATAATTTTTTTGTTTAACAGAGCAGATAGTCTAGTGGAAGAATCTGAAGAGCGAAGAAAAAGTTCTTCTATCATACATTGTGCCCAATGACTAGAACATAGAATAGGAGAAGAAAATGGCACGAGATGAGGCTAAGATTAGATCAAGATAGCTAAGAATTGACTTTTGTTCCTAAGATATTAAAGAGTCGTTTAAAGAATTTTGAGAAAAGAAATGACACGATTTCGAGCAAAGAAGTGACTGTCATTAGGGAAATGTAAAACAGAACCACAATTACATACCACTTCACATGCATGAAGATGGTTGTTATCAAAAAGACAGACAACAACAAGTGTTATAGTAAGAATGTGGAGAAACTGGAAACCTCACACATTGCTGGTGGAAATGTAACAGGGTGTAGCTGATATAGAAACCATTTTGGTAATTCCTCAAAATTAAACATATGCTACCATGTGACCTAACAATTCCTCTTCTAGGTAAATACACAAGAAAATTGAAAACATATGTCCATAAAAAACTTGTACATATGGATGTTCATAGCAGCATTATTCATAATATCCCAAAAGTAAAAACAATCCAAATGTCCATGAACTGATGAATGAATAAACAAAATATAGAAGATCCTTACAATGGAATAAAATTTAGCCATACAAAGCTATGAATGAATTACTGACACATGCTACAACATCGATGAAGCTTGAAAACATTATGCTAGGTGAAACAAGCCAGACACAATGGCTACACAGTATGATCCCATTTATATGAAATGTCCAGAATAGGCAAACCCATAGAAACAGAAAGTATATTAGTGGTTGCTAAAGGCTGGAGGGAAGAAAGAGAAAACAGGGAATGACTATTAATGGGTATGAGGTTTCTTTTTGGGGTGATAAAAATGTTCTTAAGTTAGATAGCGGTATGATTGCACAACTCTGAATATACTAAAACCACCAAACTGTACACTTTTAAATGGTGAACTTTACAGCATATGAATTATATCTCAATAAAGCTATTATAAAACAAAAACCATGATGAGTTACTTTTTTTTACATCTAGTAGCATGAGTAAAATAAAAAAGACTAGAAATACCAAGGTTGGCAAGGATGTAAAATACCACTGTTGGTCAAAAATATAATGGTACAACTGCTTTGGAGAATTGCTTTGACAGTGTGTTATAAAGTTAAACAGGCATTCGCCCTATGACATATCAATTCAGTTCCTAGTTTTTTACTCAAGAGAAGTGAAAACTTATAACCAAAAGAACTGTAGAGGAATGTTCATAGCACCTTATTTATAACAGTCCAAAAATGAAAGCCATCCAAATGTCCATCGACATAAGAATGGATAAACAATTTATGGTATGTTTATACAATGGAACACTATTCAGAAATCAAAAACTGATAGGTCCAGCAATATGGATAAACCTCAAATTCATTCTCTTGATGGAAAAAAATACACGACACTCACTCATACCATATGATTCTATTTATATAAAGCTGGAGAACAGACGAAACTAATCTATCATGGTAGAAAAGAAAACAATGGTTTCTAGGGCAGAGTAAAGCGGAACAAGCACAAGAAAACCTGTGGGGGGTGATTAAAGTAATCTTGGTGGTTACATAGGTTTATTAAATTGTCAAAACCAAACAAAACAAACATTTAAGATTTGTGTATTTTATTATATGTAAATTTTATCCCATGTAATAAAGAAACAGTAGTATGTGAGACAAATAAATGTTTCTCCTGAAATATTCATGTGTGAAATGATAGGATGTCTGGGATAGGCTTTAAATGCTCCAGGGCAAAAAGTGGGGATCAGGTAAAAGAAGATTGGCATAATATTAATAAATATTGAAGCTGGATGATAAGTACATTGGGTTTATACTGTTCCCTCTAGTTTTGTATAAGTTTGAAAATTCCCATAATGAAAAGTTAAAAGTTATTCATTCATAAATTAATGAATTATTTCTTACTGTAGTTCTGTGGCACAAGTTCTGGGTTCTTGGGAGTTTTCAACTTGTAGGATACATCTCCAATATTTACTGTATCACCTAAAAAGATAATAAAGAAACAGAAGCATTATAAGAAACAAATAAGAAAGCACACTCTATGCCTTTGATTACAATGACTGTCCTGACCTACAGAGAGAAATGTTATACAAATGTACTATACATCTATCTAAATCAAGCATTATGCTCTAAAACTTCCATCCAAAGTATATATCCTATAAAGGAGAAGTGAGACATCAGTAACATTCACATTTTAAATGCTAGGCTAGCAAAAAGATGAAGCACAATAAAAAACATAATTAGCTTTCTTTTTTCACTAACAGCCATGCTAATATAGTCAACAATAATACAGAAGAATGCATTTTAAGATCATCCAATCATCAATAAGATAGAATCTTTAACACATATCCTCAACATTTTTTTACATCTTTGTATGTCCTTATTTTTACTACAATTTCAAGTTATGCAGCAATATATGCTCAAAATTCAATATTTCTAGGTGCATAAAAAGAACAAAGCCCCTGTGGCCTAAATGCCAATTCCTACATGAAACAAGCAAAAGAGAGCAAAAGTTCTCAGTAATTTCTACACAGTTCTAATTTTTAAAGTAAGAATTTCTGGCTGATCTTCTAAAGTGCCGAATTAAACTGAATAATATCTGTCTGCTTTGCACTCTCCAACAGCAAAATAGGCACAGTGATACCATCTGCACCTGGAACTTCATTTGGAAAGTGCTCAAAGACACTCAGAAAAAATAGCTGTGCAAAACTTATCTTTCAGAAATGCCAGTTTAGAGCTAGTGAGGTATCCTAAAGTCTAAGACCTTAAATCATAACACTAGTAACAACAGCCAACACTTGTTGAATGCTTGCTATCTTCTGAGTACTTTACACATTCCCAAAAGAACCCTGTGAGACAGAAGCTTTAGAAATAAGGAAATTTGTAAATCTTTGAAAAAGACTTTTGTAGATAAAGAAATTTATTACAAGTATGTGGTAAACTGAGAAAGGAAGATTAAAAACTACATATGAAACTAAGTCCTTGCTAGACCCAAAATTAGCAGCCAGAAGGAGTCAAGGCAAAAATCACTGAGGACAAAAATCTAAAGACTGCAAACCTCTTCCACAACCCACCAAGACCTCCCTTCTTCTTCCCTGACTAACCAACCCTTTGTCTTCACTCAGTCTATCATAAGATTCTCAAAGCATCAATATCACCTGGGAACTTGGAAGGCAAATTTTTCAGGCCCCATCCCAGATCTACTAAATCAGAAACCCTGGAGTGGGGTCCAGCAATCTGTGTTTCAATAAGTCCTCCAGGTGATTTCTAATGCAAGTTTGAGAATCACTGGTCATTTAAATTCTAATGCCCTAAAAAATCAGGTGGTCAGCAGGGTCTCATACATAGTACAAATTTAATTACTTCCAGGTATTGGCTGACTGGTCATGCTGTCCTATTTTCCTTAATGCAGGAAAGAAACTATAATATACTTTCTAAAGTATATTTTCTTTGAAAGAATAAGCTTGCTTACAAACATAAGGGCGATACTATCTATTGGCTTTTATTATAGAGTAGTTATAACATAAAGAATTATACCTAAGGTATTTTCAAATAAGATGCCTTTACGAATGTTATTTCACTTCCTGAAAAGACTATAAATATTTGGCCTCCTGACAAAATAGATACTGAGCAATTAACCTGAATATAATAAGAACATTTCAGGCACCATTTCTCATTATAAACCTTGCCCTCAATGTTAGGTCTGACTGACATCCTTCTAATAAACAATCTAGGAAAAGGACAGATTATACAAGTTAATGAGAACTTGACAGTTAGCTGTTCATTTCTTAAAAAAAAAAAAATCAAGGTAAAATTTACACCACACACTTCTGACAAAAATAAATTCAAAATGTACTAAAGAAGTAAAAATATTGAAAACAAAAATATAAAGGAATCAGATATAGGAGCATGTTGATAACTTTGGCAAGGACTTCTGAAATAATAAGCAAAAAAGCAAAGGAAAAGATAAAATATTTTACATTAAAACTTTATAACAAAGATACCATAAACAACATTAAAATATAACAGATAGAAACTTATGATTCAGAATATAAAAAGAGCCTCTACAAATCAATAAGACAATCCAACAGAAAAATGGTCATGTCTTTTTGCTGCTGCTCTTTGCATTGCCAACATTGGACTTTGAACATTGCCATAAGTAAACTGTTCCTGCAGCCTTTGGGAACTGTTCCTGCCTCACGATTCAAAGTCTTGGGCAAGGGGCTTTAATTGGTCAAGCCTAGGTTATTACACACGGCCTGCCTGGCAGGTGCAGGTAGGAGGAAGCTCTAAATAGTGTGATTTCCAGAGTAGAGTCAGAGCCCTGTTTCCTATCAAAACTCATACAATATGGCTCACGCCTGTACTCCTAGCACTCTGGGAGGCCGAGGCAGGAGGATTGCTTGAGCTCAGGAGTTCAAGACCAGCCTGAGCAAGAGTGAGACCAGGGGGGTGTCTCTACTAAAAGGAGAAAAGGAGAAAATTTAGCCGGGTGTGGTGCCCTGCACCTGTAGTCTCAGCAACCCAGGAGGCTGAGGTAGGAGGATGGCCTGTGCCCAGGAGTTTGAGGTTGCAGTGAGCTACAATGATGCCACTACACTCTCCCCAGGGGACAGAGAGAGACTCTGTCTCACACACACAAAAAAGATACAGTCAGAACTTGTAAAAATTTTTCTTTTAAATGTCAATATTTACAACATACTGGAAATGTCATTCTTTGCAACTATTTATGCTTATCAGAATAACTTTAGATATCAACCTAAAAATATACAAAGGGTTACACATTTGCAAAATCCTTTTAGCAGATAAATGATAAAAATGTTTGAAGATTACTGTTTAGTCTACAAGATTTTATTTTTTTCTTGGTGCAGGGCCTATGTTTTCACATCATTGTATCCCCAGTGCCAAAACCAATTATCTCAAACCTACTAGATAGTCAATAAATGTGTGACAAATGAATAAATGATCATAGATTTAATTAAATACTGTTTTCTTAAGTATTGTTTTTAAGCTCTGACTAAAGGTTTTCTGTATTCTCTGAGCACATCCTACCTACTAATATGCTCATAAGTCAAGCCATTAATTTATCTAAATAAGGTAGTTTAAGTATTCTCTAAAAGAGAATGAAAGTACTTACAAGAAAATGGGTAACATAATTTGGGCAGAAGAAGCGAATGTATGTCTTTCTTCAATAAACTCTTTTGGTTAATTAAGCCCAATCATTTTTTAAAAAAAGAAATTAGTTAATGATGTAAGACACTCTTAATGGAAACTATCAAAATAACTAGAATAATGAATAAATTAAAAAGTACAACTGCTATATAATATGCTGCTGAACATTTAATTGCACTTATAAAAAATAATGCAAAAAAGCACAACACATAATTCAAATTAACCTAGATTCCTGTGCAGTACACAATGTCACATAAATCCCATTACAGATAAGTTTTACATTTTATTCAAGCACTAAAAGTATAGACTTGAAAATTTAAAATCCTGAAAAGAATACAAAAGATAAAACCTTCCAAATGAAACTAAATTTAGACCACACTTAAATTAACAAGGCTTGATTTTATCACCTGCAATAATCATTAAATAAAAGGATTCCCCACAGGTATGCAGGAATATAATTTCCATATTAAAATTAGTAATTAATAGCTCCTTTTACATAACATAATCTATAACACAATCCTTTGGATATTACTCACTTTCTAGGTCATCTACAGTGAAAAGCTGTTGTGTTTTATATGCCCAATATTCTTTCCCCTTTCTTTTGAAAGTAGAATCTCTTGCTTCAATGGAAAACTCATGCCACTGGGTTTGAGTGCCATTCATCTTATCCCCAACGTTTACCACTGCACCAAAACCTCTAGCAGAGAGTACAGTGCATAGGCCTACCCAGAACATTCCACACTCTGGCTATAATGATTGTTTCAGAGATAGGTACATAATCTAAGTTTGGCCAAAAAGAGTTCTCTACAGGAAGAATCAACATTGTTAGAATGTCTATACTATCTAAAGTGATTTACAGATTCAGTGCAATCCCCATTAAAATACCAACTTCATTTTTCACAGATCTAGAAAAAATAATTCTATGCTTCGTAAAGAACCAGAAAAGAGCCCAAATAGCCAAGGCAACCCTAAATAAAAAGAACAAATTGGGAGGCATCAATTTACCAGACTTCAAGCTATACTACAAGGCTGCAATAACCAAAACAGCATGGTATTAGCACAAGAACAGAGGCATAGACCAATGGATGAGAACAGAGAACCCAGATATAAAACCATCCTCGCGTTGCCGTCTGATGTTTGATAAAGCAGATAAAAACATACAGTGGGGAAAAAAAATCCCTATTCAGTAAGTGGTGCTGGGAAAATTGGATAGCCACATGTAGAAAACTGAAAAAGGAATATTCATTGGGTGTTGGACAGATGGAGGGGAGGCGGGGATGGGTATATACACACCTAATGGGTGCGGTGTGCACCATCTGGGGGATGGACACACTTGAAGCTCTGACTTGGGTGGGGCAAAGGCAATATATGTAACATAAACATTTGTACCCCCGTAATATGCTGAAATAAAAAAAATTTTAGAAAAAAAAGACCGAAACAGGATCCGCACCTCTCACCGCTCACAAAAATTAATTCACAATGGATAACAGACTTAAATCTAAGGCAAGAAACTATAATAATTCTAGAAGAAAATGTTTTAAAAACTCTTCTAGATTTCAGCCTAGGCAAAGAATTTATGAAGAAGACCCCAAAAGCAATCCCAGCAACAACAAAAATAAATAAATGGGACCAGATCAAATTTAAAAAGCTTCTGCACAGCCAAGGAAACAATCAATAAAGCAAACAGACAACCTACAGAATGGGAGAAAATATTTGCATGCTATACATCCAATAAAGGGCTGATAACCAGAATCTACAAAGAACTCAAGCAAATCAACAAGAAAAAAATCAAACAACCCCCTTAAAAAGAGGGCAAAAGACATAAAGAGAAACTTTTCAAAAGATAGACTAATCTTGAAACATGAAAAAATGCTCAACATCTCTAATCATCAGGGAAATGCAAATCAAAAGTATAATGAGATATCAGCTAACTCCAATGAGAATGGCTTTTATCAAAAAAATCCCAAAACAACAAATGCTGGCATGGATGCGAAGAGATAGGAACACTTACACACTGTCGGTGAGACTGCAAACTGGTAAAACCTCTATGGAAAGTAGTATGGGCCATAAAGAAAAGATTCATGTTTAAGGTGATGAATATCCCCATTACCCTGATTTGATTATTATACATTATATGATGGAATCAAAATATCACATGTACCCTGAAAATATGTACATTATGTATCAATAAAAAAAATGGAAAAAAAAAGTTCTCTGTAGGATTTTTGTCAGTCCTGACAAGAAAAAAGTTCTCCCTTCTTTTGACACTGTAGATGGTAAGGGGAATGAAAGTCAGGGGTTGTCAGTAAGGTTATCATTGCTAAACTTGAAGAAAGCCTTTTAGACATTGAAACCAATACAGCAAAAAGTAGATCCAATAAATGGAAAGTAGAAGGTGAAAAGACTAAGCAGAAAGGCGGAGAGAGACCAAACCTTAAAGATGACATTTGAACATCCTGTATCCAACAAGCCTTAAGTCACTGGGCCTCCTACTTATGTGAACCAATCAATATGTTTTTTTCTGTGCACATTTCTATCACTTATAATCAAATGAGCTGGGCATGGTGGTGTACCTGCAGTCCCAGCTACTTGGGGTGTTGAGGCAGGAAGATCACTTGAGGCCAGGAATTCAAGACTACAGTGTGGTATGATTGCACCTGTGAATAACTACTTCATTCCAGCCTGGGCAACATAGTGAGACCCTATCTCTTAAAACAAAACAAAACAAAAACAAATGATTGCTGACTAAAACAGCAATTCTTGTGAGGTAAAGGAAGGCAGAGCAAGTATAATGATGCCCATTTTACAATTAAATATATACACTCAAAAAATAATATTAATTCTGAGGTTAATTTTAATCTGAGGACATTTTTAAAATGAACATTTTAATCAGCATAATACTTACATTCATAAATTTTCATCAAGTAATTAATAATATTTGCTCAATCTTTATATGGCACATTTTCATTTTTATTTGATTTAAAATATTTTATATGAAGGTTTATCACTTTTTTAGTTCCATATAGAATTTTACCAATTATATCCTCTACGACTGTATGTTTTCCTTTGTGACCATTAGCATGAGATGAATACCAGAAAAAGATTTTATTCTTTCTTTTATTCAATGTTTAATCAATAGCAAATTTTGCAGTAAATAGCTTTGTCAGTTTTATTTTGAATTGATAATTTCCAATAATTCTTTAAAATTTTAATATGACTAATAGCTTTTGTTTCATGAGAACCCATGAGAAAGTTGAATATGCTCCTCAGATATTTCAAAACTGTTCTATTGTCAAGATCTTTACCAATCTCAAAAATGTTCTCAATTATATATATATATATATATATATTTTCTTTCTGAGATAGAGTCTCATTCGGTTGCCCGGGCTAGAGTGCCGTGGCGTCAGCCTAGCTCACAGCAACCTCAAACTCCTGGGCTCAAGCAATCCTTCTGCCTCAGCCTCCCGAGTAGCTGGGACTACAGGCATGTGCCACCATGCCTGGTTAATTTTTCTATATATTTTTAGTTGGCCAATTAATTTCTTTCTATTTTTAGTAGAGATAGGGTCTCGCTCTTGCTCAGGCTAGTTTTGAACTCCTGACCTTGAGCAATCCTCCAGCCTCGGCCTCCCAGAGTTCTAGGATTACAGGCGTAAGCCACCACATCCAGCCTCAATTATATATTTTAATATAATGAAATATATTTCACTATATATGTGGTAGCCCTTCTCCTAAAATATGCTTTTAAAGCCCTTAATCCTTTCAAATTAGAGACTACAGAAGCTGCTGATGAATGTACATACTTTTAAGACATCCAACTTTATGAAATATACTCAGAATGCAATGATTTGTAGTGTTAAGCTAAATCTGGCCTAAGGCTGCCTCGGTACTTTGAGTCCTTATGTGATAAGCTGCAACCTAACTTAGTACATACATTAATTGAAAGCCTAACTTAGAGAACACTTTTGTAACAAACAGCTGAGTCTCAGTAAATCTGAGCAGCTAAGCTTTAATCAATCACAGACAACTAACAGATCAGACCCATTCAAATAAAGCAATGCTGAGCTGTAACCAACCAAGCTGTTTCTGTACCTCACTTTCATTTTCTGTCCATAGATGCTGTCTGTCCATGTTGCAGAATTGAGTTCTTGGAACCTTTACTGGTTCTTAGGACTACCCAATTCACAAATCATTCTTTGCTCAATTAAACTCTGTTAAATTTAACTTATCTAAAGTTCTTACTTTAAAACTTTGGTGTCAGAAGTGGGATCTCAAGTAGACCTCCAGCAACCCCCAAGGGCACCAAGTGACCAAGCAAAGGTACCTACCAGGGCCCATTGTATCTGTTGATCTCTTGCAGCACCTAGGGTCATGGTTGACTTCCTTCCTGATTCAAGCTCCACAGACTTGTGTTTTGAGGTCTCCTAGTTTATTTGAGCAATTTTTAGACTGGACTGGGTCCAGGATCAGATTTGCTCTGATAATTAACTAGATTGGATCCAGTTAGAGGTCTCAGGTATCTGCCTGGTCAGACAGAAACTGGACTGGGTTCAGTAGGTAAGTAAAATTAAAAGAAAACAGGAAACAGTAGGCTTATCTGAATCCAAGGAGCATAGAATTCCTCCATCTTGAAACCTGTGTTTTTCTAGAGAAACGAATGCACCTTACCAAAAATAATTTAGAGTTACAGTGGCCACAGAGGGGAAGATTTAATCTAAACAAAATTGTTCATCTATAGGGTGCTTTGGAGGAAAAAAAAGGTGAGGGGGAGAGGGGGGAGATCCTGAATGCTTAAGAAGCAATAGGATGTGTTTTTGATTGGCATGCAGAGATTTCTAAAAGACACAAGCAACTAACTGATAAGAGAACATATTTTACATTGACTAATGACTTCAAGTGCACTTTCCTTGTATCTTTCTCTCTCTCCTACCCTGAATTTACTAACATTTTCACTTTCTTTCCCATCTCAAAGACAGGGAAAGAAGTTATTTACAGAAGTTGGGCCCCCAGGTCAACAGGGTGTGCTTCTTATACCTGGGTAAAAATGTTAAGCTCAGAACAATAATGAAAGGTATCCCAGTGTGGCACGGAAGATGCTTTGTCTGCCTTATTTCTTAATAGGCTCTACCATGAATTCAGTTATCTAGTTAGAAAACACAAGCTAGATTGAAAGGCTTCCTTATTTTTAGTAATTTTGAGATTGATTTTTGGTAAAAAAAAAAAATACATTTATAAAGGAAATCTCTATTTGTAAAAGTATCTCACTTCACCTAAATCACTAGAAACTTACAATGAAAAAGGGAAAAACTTAAATCTGCATTAATAAGTCTCACCTTGGCCCCTTTTGTCTTAACTGGGCTTCTTACTTGAGCCTTTCTTTGTCTCTGCAAATAATGGTATTTAGGCCTGAAATCTAAGTTCTTGGCCTTTGAGATGTAAATTTTCTACCTTGTTTTACCTAATTACTATCCCTTTGGAAATGCAAGTTTAGGGTAGAAAAATTTTAGATGGTTATTAAAAATGGGATGAATAAAATGACAGTGATGGGATTAAAACAAAACTCTCAATATAACATTATCAAGGGTTACATGGACCAAAGGGAGCCCCAGCTGGTCTCCCAAGATTACATGGCTCCAAACTAGTCCACTCTACTTACTCTAATTTAGAGAAATGTAAAAAACCAAAGGGAAAAGATTACAATGAGAAACCTAGCTAAAAATTGCTTATGGCAACAATCAGGCAGGGAAATCAAGAAAAAGAGCAATGATCCCTTGATTCATAACCCTTGCTGGAATGAGTAAAATGGTGGGGGGGGGGGTAAAAAAAAAAAAAAAGAGAGATAACCTCAGAGTAAAGGGTTTTTGGGAAAGATGAATGGGCCCTTAGAAGATAAGATGATGGTTTGTCACAAGATCTGCTGGGTGTGGTTTGACCTCTCGCCTCCTCTCCTGTGATAAGAGTTAATTGTGAAATGGTTGATGACAATTGTTGCCTTTGTAATATTTGTCTTTAAGCAGAGGGAGAGAAACTAAGAAAGCCTTGCCCTATATTTTGCTGTTTTTCAAGCACCTTCAGCTTGAAGTAGTCAATATACCAAAGCAATATATTTGAGGTGGCAATTCCTGAATTCTTTCAATGGCTAGCTTTAATGAACAAGTCAAGCATGATTGTTAAGAATGAGTAAATTAGGAGAACGTAAATAGCATAAAAGTTTGTAAATGAACTTGTAGTTCCAAAAATATTTTTCAGACACACAGGAAGAACATCATGTGAACATAAAGGTAGAGCTGGAGGTGATGTACCAAAATTCCAAGGAATTCCAAAGATTTTCATCGAACACTGGAAGCTAGAAGAGAAGCACGGAACAGATTAACCTACACAGCTCCCAGAAGGAGCCACCTCTGCCAACACCTTGACCTCAGACTTCTGGCCTTCAAAACTGTGACACAATAAAATTCTGTTCTTTAAGCCAAAAAAAATCTTTTTCAGTAACAGGAAATCTGAAAGTTATGTTAAATCAAGTAATAGATATTCGTGAAATGTCTGAGTCATTTTCAAGTAAATTAAAATACTGAAATAGTAATTGCTGAACATACATATAAAGTACATATACTTCATTATCTTACTTTTAAACAGTATAAAGAATATATATATATATATATATATGGGTCTGTCAATGAACATGAAAAAGTTGTTCTGAAGAAACATATGTTTCTAGAAATTATGAAATGTATATTCATAAAGTGTTGGTATATGAGACAATTCAAGATTGCTTACTTTCTGGGTTTTCAATAGAAATTAAGGTTACTAAGAGTTAAAAATTCTAATTCATACATAGTAATTACAACTAGAAATAATAAGGAAAATAACTCCATATGTGAGGAAAGAGATATGTTTGGGGTAAGTGAAGTTATGATGCATGAAAGATGTGTTTTTGTTAAGGGAAAAAAAGTAATTTTTGTCCAAAAGTAGAATGTTTAGTTGTTTCAAAATGAGAAAGAGGAAAAGTATAGGACAAATAATTGGAGAGATATAAATAACTGAAGGGATATTAGAATATTATAGAAGGTTTGTGGAAGATGAATCTTGTGAAAGGAATTTTATGTCATCAAGATGGCTAAGATCAGAAAGAAATTATTAGTGTTTCTAAAAACTGAGCACTGATAGCAAAAGTACACTAATACAAAACTAGAATTTGGTCCCCTGTGTTAAAACAACAAGGTTTTCTTAGAGTATCGTTCTACTCTGCAATAGGACACTGTGAAATATTTTTCTTTACCTTTAGGGTAATTGAGCTAGGAAACAAAGATTCTGTGTTTTATCAAGATGATTCTCTGTGTTTAGTGCTTTATTAGGTCTTTGATTAGTTAAGAAAACTGAGTCGTTTCTATTACAGAGCAGGTAACCAGCCCCATGAACAAATTTCAATTACCTGTGTATGTTTTTTTATAATCCTCTCCCTTAACTACTTTACCTGCTGAGTTGTTTTCCAGAAATGATGGATTTTCTGCAAGACAAAGCAGTTGAGATTCTGAATGCCCTAGGACAAACTTCCTGATACCAAGACTCACCATTCCCCTCTACCTGCCCCAAGGCATGCAGATCCTCCCTACAAAGCCCCAGATCTCCCTTAGTTGGAGGATCTCCCTTAGTTGGAAAGACACACTTGAGGCAGCTTCTCCCATTCTGCCAACAAGAGTTTTGTGTATTAAAAAATTTCCTTTCTTCCTTGGTGATAGTTGTCTCAAGAATTGGATCTTTGTGCAATGAGCAACTAGACCTAGACTGAAACCCCATTGTGGTTTTGACAACAAGATAAGATTTTTCCTAGAACTATGCAATCTTCTGTATTTGCTTCTGAAGTCTTTATCACTCTGGTTAAATGAATGTCTTATTTTATAATCACCTGTGATCCTATTTTGATCAAGTGTTTTATACCTTTGATCTTTTTGACAAACTTTCCAAAATCGAATTCTAAATTGTCTTTCCTTGACCTCATATTAACTTTGGGATTTTCCAGATGAGCACTTAGAACATCTCAAAAGGATTTGTCTCTCTCCTTACAAAGAGATATTAACTATTTGGGTTTATTTGATATATTAAATTATATGAAAAGCATTGTCAAACCTTGAGTTATATTTGCATGGATGTGTTATTAATAAGTCTTCCAGAAATTGTGTGAAATTCCTAGAAATCTATCGGACCATTGGACTTGGTAAGAATTCCCAGAACTCTAATGAAGAAACTGATAGGTTTTATAAAACTGCTAACCCAACACCAAGCAGAACAAGAATTAATAAAATACCAAGGAAATGCTTTGGCAGATTTTCCTACTAAATCATCCAATACTGAAATTAAGATATGCAATTTGAATGAAGTCCATAAGACTAATTCAAGTCAAATTACTTATGATAACCAATTTAATAAATAGGGCTATGTACCTGAATTAGAGAAACAAAACTGCTAATTTAAAAGGATATAAATTCAATGTTAGGTGTGGACTCATGGAGGACCCAGATGGCCACCTGGTCCCTCCTAAGTTCTTAAAGCTTCCATTATTAAAAGTTCTACACTCCATAGCTCATCATAAAGTAGACAAAATAATACAAAGTATAGAAAAATACTAGTATGGTGACTGTTCTAAAATTTCTAAAATCACTTATAACCAATGTTTGCTTTGCAAACCCATAATTCTAGGAAGACAAGCAAAACTACAGGTGGTACATTTCTGCTACCTGATGGATCTTTTGAACATTTACAGTGGGATTTTATTCGTCACCTTCAATGAAATATGAATATATTCTTATAATATTCTACGTTCTCTGTTTGGATAGAAGCTTCCCATGCAGGAAGGCAAATGCTACAACAGTAGCTAAAAGGTTGCTTGAAAATGTGCTTCCTTTGTGGGGGCATTCCTGTGGAAATCTCAGCAATAGAGGTACCCATTTTATTGAACAAGTTATAAAGCAATTAAATAAGGTGTTACAAACAATGACATTACCATTGTCCCTGTGACCCTCAGTCTTCTGGAAAGACTCAAAAGGCAAATGGCATCTTAAAACTGAAACTGGCAAAGTTAACTGAACTGATTGGTTGCCTTGGTTAAAGTATTACCATTGGCCTTAACGACAACCAGATCTATCCCCAATGGAAAACATAAGTTGATCCCTATGAAATAGTCACTAGAAGACCTATGCTCCTAAGAATAGAACCTCAGTATCTCCTACTCTCTTAAACACTATTGTGACAAAATACTACAAAGTTTTAATGCATTATGCCAAAGGGTACTATCACCAGGTAAAGGAAGCTTTTCACGATCTACCAGCTGAGAACAATCAAACGTTTTCATGATCTAGACCTGGAGATAGGGTCTTCTGTAAATGATAACAGAAAGACTGCCCTTAAACCCATAGAAGGGACCATCTCAAGTTCTTCTTACCACCCACACTGCAGCAAAACTTTAGGGTCTCTCTTGAACCTTGAGTCTACGTCTTACATCTCAAAAAGGACCCTCCAGACTTTTGGAACTGTATGTCTATTAGATACTTTAAGGTAAAGCTGACCAGAGAATTTTCTCCCGAGAAGCAAACGGAATCCTAGACATGGACAATTTTCCCAAGATCACAGATATTCAGTCTTCTCTGCCACCATGAAAGCCTTATCCTTTTTTCCTCATTTTCTGCTGTCTTCATCCTTTCCTTTTCCCTACAGGAAAATCCATGGGATCATAATTTGTGGATGGCTTTAGCTAAGGCTATGCTCTAGCAAAAAAACCAGAGCAACTGTTAGGTTTACAAAGATAGGCTAGTTTCCACGAGGAAAGATTTCAGTGGGATTCCTGGCAGCTCACTCTTGGAAGTAATGGGGTACTAGTAGTTTAGAATTTGAAATTAATCTGTAAATTAGGGGAAAGTACTGGACATTTTGGCAGACTTCCTGGGAGTTAAAAAGGGTAGAAGTCACCCTCCAAAAGGTGGATGATAACATAAATGTTCAACCAAAACACTTAATGGAACATCATGCTCCTATAGATCTCATTTTTCCTCTGTTGTGGCTTGTGTATGGTATTGAACAAAACTGAATGTTGTACCTCTCTTTCCCGATTTTGCTACTACAAAAGCTTAATTTAAAAGGTGTCTGAGGCCAGGCACAGTGGCTCATGCTCATAATCCTAGCACTTTGTAGGCCGAGGTGGGAGAATTGCCCGAGGCCAGGAGTTCCAGACCAGGCTGGGCAATTTAGCAAGTCCTCATCTCAACAAAGAATTAAAAAATTAGCCAGGCCAGGTGATGCCTCATGTCTGTAATCCTAGCACTCTGGGAGGCCAAGGCAGGAGGATTGCTCGAGCTCAGGAGTTCAAAACCAACCTGAGCAAGAGCGAGATACCATCTCTACTAAAAATAAAAAAAATTAGCCGGGCATTGTGGCATGCACCTGTAGTCCTAGCTACTCAGGACGCTGAGGTAGACAGATGTCTTGAGCCCAGGAATTTGAGGTTACAGTGAGTTATGATAATGCCACTGCACTCTACCCAGGTGACAGAGCAAGACTCTGTCTCAAAAAAAAAAAAAAAAAATTAGCCAGGCATGGTGGCGCAAACCTAGAGTCTTAGTGACTCAGGAGGCTGAGGCAGTAAGATCACTTGAGTCCAGGAGTTCAAGGTTACAGTGAGCTATGAGTATGCCATTGAACTCTAGCCTGGGCAACAGAGCAAGACCCTGTCTCTAAAAATAAGATAATTTTTTTTTTAAATGGTGGCTCATACTGCTGTTTTTTTGGACAGTGCCACCAAAAACATTTTTAAACAATTCTAAAAAGAAAAGAACACATGATATGTTTACAGGAGCAGCTAACAGTTAGTTTACAGGCGTCCTAAATGGTAGATGGAAAATGTGAATTTCCCAAGGTTTTCTAATATTTATGTTTCTTGTAGTGGGTCTCCAGATTACTATACCTTGTCTTACCAGGCTAATGACAAAATTAAATACCTCTATAAAATCAGACCATTATATAGCAAACTATATTCCTTAATAGCCATCATACCTCAAACACAGACTATGACCAATTGTACTTAAATACTATTGAACTATATTGCCTGAACTTTGATTTGTTTGAGTTTTGACTGGTTCAGTTCATTAGGGGCTCCTGTTAAGTACATTTTGGTCTTTGGCTATTATTCTCCTGAAAGTCATCATAACAGTCCCTCTGGTCTGTGATATCCTCTTCAAGCTTTTTTTTTTTTTTTGAGACAGAGTCTCACTCTGTCATCTGGGCTAGAGTGTCATGGCGTCAGCCTAGCTCACAGCAACTTCAAATTCCTGGGCTCAAGCAATCCTCCTGCCTCAGCCTCCCGAGTAGCTGGGACTACAGGCATGTACCACCACACCTGGCTGATTTTTTTCTATTTTTAGTAGAGATGGGATCTCCCTCTTGCTCAGGCTGGTTTTGAACTCCTGAACTCAAGTGATCCTCCCACCATGGCCTCCCAGAGTGCTAGGATTACAGGCATGAGCCCCCATGCTTGGCCTCCTGTTCAAGTCTTAAATATTTGTATGCAGCCATCCATTGAGCATTCAATGGTCTCTCTTTGACTAGATCAGCAAGAACATAAAGAATTATTCAACTGATGTGACATCGTGACTTATGAATTCCATAGTGAAACCAAATAAGTCCATTATGATGGTGACAGAGAATAGTATCAATGCCCAAGGTTTTGGTCAATCTCTCAAAATTAGGAGGCTGAAAAAAGGGGGGAATTGTTAAACTAAATGTGGCCTGAGGATTCCTCTGTACTTTGAGTCCTTAAATAAAAACCATAACTTAATTTAGCACACAAATTAACTAAAAGTCTAACTTAGAAGTATACTTTTGTAACAAATAGTGGCATCTCAGCCAACCAGAGCAGCTGAGCTTCAGTCAATTACAGGCTGCCAACTGCTCAAATTGAGTTCAAATAAGGCAAACGCTGAGCTATAACCAATGAAGCTGTTTCTGTGCCTCACTTCCATTTTCCATTCATAAATGCTGCCTGCTCACATTGTGGAATGGAGCTCTCTGCACCTCTTCTGGGTTTGAGGGCTACCCAATTTGCAAATTATTCTTTACTCAATTAAACTATTGAATTTATTTTGCCTAAAGTTTTTAACAGTAGCTTTGACAAAGTTAGTTTAGTTTAGAATTTCTCAACTTTGGCACTATTGACATTTGGATAGTTCTTTGTTGTGAGGGGCCGCCCTTGCATCATGGAATGTTTAGCAGCATTTCTGGCTTCTACCCACTAAATGCCAGTAGTACCCCTTCCCTCCTGGATCTGACAACCAAAAACATCTCCAGACATGGCCAAATGTCCCCCTGGGAGAAAGGAATCACCTCAGGTTAACAATCACTGTCACCATTTTTTTATATACTAAACATAGACCCAAGACAAAACCAAATGTATCAGCAATTTCCACATTAGTCTACGTGACCCTGATACAAGTCTTCCTGTTGAATTAAAAGTTACAATTGTTTTGGGATTTTACTATTAAATTCTTTAATACATGGCAGGGTCAGAATATCTTCAGGGTCTAAATAGTCTGCTGCAGGTTCAAAGTAGTTAATTTTCCCAAGGTTCAATACCTACTAAATACAAAGCTAAGACCATATGTCCTAAACCATAGTAATTTTCTCTTTGCATCATATTTTCCAGTTGAAGCCAGAGTTTTATTATTTCTCCTCCCCAAAATCATTTATTACTATCTAAGTCTATTGTAGCCCAAGAATACAATCTTTGAGGAGGGAGCGGTAGGAAGAAGGTTTCACTCTGTTTCCCATACTGGAGAGCAGTGGTGTCATGATAGCTCACTGCAACCTCAAACTCTGGGCTCAAGCAAGCCTCCTGCCTTAGGCTCCAGAGTAGCTGGGACTATAGGTGCATGCCTCCAGGCCTGGCTAATTTTTCTATTTTTTATAGAGATGGGGTCTTGCCATATTGCTCAGGCTGGTCTCATACTCCTGGCCTCAAGCAATCCTCTAGTCTTGGCCTCCCAAATTCCTAGGATTATAGGCATGAGCTGCTGCTACAAGAATATAATCTTAAAATTCACAAAAATTCATATTGATGGATGTTTACTGCACTGTTTGTGTATTTTAAATTAGACAACCTGAATGTTCAAGAATGGGAAATCGGGAAAATAAATTATACTGATAAATATATAAACTTAAAATCTATTTTAAATGATCATGTACACCAATATTTATCACTGTTAACATGTTCACAATAATGGATGGATAAATTATAAAATATACATGATCCTATTTTTAAAAAGAAATATGTATTTTAATAAACATTTTACGTACATATAAAATCTGATAGGATTAACACTAAAAAGTTGATCATTATAAATCTGGGTGGGAGGATTATGTTTTAGGGGATTTGTGTGTTATTTTTGCTTTTCTGCAATCGACATAGATTGCTGTGCAAAATTATTTTAGAGGATTTATTTTAGGAAGAAAGCTAAGAGATATGTCCCTCAGAGAAGCAGAATGTGAAAGACTGGAGGTAGAAAAGAAGGGAGGTCTTAGGGAGAAAGGAGTGAAGTGGATATAGCATCGCCATAGGGTGTTGGTTAAGAATGGAAATCCTGAAATTAAACTGCATGGCTCTGAATCCTGGTTCTTCCACTATTAACTGTTTGATACTGGACATGCTGTGTGATACCTCTGTTCCTGCAGCTTCCTCGCTTCATAAAGTGGTGTTACTATATTATCTCCCTCATAGATTGATGATGAGGATTTAGTGTATTAATTTTGTAAAGCACTTAAAACAGCACCAGCCTATATTAAGTACTTCATAAATGCTAATTATTATCATTATCCAGGAGAAGAAAAAAATAACATTCTAAGAAAGACAAGATAAGGAAAGAGTCATCTCAAACCTTAGACTGAGACCAGGAGACAAAGTCTATTTTTAGGTATATAAGGGACAGTAAGATGAGGGTGAGAACCAGATGGGGAAGACTTTCCATTTCAGGGCTGGGTGAATTAGAAGTGAAGTGCAAACTGCTTTTATATCTTGGGCCAAGCTGTGTTGTCTCCCAAACGTCAATGAATGGAAATAGAGCAGAATACCATATTACATAAAGTCTAAAGAGCTTGGGATAGCTGGGGTGAGGTGAGGCTCACTGTGGTTTGGATTTACATTTCCTTGATGATTAATGATGGTGTTAGCATTTTTTTATATATTAATAATTATTGGCCATTTGTATATCTTCTTTTGAGAAATGTCTATTAGGACCTTCTGCCCATTTTGAAGTCAGTTTATTATTATTTTTTGCTATTGAATTGTTTGAGGAGAGTAGGTGGAAAGGAGATGAGGAGAGATTGGTCAATGGGTACAAAATTACAGTTGGACAGGAGGGATAAGTTCTGGTGTCCTATTGTACAGATTTCCTATAGTTAAAAATACTGGATATTTCAAAATAACCAGAAGGAAGGATTTTGAATAGTCTCGTCACAAGGAAATGATAAATATTTGAGGCAGTAGATATGCTAAATACCAAAATTTGATCATTGCACAATGTATACATGTATGGAAAAATCACACTGTACCCTATAAATATATACAATTATTATGTGTCAATTAAAAAATAAAACTAAAAAAGAAAAGCTTTGTTTGTGATATTTAGAATCATTTGACACCTTGGGGGAGTGCTTTTCTCTTGGAGAGGGGATTTGAGCATTGTTGATGAAGGTATCAGATCCTGTAGCATTCCTTGTTTTTTCTCTCTATTCTTGTTTGAATGAAGAGAAGTAATTAAAACTTTTGGCTTTCTCAAGACTGTAACCCTAGAGTGATGATTATAGCTTCTACCCAATATGGTTGTGATAGTTACAAAAGCTTTGTTGTGTTATTTAATCCCTGCAATCGGCTAGGTTTCTCTTTTTTTTATTATTATTATTATTTATATTATTTAAAAAGGAAATTTGGCCAGGCAGGGTGGCTCATGCCTGTAATCCTAGCACTTCAGGAAGCTGAGGCAGGACTGCTTGAGGTCGGGAGTTCTAGGCCAGCCTGAGCAAGAGCTAGACCCTGTCCCCACTAAAAACAATTAGCCTGGCATCATGGCATGGGCCTGTAGTCCCAGCTACTCAGGAAGCTGAGGCAGGAAGATCACTTGAGCCCAGGAGTGTGACACTGCAGTGAGCTATGGAGCTGTGGTGACACCACTGCACTTCAAGCCCGGGAAACAGAGCAAGATGCTAAGGAAAGGGCGGTGGGTGGGGAGAGGAAAAGCAGGAGACGAGACCAGACCAGAGGAGGAAGAGGAGATGAGACCAGATGAGGAAAAGAGGATGAGGAAAAAGAGACCAGACAAGACCAGACAAGGAAGAGGAGACCAGACCTGACGAGACCGGAGGAGGAAGAGAAGACCAGACCAGACAAAGAAGAGGACACAAGACCAAATGAGACCAGACGAGACCAGACAAGGAAGAGGAGACCAGACCAGACAAAGAAAAGGAGACGAGACCAGATGAGACCAGACGAGACCAGACAAGGAAGAGGAGACCAGACGGGACTAGGAAGAGGAGACAAGACTGGATGAGGAAAAGGAGATAAGACCAGAAGAGGAAGAGGAGACCAGACCGGAAGAGGAGACGAGACCAGACCAGAAGAAGAGGCGAGAACAAGGAAGAGGAGACAAGACCAGAAGAGGAGATGAGAACAGACCAGGAAGAGGAGACCAGACGAGATGAGGAAGAGGAGGCGAGGATTTTAGAGTATTTCTGTAAACAAATTTACTTCATACACAAGAATCATAAAGAAAAAACAGTAAATGCCTTTAATAATAATGGTGTTAAAGGAGAACACTAAATATGTCATGATGGATTTATACAGTTGTATTTCCAGGTTTATCATTTGATCTACAGTATATTTGAATCTATTTAATGTTAGAGTCCTACTGAGCCAACTTGCTTGGCTCCACCTGTGAAAATACTACAATAATTCTAATTGAATATTCTTAGTAGTAAACACATTATCCTCTTTGTTCCTAAAACCAAGAGACAATACTACTAATTGAAATCTAAAAAGATATAAAGAATTTACAAAGTATAGACACTTATACGATCTGATAGAAAAAATAAAAAACAGTGCATTTTGGGGTTGTGGGGGTTTTTTTCTTTTTAACATAAATGACTTCTCTTCCTTCTCCTTATCAGGCTTAATAAAGGTTCTATCTTGAGAACCAACAAAGTAATTATCAGCCTCTCCTACTCCTTCTCTGTATGAACTTTTAAGGTATAAAATATTGGCAAGCACCAAAGGAATATAAAGATAAATAAGACAAACAGTCCAAGAGAAATAAAAACCACATAAAACTTTTTTTTTTTTTTTTTTTTTTTAGACAGAGTCTCACTCTGTTGCCTGGGCTAGAGTGCCATGGCGTCAGCCTAACTCACAGCAACCTCAAACTCCTGGGCTCAAGCAATCCTTCTGCGTCAGCCTCCTGAGTGGCTGGGACTACAGGCATGCGCCACCATGCCCAGCTAATTTTTTCTATATATATTTTTAGTAGGCCAATTAATTTCTTTCTATTTTTTTAGTAGAGACCAGGTTTCGCTCTTGCTCAGGCTGGTTTCAAATTCCTGACCTTGAGCGATCCTCCCACCTCAGCCTTCCAGAGTGCTAGGATTATAAGCGTGAGCCACCACACTCAGCCAAAAACCATGTAAAACTTAAATCTATTATTTATGCTCTTTTGTTGCTCTTTTTTCAAACTATTTAATACTAGGAAGCAATTTTGACTACATGCACAGAGGAGATGAGTTACTGGTCACATGTAAGAGTGCAGCTGAGAGCATCTTACCAACATAAACTATAATCCATTAAGGCCAACTGCTATTTGTGGTTTTACATTTGTCTGTGTATGATTTCTGGTTCAGAATGGGACACTCCAACCCTGATGGCTTTACCCTTATGTTTCAGGGTAGCCAAGAGTTTGCCTTCTGTTCACCTTGCTCACAGCTGTTCTTACTTGAGCCCAGATCTCTGGTGAGTTCCCAGCTGCATTTATCTGGGCCTCAGACCTTCAACTTTTGAATCTTTGCAGCAGCAAGGCAAATAAAGTTAACATAATTTACTTCTTGTGGTCTCATACTGCCATAGTCAATGACTGAATCAAAGAAGTTAGTATGTTGTCTATAATGTACCCATGACTCTCATATTTGAAACAAAGCCTGTACTTTGATTTTCTGGACATAACACAAATTTTGAAGACATTTACAACTAACCTACCAATACCTATATAATACAGACTTTAAAATTCACACTCACATGTGTTTCTAATGTTTTTACAATCAACATGTATTATTTATGTACAAAGAACAATTTTTTTAAAAAGGTCACATCAAGGCCTGGTGCGGTGGCTCACACCTGTAATCCTGGCACTCTGGGAGGCCAAGGTAGGCAGATCATTTGAGCTCAGGAGTTTGAGACCAGCCTGAGCAAGTGCGAGACCCCATCTCTACTAAAAATAGAAAGAAATTAGCTGGACAACTAAAAATACATATACATAAAAATTAGCTGGGCATAGTGGCACATGCCTGTAGTCCCAGCTACTAGGGAGGCTGAGGCAGTAGGAACACTTCAGCCCAGGAGTTTGAGGTTGCTGTGACCCAGGCTGATGCCACGCCACTCTAGCCGGGGCAACAGAGCGAGGCTCTGTCTCAAAAAAAAAATAAAAAACAATAACAAAAAAAGTTCACATCAATTAACTCTGCTACACTTACCTACCCAGATAGTTCTGACAGTCCTGAACCTAAAAAGAACTGGTATCATTTCTTCTAAAGGCAAGGAAATTAATTCTCACACAGCTAAAGTGTATTATATATATTAAGAATAAGAGAAGTTAACTTTTATTGAACATTAATATGTATCGCAGACTGAATCCTCACAACTCTATTAGATATACCCTTTTCCTCATTTTACATCTAAGAAAACTGGGACACGAAGTTAAGTAACCTGCCCTCAAGTCCCCATAGCTAGACAATGCAGAAGTGGGTTCCAACCCAGATTGTTTAACTCCAAAGCCCAAGTTATAGATTAAACTACATTTCTACTCTTGACCTCTACAAATCAGCAAAATAATGAAAAACACAAATGAATAAGCAAATAACAAATGAACAAACACCCTAGAAGTCACAATAATTGAGAAAAGGCAAAATTTGAAATTGCAACTCTATGGGGGGGAGCATTTGTTCAATGAATGAATTAAATACATGAGACATAAACTCGCTCATTTCTTGGCAAAGAAAATTGGTGGGGGCAAGGCAAGAGGAACAATGAAACTTAAAATTTCATAGAGCAAACCTCCATTGTTCTAAGCAACAACATTGACAAAATCTTGCCTAGAATCACTTCACCAATCAAGAGAAGCAACGACAGACATCAATTCCTACCACCTAACCTCAACACACAACAAAAAGAATTCCTAAAACCAGCTCAGGTAGAGCCAAAAAACACCAAGCTTAGAAATCAGAGCATGTGACTTTAGTGTACTCACTAGTTGTGTGATCTCCAGCAAGTCACTTTTCCCTTCTGGGTCTCAATTACGGCAATTGCAGAGTCAAGGGTTTTAACTAATTAAGGTGTAACTTCCAGCTCTAAGATTATGTGAAATTTTGAGGAAGGAAAACTCCTGTAAAACTTCGAAAGCCTCGTGGATACATTTTAAACACCGTGAACAATGGGTTCTTTGACCAGAATGTACACTTCTAAGCTGCCACAAGCCCTGGCTGGAAGGCAGAGACCGGCTTCCAAGCCCTTGGGACTCAGAGAGCAAGGTCAAGTCCGGCTTTCAATAGCTCCCAAGGGCTGCTGCATTAACCTCTGCGTGTACCATAATAAGCCAAGTCAGAATTCTTTCTGGGGGTAAAAGCAAAGGCGGCGGAAGGAGAAATCACTATTCCGGGTCATCAGAAACATTAGTCCAGACGCCTCGGGTGACAGAATGAGGCTCAGAGAATGCGCCTTGCCCCATGTTACACAGCAGTTAGCAGCTAGGTCGGGACTAGAACCTCGATCTTTCGGCTCCCCGCGGAGCAAACGATCCTTCCACCTACAGCGGAACAGCAGGACATAGGCGGCGGCGCGCGGGGGGCCGGCCGCGAGCGCAGGGGCGGCGGGGACAGCGGGGGCGCCCCAGGTTACCTGCGTCGGCCCCTGCCCCGGCGTGCAGCAGTCGAACCTCCGGCCGCTGCCTGTCGCCGCCCGGCCTGCCCGGCAGCACCTGCCGCAGGAGAAGCCTCACTCGCCGGGAGGCCGCGCCGCCGTGGCCGCCGGATGCCCGGAGGAGAAGGAGCCGGGATTGCATGAGGCCGGGGGCACCGCCGGGACGGCTGGGGGGTCGGGTCGAGCTGCGTCCCGGGCGGGCAGCGTGAGGCGGCGGGGTCAGGAGGACAGGAAGCGGCGCTGAGCTGAGTCCGCCGGAAACTCCTTCCCCCGGCGCGGCCGGCTCCGCGGTCTTGGCCCGGTCTCCGCGAGGGAAGTAACGTGGGGATACGGCGGAGAGGGAAGGTCGAGAGAGCCTGAGTGCAGCCATTTTGACCCACACCAGCACCTGACCACCCTGAACGAGAAAGTCGCCAGCGCAGGACCACTCGAGGATGGATAAATTACTAAGCCGCATGCCTTACAAACCGCGCTTTCCTTTCTGTGACAATAGTGTATGATGATCCTGTATGGCCTAACCTCAAGACAATGCTGGTCACTAACAGAGTTTGAGAACATTTAAAAACGTTACCATTGCCCCATAAGGGGTCCCCTTCCTGCTCAGGAAAGGACCCCTACTCTGTGGAGTAGGATCTATTATCTATCTCCCAATAAACTTTCTGTCGCTAGTTGGCTTACTGTCAAAGTCTTTCCAGCTCAAAGCCAAGAACCCACTTGACGCGTTCAGGGGGCTTTCCTCCCTAGTTTGGGACATTCCCTGCAACAGAAGGAGCCTGCAGCACGCACAGCCCAGAGAGCAGGCGCGGGGCTAGCTGGGCTGCAGCTCTTGGCCCCACTCGCCTCGCCACCCCTATGCCTGTTCACCCGGATTCACTGGGCCTGCATCCCTCCTTCCCCCATGGTCGCATAAACTCTCGGTTGAGGGAATGCCAAAGGGTTTTAGTAACATTTGTCGGTGTGGCTCTTAAGATACTTGCGCTAAATCTTTTCTTAGTTAATGGCCCAGTTTTGTTACAGTGCGTTTTCCCTGAACGCTGCTTCAAATCCTTTTCGGAAATTCAGAAAATATGCACGAGATTATGGGAACTTTCACCTATCTTGATTCACTGTAACCACACCAGTGTTTCCATAGTGCATTTGAAAGCCTTACCCTTTGTCTTTTTTGTGGTTGTTTCTTTGTTTCTACGTTTTATTGCCACTTCCTAAATTCTAAGTGGAAAATTCACATCTTAAGGATATACGCAAATTGCTCAACATCAGAAAGGACCCAAATCAAGCACTTTTTCGGTCATACTGTAATACAAGAGTTATATAAACATAATTTATGTCTTTAGTAAGAGAAAAGTAGGACACTGGCTAAGGCTGCCTCCTTTCATACATTCCAAAAGCGGAAGCGGTTGTACCACAAAGCAAACTAAGCCTAATATAATTAGACTCATCCTCAAAATGTCAGAAGTGAATTGACAAAGGCAAAAAGTTTGAATCAAGTTATACAAAACAAACATCAAAGAATGCAGAAGGCCTCACTTTCAGCTAAGGCCTTGCTAATTCTAGAGCTGCCACTGTCTTTAAATACATATTGAGCACCTACCAGGTGCATGATCCTGTGATAGGTTCTGAGAAGAAAGTGATAGAGAGGAATGAGGCTATAAAAGAGAAACAAGGCTAGGTGAGGAAGGCTTTGTACATCTCACTGAAGGGCTTGGACTTGAGGAATGAAGGCTGAAACAGGCTTCTAGCCTAGTTGGGGAGATAGTGAAAATAAAGGTAACAAATTTTACATAATGCATTACAACATGGTTTTCATCTGTATCTTCTCATTTAATCCTGACAGCAACCCTATGAGACTGCTGGGAGAAATGACATAAATTCAGGATGTAAGCTTATAAAATACTTTTCCTGCTTTGAACACATACTATGTGCCAGGAATTGTACTAAACACTCTAATGATTTATCTCATTTCACACAACAATGCTTTGACTGAGGTGCTATTATTATCTTCCATTTTACAGATAAAGAAACTGAGGCTGGAAGAATTAAATACATCAGCGCATCTCCATTTAATCTCATGGGGAAACTCAGTACACACCTGAAAGAATGGAAGAACAATCTAAGGCAATTTAGCAAAATGACTGCTATAAGCACTAAGAGCTTTTGGAGGTAAGCCAATAGGGAGATCAATACGGGTTAGAACATTCATTGAGCAATGCTGTATAACTAGTACTCTGTTAGGTACTGTTATGCAATGGGCGCACATCAAGTATAGAAGACAAACATACAAATAAAGAATTACAATACAGTGTGACATGTGTAGATTTTGGCTCAAGGTACTCTGGGGAGGAGTGCTACACCTGGGAGAGGTCAGTGAGCCTTCACAGAGATGGTAATGTTTGAAATGGTTCTTGAAGGATGTGCAGGAATTTGTCAGGCTGAGTAAAGGGCAAGTCAAATCTGGCAGAAGCAAAATCACATACACAGACAGAGAGAGCTGAAAGTACCTGGCACGATTAAGAATCAGAGAGTGATTCAGTGTGTCTAGAGATCGAGTACATAAAACAGTTTGTAGGGATAAGACCAGAAAGAGAAATTGGGGTCATATTGTATGCCAAAAGAAGGAGTTTGCATATTAACCTCCAGGAAATGGATAAATGGGGAAGAGTTTTTAGAATGACAAATCTACAACGTGGAAGAAAAATTTTTAGCCAGAGAAAAGCTAGCACTTGAGCTTTACTTTGAATGATAGTTTGCATTTGGATAAACCCAGAAGAGAAGTATAGAGGATGAGTAAAGGCTTGGAGTCCTGATGAGCATAATTAATTTATAGGAGCAGTGAGACCAGCCAGGTGAGATGGGTAATCTTTGAGAAGTAGTAGATGTTGTCAGAGGAGGAGGAAAAGATTATAGAGTGAAGAATCTTGAATGGCCGGGTGAAGAAGAAGTTATTTTAGAGGCATATTGGGCAGCCACTGGACATTTTGATCATGACGCTTTAGGTGGTGATATGTACTATGACTTGAGTTAGAAAGACAGAAAGCAGCAAGTGCTAGTTATGTGGAGGTAAAATTAGTCTCTGCTTGCAATGCTGAACCCCTGCTGGTGGCAATGAGGCTGAATAGGTAAGCGTGGACCTTAGCAATGTTTTTAAAGATGAACCAAAGGCATTTGGTCCATTACAACCTCATTAAAACTTCTCTCAAAGTCTCACTAAAATATCTAATCACATATTTTTAAAAACTAATATACTGCCAAAAGCTGGTATTGACTGTCAAACTTTTTCCAGCATCTGGGAGGAATATTTTTTACCTACCACATTAATGTAACTTGATGGAAAATGCAATTAATAATGCATTCACACTATGTTCAACTGAAAGAAGGTAGGTACCTCATTCCTTCCTATAAAGAATGAAGAATCAGAATGGAATTGGAGTTTCAAAGTCATAACTAACAAATGGATAAGAGAAGAAAACAATATAACCCCAGGTGCTTGTTTAAGGGCTTATAATAAATATGCCAATAATATAATTTTTATTTGACCTTTACACTGTTAGAATATGTAAATTTATTGAATTTTGAATACATAAATGGCACCTTTTCCTATAGATTTATTTATTTATGGGTATATTACAGCAAGACGTATATTTGCTGTACATTACAGTTGCCCCCAGGGAGAAATATGCCCTTGCTATAGCAATAGCAGAAATCAGAAGATAATGAAGTAATGCCTTCAAGATTCTGAAAGACATTATTTCCAGGGCTGGCGCAGTGGCTCACGCCTGTAATCCTAGCACTTTGGGAGGCCTGTTACCAAACATTTGGCACTTGTTTCTGAGGCTGCATCAGAAGAATGATGACAAGTGGTTTGAGGAGAAGGAAAAGGGAGTTTATTAATTTGCCTGCAAATGAGGAGGTTGGCAGACTCCTGTCCCAAAGTACCAATATCCTGCCTCTGAGCAGTACAGAGCTTTTAAAGGTTCTGATTAATCCTATAATCCCATGTTTGAGTAAAATAATCTCTTAACCTCTGCCTGGACAATTCCCTGGAGCTATTTCCAGTGTCACAAAGAACAAAGGACACTCTCCTGCCCTTCCTAACCACTGGCCTGAGGCAGGAATGTAGGTTTTAATTCTCAAAAAGGGTGAGGGGGTTTTGAAGAGGCAGAAAACATTTTTACCCTTTTCCAGGCCATTTTCTCTGTTACAGGCCAAAGTGGGAAAATCACTTGAGGCCAGGAGTTCAAGGCCAACAAGACCCCATCTCTAAAAAAAAAAAAAAATTATTTCCAAGAATTATATACCCAGCCAAACTACTACTTAAGAGAGAGAGTAGAAGAGACACTTTTTCAGATATGCAAAGTTTCAAAAATAATTTATTTCCCATATTTTTCAGGAAGAAAAGAAATAAGCCAAGAAGAAGGAAGATAGGGAGCCTTGGAAAATAGAGATCTCACAGAGAGGAAAAGGGAATCCCTGAATGATGATGAAGAAAAATCCAAAGGAGACAGCCATGCGGCAGGCTAAAAGGCCACCAGTCTCCGTGGGATCATGTCTGAGGGGTCAAAGGGACTTCTTCAGGCTTAGAGTCAGTAGGCATTGTGAAGAAAATAGAAAACACCACCTCATAGGTTTGAATTTATTGAGTTAATGACAATTACATGAAACACAAAACAAACAAAAGATTAATTTAAAAGAAAATAATGTGCAGGATAGGGAAAGTGTAGCATACTACGTGGCTTAACTGTAACTGGCATTTACATAGTCATAATAATGTAAATGTTGAATATTAAGCTAGCCAAAATTATGCCATAAACATATTGGCAAAATAGGAGAAGAGTGACGGGTGAGGGCAAGGAAATTAGAGCTAAATATCCATCTTCCAAAGTGAAAAATCAATAGAGAATAATGCCTAAAGCTGAAAAACTCACAAAGTTGCAGTGTAAGCATGTTATTTGAGATATTGAGGTAAATATCAGGAATCAGCTAAAAGAGTTGAAAACAGCTGTGGGAAATTGATCAATGGGGAGGGGCATTCAGAGGATGGTTTTCTCATAATAATCTTAAAAAAAAAACTAAATTTGGAGAAAATAAAGGGATTTTGCCAATATTTACTCACACAAGTTTATATGAGAGTCTCTGCTTCCTTGATACCTTACCTATAACAGGGTATCACAGTGGAAGGAAAGAAGGAAGAAAGGAAAGGAGGAAGGGAGGGAGAGAAGGAAAGAGAAAAAAGAAAACAAAAGAAAAATCATTGTTCATTTGTACTCCAAAACTGACATCTTTTATATTTATCCCTTTGATTACCAATGAGGATGAACATTTTTTTCTTAAGTTTAAAAGTAATTTATATTTTTAGTCAAGTGAAGCAGTGGGAGTGGAGAAGGAACAGAGGAATCTATAACTGGTCGTGATCAATTAGTTGTAAACACCACTGCACTCGGACCAGCCCGTAACTTGCATTTATATTATCATTATTTGTCTAATTCTCCTTTATGTATTTTCTGAAATATTTTTCTAATTGATTTTAAGAGCTCTCTCCATATTAACACTTTTTTACTGAGTTGTCAAAACTTACATTGCTTTTTCCCTCCATCACACCTTGGCAGCTCAAATCCTTGTGAGCAAGTAGATTTAGCTAAGGAAGAAATATGAAGTAGTAAGACTATGGGCTTTGGAACCAGGCGTATCTGGGCTCCAGGCGTACTTCATCACTTCAGTCCTGTGACATTAGGCAAATTTTCCTTCCTGCACCCCAATATCTTCATCTGTAAAACAGATATAATAAATACTTAGTAGAATGTTATGAGGCTTCAATAATATATATAAATTGCTTAGCAAAATATTTGGCACACAGTAGATATGCAGGAAATCTTACCAATGTGAATGACCAATCTGCAGAAATTAGTCAACTCAATAATTTAAAGGATTTTAAATGGATATTAAATGTAAATTCAGTGTTTGAGGACAGTGGGTCTAGAAGTCTTGATTACTGTGATAAGTATCTTCCATTATATATGAAGAGGTGTATAAAAGGGCACATCGGTATTCTACCCCTTTTCCTCCAAAGGAATAATTTCTAGGTTTTTCTCTCTGTGATTCTGTTATATTTGCCTGCTGGCCCTCTCTTTTTGCTTCTTCTATGGAATGTAACACCTGCATCTCCCAGACCTGCTGAGGCTGTCAATCAACTAACCCCACCTCACCTGGCACACAGGTTGGACGTGTGACTCGGACTCATAGTGCTTCACCCAACACCAATCAGAAAGCTTTATCAGGGGTAGCCATGGGTGCAGGGACTCTTTCTACTATTTTTTTCCTAAAATTATTGGTGCTTTTTTATATTTTTATTTTTTGAAGCAGAGTCTCAGGCAGGGTCTCACTCTGTCCTCTGGGCTAGAGTGCAGTGATGCAATCATAGCTCACTGCAACCTCAAACTCCTGGGCTCAAGCAATTCTCCTGCCTCAGTCTCTGAAATAGCTGAGACTACAGGTGTGTGCCACCATGCCTGGCTCATTTTTTTTTAGTTTCTGTAGAGACAGGGTCTTGCCATGTTGCTCAGGTTGGTCTCCACCTCCTAGTCTAAAGCACTCCACCCACCTCAGCCTCCCAAAATGCTAGTATTACAGGTGTGAGGCACTGTGCCCAGTCTTTTTTCTACATTCCTAATGAGTCTCAAGAAATTAGCAAAGGTTGTTGGTGACTGCCATTACTCTCACTAGTACCAGACTCCATGATATTATACAAACCATGGATAATGAGGTTGGTGAATAATACAAAGACAATTACACTGTTACATTCGGTTGTCATCACAACTAACTTTGGTATACTTAATAGATAAGACCATTAGTTATTTTTTGTCCGGGTGGCTCACGCCTGTAATCCTAGCATTCTGGGAGGCCAAGATGGGAAGATCGTTTGAGCTTGGGAGTTCGAGACCAGCCTGAGCAAGAGCAAGACCCCGTCTCTACTAAAAAAATAGAAAGAAATTAGCTGGACAACTAAAAATATATAGAAAAAATTAGCCGGGCATGGTGGCGCATGCCTGTAGTCCCAGCTACCTGGGAGACTGAGGCAGGAGGATCGCTTGAACCCAGGAGTTTGAGGTTGCTGTGAGCTAGGTTGATGACACGGCACTCTAGCCTGGGCAACAGAGTGAAGCTCTGTCTCAAAAAAAAAGACCATTAGTTGTTTTTAATTTTTAAAATTTATTTAAAAATTATGTACAATACAATGTACACTATTTGGGTGATGGTTACCCTAAAAGCCCAGACTTCACCACTATGCACTATATCCATGTAACAAAACTGCACTTGTACCCCCTAAATCTATAAAAATAAAAAAAATGTGTGTAATACATATAAAATTTACTTCCTTAGCCATTTTTCAGTGTATACTTTAGTGGCATTAAGTACTTGCACAATGTTATGTTACCATCACAACCATCCATCCACAGAACTCTTTCCCATCTTACAAAACAGAAACTCTGTACCCGTTAAATAATTCCCCATTCCCCTAACTCCCAGTCCCTGCCAACCACCATTCTACATTTTGTCTCTACAAATTTGATTACTGTAGGTAACTTATATGTCTTAACCAGGGTTTTCCAAAGAAACAGAACCAATAGAATGTACTATGAGAGAGAGAGAGATAGAAAGAGGGAGAGAGAGTGATTTATTATAAAGTATTGGCTCATACAATTATAGAGGCTGAGAAGCTCTAAGATTTGCAATTGACAAGCTGGAGACCCCAGAGAGCCAATGGGGTAAGTTCCAGTCTGAAAGCCGGCAGATTCTAAACCCAAGAAAAGCCAATGTTTCAGTTTGAAACTGAAGGCAGGAAAAGGTGGTGTTCCAACTCAAGCAGTCAAGCAAGAGGAGCTCCCTCTTACTCCAGCGAGGACCAGCCTTTTTGCTCTAGTCAGGCCTTCAGTTGAGTAGATGAGGGCCACTCACATGGGGAAGAGCAATCTGCTCCATTCGGTCTATTGTTCAAATGTTACTTCTATTATATAATGTATAATTATACACACCCAGAGTAATGTTTGACCAAATATATGGGTGCTTCAGGCCCCAGTCAATTTGACACAAAAAATTAACCATCACATCATACAAGTTGAATCATGTAGTATCTGTCCTTTTGTGACTGACTTATTTCACTTTACACAATGCCCTCAAGGTTCATCCATGTTGTAGCATGTGTCAGAATTTCCTTCCTTTTTAAGGATGAAGAATAGTCCATGGTATGTATATACTACAATTTGTTTATCCATTCATCTGTCGCTTGGGTTGGACACTTGGGTTACTTCCACCTTTTGGCTATTGTGAATAATGCTCCTATGAACAAGGGTGTACAAATATCTCTTCTAGTTCCTGCTTTTAATTCTTTTGAGAACATACCCAGAAGCAGAATTGCTGGATCATATGGTAATACTATTTTTAACTTTGTGAGGAGCCCGACATATTGTTTTCCATAGCAGCTGCACTATTTTACATTTTCACCATCAGTGTGCAAGGGTTCCAATTTCTCCACATCCTCACCAACACTTGTTATTTTCTGTTTTTTTGATAGCAGCTTTCCTCATGGATATAAGGTGGTTATTGGTTTTTCATACTTAAATTTTAGTCATTTGTATCCATTTTTGTCACTTACTAGGTTTTTGTCATTACCTCTTCGAGACTATAGACCCAAGAGTCAGAGACAATGCTTGTTACAGTAGGTGGCTAATAAGTACTAATTAGCAGGAATTTTCAAAAGACAATATAGCAAATAGAGGCTAGAGAAGAAATAGGAAGGGGTTAGGATTGGGCAAAACAAAATCAAAATCGGTGGCAAAGAGGAAATAGGCATGGATGTAGGCAATGTGCTATGGAGAAATCTTTTTCTCAGAACTAAATGGTAATAATAAATAGTCATTTATATTTGTGGTTGAGAGTGGGAGGTAAGAGAGAGGAAAAGAAGGCGTTTATTTCCTCATCATCTAATATGACTTCATACCATACACAGTGCCATCACTGGAGTGAAGAAATGTTAGCAAGTATATCAGTATTACATTAAAGTGTAAATCTACCTCTGAGAACATAAATGACTCTTAACCCTTTTTCTAAACTCCTGATTCTCCACACACTCTAACCCTTTATAGCTTTTTCTCAATTACAGAAGAGATCCTAAAGTTTAATTGTAAATGATTATCTAAATTTGCCATTGTGAATTATTTGTGTTATGACCAAATTGTGTGTGATATCTTTTTTTTTTTTATTACTGTACCATTTGAAGTAAATCATTCTTTGGGCATCATGCACTACAATTATTCATAAAGGAAGATTAATTTGTTTATGAGCATTTACCAAATCTTTAGTCAGAATATAATACAAAGGCCTCTAGGAGCACACAGACTAGATATGAGGAAGGGAAAATGTGTATTGGTACTCAAAGTAACAAAGAAAAAGATTCCTAGACAACATATGATTGAATTTAAGAAAATCATTCCATGCATTATTATTGATTGCCCCCTGGATACTACATACTGCACTGTTCACTGGGGGACTATTAATAGAGGTAAATAAGACAGTTTTCTTCCTTCATAGAACTTAGGATCTATTTAGGCTGTATTATATTTAGAAGTTTGAGTTTGCCATTGGTCAGTCATCTTCAAATTGTGCTTTGGAGATTGTCATACAACAAGGAATTTGTCTGATTTTTGTCCTGGGTTCCTGGCTCAGACAGGAGTATCTTTGTTATTCATGAGCCTTTGGGAATACTCTTGAGTTTATGCTAATTAGGTGACTCATGGTGGGAATCTAGGTAGCTTCAGGATGGAGGCTGGTTATTCCAGAAAGACCAACCATGTGATTAGAGGGTTGGGGCTTTGAACCACATGATATCAGCCCAGCCTATTGACCTGGGGTGGGGGGTTCAGAGGTTGAGCTCACTCATGTGGTCAAAACCCCAATACAAATTCTGGATGCCAAAGCTCAGTAGAGCTTCTAGGTTGATGAACACACCAGTACCCCAAAAGGGAGACACACTCTAATTCAACAGCAGAGAGTGTGGAATCTCTGCATTTGGGACCCTCCAAGACCTCACTCTAAGTATCTCTTTATTTGGCTGTTCCCAACACAAAGAAATGATAAATGTTTGAGATGACAGAAATACTAATTACCCTGATCTGGTCACCATAGATCATATATATATCAAAACATCACTATGTGCCCCATGAATATGTACAATTATTATTTGTCAATTTTAAAAATTAAACTAAATTTTGAAAGTTTTTAAATTCTATTTTCCATATTAACCTTCTAGGTCGCCATTATCGAGTGGTCAATAAGTATCAGTGACTGTTATTTCTGTTTTACAAATAAGAAAACCTAGGCTTAGAGGGGATAAATAACTTACCCATATATTCATGTGAAGTATTCAAGGATTTGACTTCTGTGAAGAGAAGGGTTAATTGAGAGCCATCATAGAAGAATTTTCAATTGACTATCTGGGAAAATCAAAAGATAAAGACAATCCAAAGCTAATTTAAAGGTTATAATCCAAAGGAAACCAGATTTTAGAGATATCAGTAACCACAAAAGAAAAGGTGACTTTACATAAAAGGGAAACAAAAACATTTGAAGGTCAAAATGTGATAGGAAAAGTGGGAGTAGGAAAAGAAAGATAACCCAGGAAGATTAGTTTAATCTTAGTTAAGCCTTAGTTTACTCATCAATAAAATGGGGATAATAACATTTAGCTCAGAGAACTAGTGATCATGAGAATTCCAAGTTAGCTGCCTGGCATTTTTTTTTTTTTTTTTTTTTTTAGACAGTCTTGCTCTGTCACCCTAAGCTGGAGTGCAGTGGTGTCAGCCTAGCTCACAGCAACCTCAAACTCTCGGGCTCAAGCGATCATCCTGCCTCAGCCTTCCGAGTAGCTGGGACTACAGGTGCGCACCAACATGCCTGGCTAATGTTTTTCTATTTTTAGTAGAGATGGGATCTCACTCTGGCTCAGGCTGGTCTTTAACTCCTGACCTCAAGCAATCCTCCCGCCTCAGCCTTCCCGAATGCTAGGATTACAGGAGTGAGCCACTGTGCCCAACCTGCTGCCTGGCATTATCCTTGGCATATTTCAAGTTTTCCACAAAAGATCATTCTCTTTCCTTCTCCTCAGTATGCATGTTAGAGCAAGAGAAAAATATCATCAGTGACCCATTAGTTGTGTAGATTGTGAACAGGCAGATATAGTTGAATCTCTCTTTTGGGTCACTGATGATATGACCCTTTTACAAAGTCAGTGAAATCCTGCCAATGTGGCAAAAGTAGTCCAATGTGATTCATACCACCTACCTAAAAGTTCAATATTGCTGGAGAAGGGTCATGCTAAATCACAGCCCGTAACCACTTCATAATAAAATTTAGTATATATTAGAACATTGCAAAAAATCTTTTCATTTATATTTAATATGTATACACATAAATATCAAAATGAAATTATCAAAATATTTTTATTTCAAACATATTCAAGTCCTACGGTCAGATTATCATGTGCAGCTTTCTTCCTTCCATGACTGAGAAGTACACTGAATAATTATGTGGGACGAGTTTTGTAGGAGGGACCATTTGTGCACTGTAGGTTGTCTAGCATCCCTAGGAATACCAGGAATGGCCCCTGTCATTGTGACAACTATAAAAAACATAAATTTTCAAACTGCATCCTATAAGGTGAAACTATTCCAGTCGAGAGCTATTGTCTCAGAGCTTCCCTTGTTGGGTACAGGGCGGATGTCTGGGACAAAGAGCAAAGGTCTCTCTATTTACCTGGGCACAATTATGAGCCTCCCTCGGCTGCCTGTCACTGTTTCTAGCTAAATTGTGGTCATCGCTGCTCTCTGTGCGATTGTTCAAGTGTGGCTCCATAAGAGCTGTAGTCCCAGGTTCTTGAAGGATCCTCTCAGCACACAGTTTCCAGATCGGACCACCCAGCTGTCACTGGCCTTCTTTCCCCTGCTCAGCTCCTGCCCCCTGTGATGCAACCCCCAGCCCTTGCTGATGGGGTTGCCCTCTGGGGTGGAGCGGCCACAGGGCTCTAGTTTGGATGTGTGCAACAGAGCACCCCTGACTAACAGGAAACTGCAGCAACCTTGCTGAGTAAGCTGTGGGGAATCGGCTGTGTCACTGCTGGCCTCAACCCCTGTGCCTCCCTGGGGACCTTGCCCCTTCTCTTGGCTTTGGGGAATGAGAGGGACAGAGTGCATGAGAAAATTGCCTGTTTTCTCCTTTTAAAACCCACAATATCAGTGATGCTCTCTCTCCCTTCCCCAGCCCTCCTCCTCATATGCTACGGAGCTAGATGGGGTGCCTGCTCACGGCAGTAAGGCAATACCGCCTGCTCTAGTAAACTGGGAAAGGTGTCTAGTCCCAGCCTGGCAGGATTCTTTAGAATGCGGACTTATTATGCCTGGTCTTCACAGTCTTCAGCTCTGGGCCTTGCTTTCCTATTCTAGGAAGAGAGGAAAAATCCTTCTTGACATCCTGTTACTATAGATAGTTAGTTGCCCCTGGGGAGGGTGCCGAGGGTTCAGGGTAAGGAGACAAATGAACATTTCACCATATACCTTTGTACTGTTTGACTTTGTATCATGTGCACTTACTCCTTTATTCAGATAACAGCTGTCTCATTCTAAAAGGGAGGAAGAATAAGTTAGTTTACATGCACTGCCTTGAAATGATGTCCACGATGTGTTGTTAAGTTAGCAAAGCAACCTGCAGCATAATCGGTCTAATAGTAATCATGGTATTAGGTGTAGAATAGGCATAATATTTAATAGTAAAAGGAAAAGAAGTGCACAGTCCCCACTGCATGCTTATGTTGGTACGTGTTTCGCAAGCGCGAGGAAAGGTGTGGAAGGTCACAAACCCGTCGCTTAATGTGGTTACCTCAGAGGGGTGATGATGAGGTAAGAGAAAAACTTGTATTTCCTTTGGTATTATTTTAAATTACAAAAATAACACATGCTTGTTGCAACAAAGGCAGGTTCGAACAAGCGTGTGTTATTTCTGTAACTTGAAAAAGGAAGGAGGGGAAGGGAGAGAAGGTAGAAGAGAAGAAAGAACATATTACACCACATGCTGTCAATCACAGTCCCAACAAACTAATCAGCAAAACAAACTTGTAGCTCTCATACACAGGCGTGCCTGACACCCTGAGGCAGGCTTATTTTTTCCCTCCCTTTGTTCTGAAGTTCCTGTTTCAGAAATAGACAACACACAGGCATTGGTCACACTCTCTCAGGACCAGCTTGTGAAGTTCTTCAGGGCAGGGGTCTTCTCCTAACTTTCCAAGATGTGTAGGACCCTATAGGGTAGAAGAAACTTATCATTGTGTTTGTAAATAAAGCAAACAAAACCAAAATTTACACAGCCATCTGCGGTTAAGGAATTCAGTCTCACTCAACGTCTATTAAATCCTTTCTGGAGAGGAAAATGGGATAGGGGGAAAAAGCATAGAGGAGCTGGCAGAAGAGGTTATAGGAGGCAACTGAGCACACGGGATGACAGGGACGGGAACCCACCTCACAGCCTTCCCCAAGGTGACCCGGCCTGGGCTTCCCTGAGCAGCAAATCACCTGCATGCATTGCTTTCCCATTGAAACAGTGGATACTGCACCCCTTAAAAAATGCCTAATAGCACAAATCTTATTGCCCAACTTAAGGTGAAAAAAATATTTATGCACATCAGACAGGCAATGATTTTTAAAAAACAAAACAAAACCAAAAAGCCTTGATAATAAAGACAAGAATGGGGTAAGAGAATCATATCTTCCTGAGGGGTAAGTAAAGTGTTACAGTTATTCTGGGATGTAATATAACTACATGTTTCAAGGGACCTAGAAACATTTTACACCCCTCTAAGACTCTAGCTGGAGGAAATAAACAGAGATGTTATCAAAGATTTGGTATGAGGATGTTTTGTACAGCATTATTTATAATACTGAAATATTAAAACTAATTGTTCAACAGGAATGGCTAACTATATTAGTTATAATTTATGCAGTCATAAAATCTTCATAATATGTTTAAAAGGCTAGAAAATAAAACTATATATAAATATGATTCTAATTTTTAATGTATAATAAAGATATAAAAATATAGATTACATTTGAGTGGTAAGTTCATGAATAATTATAAAATTTTCTTTATCCTTTTTATGTTTCAAAATATTTCTACTATAAATATATGTTCATTTTATTATTGAGGAAAGTAGAATGAAGGGAAAAAACATCAGCTCTATTCCCACACAAAGAGAGTGAATTCTCCTTGACACATTTAGATCCATGAATTTAGGACAACCTATTAACTGACCACTGTCAGGTAATTGAACAGTCTATTTCTGAATTCATAGATTTCCCTAAGGTCCTTAAATATGTACCTGTTTAGCTACCAAGGATCCATTACTGTCAGGAAAAAAGAAGACCCCAAAGTAAAAATAAAATAATATTTTTTTCTTTCTCATTTATCTCTTTTTCTTGAGAGAAACTTCTCTATACACACAAGAATTTGACAACAGTTTGTGCCACTTATGCATCTAAAGAACTGGCACTTTGAATGGGATTCTGAATAGAATTTGTACAGATGGAATGTAAATATCACCCTGAACTGAATTGGCCCTCATCCTGTCCAGCCAATCTGGAAATGTCTTCTAGGCTGTTTATTGCATGCGTCTAGAGCTCAGGAGAAGGCGTGGGCTGAGATGCAAATAATAGTATCATTAGCATATGCATGACAGCTGAAACCATGGGAGCAACTTCCATCTAAATCAGTGATTCTCAAACGGGAGCAATTTTGTCCCCTAGGGAACATTTGGCAATGTCTAGAGCCATTTTTGACTTTCATAACTGGGGATAGGGTGCTACTGGCATCTGGGTTGAGGCCAGGGATGCTTCCAGACATTCTACAATGAACAGGACAACACTTTACAACAAAGAATTACCTGGCTGAAAATGTCAGTGGTGCCTACATGGTATAGTCCTACTCTAAACTCAAAACTGAACTCAACCTTTTTCCCTCAAAACTTGTTTCTCCTCCTGTGTCCCTATCCCAATCATAGTAGCCCATTTTAATCTGTTAACCAAATTAGAAACCACAGGTCCTCCTTAAACTTTCTCATACCTTTACTTCTCATATCCAAATGATAACCAAATCCCACCACGTTGACCCCGTTCCCATCCATCTAATCCTTTCCCTCTTCTCAATCTCTCCCCCGTTGTCCTAGTTTGGACCCTAATCATAACTTGGTTTGCTATCAGAACTTCATAATGATTTCCTCTCTCCAATCTTGTCACCACCCTCTGATCTCTTCTCCACTGATCATCTCTTTCCAGGATGATCTTTCTAAAATGCAAATCTAATTATGTCACTTCATTGCATGAAATCTTTGACTGATTTCCCTTTACCCTCAAGATTAATTCAAAACTTCTTATCAATTACATAAGCCCTTTCATGATCCTAACTTCTCCCATCACTCATTCTACTATATTATAAACAAACTTCTCTTAATATTCTGTCTCCACCAATAGACTATGGGTACCCTGACGGAAGGATCATCGTCTCTTATCTCTGGACTCCCTGAAGCTAGCACGATTCCAATTTCTGTTCGTTGAACTAGCAAAGGAGATCCCTCTGAAAGAGTGTGCAGGAGTTGGAAGAACAGAGAACCAAGGACTGAATCCCGGGGAGCACATGTTTAGGATAGGGGATGAACTCAGGAGACTGGAAGGCAGTGAGACATGTAGAATCAGGAGATCACAGAGTCAACAAAGCCAAGGGTAGAGAAGATCATTTTAAGGAAAACAGGATCATCAAATACCACAAAGAGAAGTCAATTAAGTTGAAAACTAGAAATAGTACAACACATCAGAGAATATGGTAATAGTTGGTCGCAGCCTTTACCAGAGTCATTCTAATCCCTGTGGGCCTAGAGTCAAGTACTTGGTGCTGGGCTTGGAGTCACTGTTGGTCAGTAGGACCAGCAGTTGGGAAGACTAAGTAGACACAGAACAGAAGGAGAATGAGAACAAAGTGGAACTTGCTAGTTATCTCTGCACCTGTCCATCAGCATGACTGACTGCCACAGCCTTTCAAGAGTAATGGCTTCCACTTTATTTCTGCTTTCCAGATCTCAGGCAAGTTCTTCTTTTGGCCAACCCTAACCTAGAACCAAGCGGGGAAAGGGATTCCAGGAAATGTAGCCTCAAATAAGAGTGTGGGTACCAAGTTGACCACACACAATCCAGCACACATCCTTTTGTTTAAAAAATTTAAGAAATAAAAATCCTCATGTATGTTCACCCACATGTTTACCATTTTCAGTGTGTACCATACCCTCCTATAGATCTGAATTTCCATCCGGTAATATTTTCCTTCAGCATGAAGAACTTCATTTAGCATTTCTTGTAGTGCGAGTCTGCTGGCAATGAATCTCTCAATTTTTGTATATCTGAAAATGTTTGAATATCCTCTTCCTTTCTGAAAGATATTTTCAGTGAATATAGAATTCTAGCTGAAATTTTTTTTCTTTCAGTGAATATAGAATTAGAATTGAAATTTTTTTCCAGCCCTTTAGAGTTGTCATCCTACCACATTCTCAAATCCATTTATTCTGATCGGAAGTCAGTTTTATTCTTGTAATCATGTGTGTGTGTGTGTGTGTGTGTGTGTGTGTTGGTGAGTGACAGAAAGATAGATGTGTCTTTTTTCTTTTGGTTGCTTTTAAGTTTTTTCTCTTTATCTTTGGTTTTCAGCAGTTTGACCATAATGTGAATAGGTATGATAGGTATGATTTTCTTTTCTTTTCTTACATTATATTCCCCGGATACATCACAGTGAATGGTGCATAGGAGGAACTTAGTAAATATTTGTTGAATGAGTGAATGCCTGAATAAAATAAATAAGATGATACTTTAAAGTTCTTAGCATAGTGCCTGACTTGTAGTAAGCCATCAGCAAATCTTGGTTATTATTTGCAATAAAAACTCCCAAATGCATTTATCATAAAATTGTTTTTTCATACCATGCAACTATTACTCCTTGGATGCTTTGGAAAATGATGGTATAGACTATTTTTGAAAGATTTTGGCTGTGGAAGGAAAGAAGGAGGTGGGGAGTAGCTAGACAAGGATTCAGGATCAATGAAGGGTTTCGGTTTCTTGATGAAAAAGGCTTGGAGTGTCTGGACAGGGCATCTCAGAGATATTTCGTCAAATTATTTTTTTTTGTTTTTTTTTTTTTAATTATTTCTTTTCTACCTAGAACATTTTTAGTAATAAACAAGTTACACATTATAGCATCTTAAAGGCACTACAGTCTCTTACAGCTCCATTGGCTTTAGGAGTGTTATGATAGTTTCTGTCCAAATCCCCTCGCCATTGGAGGTACAGGTGGGTGTGTAATTTCTCCCCACCAGTCAGGAGGAGATTGCGTGTTTCTACACAGTGTGGGGGAGTAGAATAGGCTTGATGCTCAGCTAATCCATGGGAACATCTCTCAGTTCTCAGTTGCCTGGTTTTAATGGTAAATCAACAAATACAGAAGCTTCAGGATCATGGTAACCAGGGGCTCAAATCCCACAGGAATGAGGTTCTGGTTCGTTGCACTAGACAAACCACCTAGACGAGCATAGGTGAGCTTAAAGGGATTCTAAAATGGGAAAAAGTTTAGTATCAGTTACAACCTCCAGCTCAACTGTAGCAGTAGGGGCTTTAGTTCTTCCTGGTGACCTTTCTTTATGTTTCCCAGGAAATAGGACCAGCTAGATCCCTGGAAATGAAGGTATGTGGATATGATTACTGCAGAGTGGACTGTAGTGGATACTGTAGTATTCGGCTCAGCATCTTCAGGATATAAATAGTCATACCTCAGGTTCTGGGAATATTGGCTGTGTCCCTGGTAGGGCAATGCTCTCCACCACAGGGAACTGTTCCCTCTCCTGGAGAGCATCCTATGGCCAATGACTGGCTACTCCAAAGATATAAAGCACCAGCCAGCTTGCCTCAGTAGGGAACAACATTGGGAGGCATTCACCCTCCAGATTTAGTCATAGGACTAGTTGAGCTCTTACCCTCTCATTTTCTGCTCAATCTGCCTTGCTTGCTTCCTTACAGTTGTATCTCCTGAGAGCATTCCCCAAAGAAACTTCTACACACAATTCTCCATCTCAGAGTCTGTTTTCAGGGAATCCAATCTAAGGTGGAGATAGTTGGAAGACAGCACTGTTGCCATGGACTTTGGCATTCTTGGTATCTATTCTTGGTATGGCACCATGAGTTGTGACACTAGAAGTCTCCAAGTGACTTTGTGATTAGAGGACAGGGCAAAGAAATGTGATACATTCCTTGTAGTTGCTCAGAAGTAACTGGAGAGTCTTTATTGAGGAGACAGGGTCTTGAATGGGCAGCAGGATTAAGAAAAGGAAAATTTTAGTTGTTAATGTTAATGAGACTTTATTTGTTGGAAGAAGATGGTACGGTTTCAGGGAGATCTAGATTATACTTCTAAGAAAACAGTCCAGTTACTACATGTGTGTCTTCTAAAATTAGACTGTATTGTGCTGTATTGAAATAGTTTTGTCTTTAGAAGAGAGTTCCTCAAAATGTGGTCTGGGGACCACTTACATCAGAAAACACCTGAGAACTTGTTAAAGATGCGGATTCTAGGGCTCCACCCCATATTTACAGAATCAGAATCTTGGGACTTAGGAATCTGCATGTTCAGCAAGCTTTTAAAGTATTTGCAGAGTGCTTAATGAGTACAAGGTTTCTTTTGCAGATGATGAAAATCTCCTGGAATTAGATTAACAGTGATGATTTCACAACATTGTGAATATACTAAAAACCACTGAAATGGTTTTGGCTAAAATGGTCACTTTTGTGTTGTGTGAATTTATCTTAATAAAAAATAAATAAAACTAGAGGGACAGAAATCACATCAGTGGTTGCCAGGGGCTACAGGTAGGGGGAGGGAATGAAATACAAAGGATCAGGAGATAATTTAGGGAAGTGGGGGAAATTTTCTATATATTGATTGTGGTAGTAGCTGCACCCATAGTGGCTAAAACTACAGAACTATATACACAGAAAGGTAAATTTAACTGTACATAAGTTATTCCTCAATAAACCTGACTATAAATACATACATATATACATAAATAACCTCCAAGAGATGTTTAGAAACTCTAAAGTTTAAGAACTACTGCTCTGAAGTAGTGGTTTCCAAAGTGAGGACACATGTCTCCAGGGTTCTAGAAGACAAACCACTGGGGTACAGGAAGAAAATAATAGAAATCTTATTTATATTTTTTAAATGTAAAGATGAGAAGGAAATTATGTTTTCCTGACATATGGAAATCCACTAAGGAGCTTTACTAATATTTACGATAGAATGGCATTGTTGCCCCCACTCCATCTGTGTCACATCAGGTACACAAGATGTCCCAGGGGAAGACTGGGAATTGCATGCCTTGGTTGACCTTTATGATCTCATTCATTCACATGCTTTCAGCATATTGCCACATACTGCAATGTACATGGATTTATGACTTATGATGTTTCATGTTAAATAAAGTAATTCTCAAAAAAAAAGGATAAATCGTTTTTAAAAATCTCTGCAAAGAAGCTACTGATTGAAGGTGATACTCAAAATGCAAGCCAAGGGAACATGAAATGGCAGAACTGACTTTTTCGTCGGAGCTCTGCCATCAGCCACACTGGGAGGGGAAAGAATGTTGGTCTGATCAGATCTGAACTGAAGTCAGCTAATGAGTGAGGGATTGATTAATTACTTTTCAAAAGAAACATATTAGGAAGAGAGCATTCTGAAAACAGAGGTTTGGCAATGTTCCCATTGTTAAGTGATTTAATTGCCTAATCAATAGAAACATGACTCATACTAAAACCTTCATATCTACACATCTAAAGAACTTGGGGAAAAGACTTTTTTCTAACCAATTTCAAAATCTTCCAAATGAAGTGATTCGGTGGGCTTTTAACCCATTTGTTTAAAATTTTTAAATATAATGCCTTCCAATTAATTTGCAAGCACAACCAATTGATATCAGGGAAGACAGAATTTGGCCATCTGGGTTTCAACAAAAACTTTTGCATAATTGATATATAGGATTGAAACATGAATATTATTCATTTAGTCAGTGCTACAACGCTGCTCTTCTTCCATTTGATTCTGTGCCTCTCTGTAAGATACTTTACCATTAAAACAAAGTGTAGCTATGAATCAAATTACAAATAGGCATTTAGATCAATGTTTCACAAAATGTCAAACCAAAATATTGCAAAATAATGCAGCATATTCAATCTCATTGCTTTCACCAGAAAAGAAAACAAAACTTACTACAGTATTTTAATGAAGTTATTCTTTGATGTTCATTTTTTGGCTTCTTCTTTCTTCCTTCTCCACTTACTACTTCATTCTTGTTGCTCTCACAGATTTAGTTGCCATCTCTAAGGGGAAGATGTCCATATTTGAGTCCCTAGCTCTCAGTCTTGTATTTCTAACTCTCGAATTAGACCTTCTACCTGGTTCTTCTACAGGTCCTTCAAACACAACATGTTCAAAACAGAACTTGATCTCCCTCCTCCTTCTGCCCCCACTCCACTGGTGTCCCTCATCCGGGGGTGTGAAACCTCTGCATTCTTCTTTACATCTTTCTCTAACGGCCAAAGCTTCATCCTTCGAACTTTCTGGATTCTGCTTTGGTCTTTCTCTACCTTTTCATTTGTATGTTGAGTTCCCTGTGGTTTTCTGTCTCATTTTATTCCCAATTCTATGCCTTTCTTATTCTTCCTTATTTTCTGCCTTCCTTGTCACCAAAAGGAAGAACAAACATTTTTTTGTTTGTTGTACTTATTAAATATTTATTGTACTAAAGCATGAAATGGAACACTTTCTATTTCCGTTTTGAAAACCTGTATTAAATTATATATTTATGTAGGCCTTGATTGATTTTGCTGTTTTTTTTCTGTGAGTCAGCAGGTTTGGATATTTAAAAGAAAAAAATAAAAAAGGAATAGCCACTTCAGAATTAGTAAATTAGTGTTTCCCTGTGGCCTTACAGAGTTCAGGCATGGTCACCTCCAACTCCTGATGGAGAAAAAATTTTAGGCAAGCATCCGTGTTATCAGGAATCTGAGGTTAATTTTGTTGTTCTTGCCAAAAGTGTTACTTTTAAGGACAAGATTTCACTGGAAGGAAAAGCACTGTAGATTGAAGGAGTCCTTCTCAATGTAAAAAGGCAATCTTGAGATTCATACTCCTTGTTAATCACTCTTCATCAGGATTTGTTTCAAAATGTACATTATATATAGAATATATAATGTTAAATATGATATATATTTGAATTAGGCAAATATCATATAAAGTTTCTCTCACAAAAATTGCATTGCAAAGTTTATTTTAAAAGCAAATTATATGTTTAGCACTCATTTTCAATGGAACTTAGAAAACTAAAGCATCAGAGTCATGACACTGATTTTTGGTATTTGATTTTGTTTATGTTGTGTTACGTTATAGTGAGAGTATAGGAAGTTCCTGGCTTACTTGTGCCCAATTTAGCCCAAGCTCCCTGCCTGTGCCCTAGCGGGGCTGCTATAAAAGCGTCCCTCTCTTGCATCAGCTGAGAATCGCCCTCTTCACTAGGGATCCCTTTCCTTCATGCCAATGCAGACCCTCTGCCACCCAGAGTGACACATCTCTCTCTTACATGTGCTCCTATACCTTACCCCTCATCACTCCTGGTCACTTCTCTTGCTTTGTTCCAGCAGGGCCTCTCTCTGCTTGTTACTGTGCCCCAAACTGGTAATGGATTGGACTTAATTCTGCAGCACTGTATAATTGTCTGCCCTCAAAGTACTCATAGTCTGGTAGGAGAAATGAAAGAAAGTAATGTAAAATGCCAAGTTAGGGGGATATACTGAGAGGGCTGAAGGAGGCCTGTGTGACCCAGGCTGAGGATCTGGGAAGGAGCCAGACAGGTGGGATGGATGGAGGGCTGGCTCAGAGCCGAGGCTCAAGGGGAGACAGGAGACAGATAGGAGATTAAATTTGTTTATTTATTTTTAATTTTTAGAGACAGAGTCTCATCTCGCTCTGTCGCCCAGGCTGGAGTGCAGTGGCCCGATCATAGCTCACTGTAACCTGGAACTCCTGGCCTCAAGCAATCTCCACAGTCTCCCAAAGTGCTAGGCTGACAGACATGAGCCACCAAGACTAGCCAGGAGTTTAAATTTAATCCCCCAAATATTAGGGTCCTTAATTCAGAGAGTAACGTGATTAGATTTGTCTTACTTACAGGATGGAGAATGGATGGGAGGTGGAAGGTAGGAGCAGAAAGAATCATTTGGGTTGCAGGTGAGAGATGATGAGATTCTGAATCCGGGCAATGGCCAAGGGAAGGAAACAGTAGGCAAACTAGAGAGGGATTTAAAGGTGGAAAGGTTATGACATAAGGAATGATGGGACATGTGGCTCAGGGAAGAAGAATAGAAAAGACGTTTGAAAGAAAAGGGGAGAGAGGATGGAGGGGAATACAGAGGGGAGAAAATGGAGCCGAGAGATAGAACTAGAGGAGGGGAGGGAAAAGGAAGAGAAAAGCAGGGAAATTTCCACTACTGCTCTTCCCACCACTCCCAGCAGCCTGAGTTTGTGTTTGCAAGGTGATTCAGAGGGACTGCAAAAACCAGAAAAACTGAACTTGGGAAGAAACAGGGGAAACCTGTCCAATCTTTCTCCTCAAATCCACCCTCCAAACCCCTGGTCCCCTCGTCCTTTTTGACAATTTCTGTTCCCATGGTTGAAGTCTTTAATTAGCCATGTTGAATTGGACTGTGAAGGGAGATGAATAATCTGTTTATTTAAAAGTATGTCAATGTGTATAATGTCTCTAAGTATATTTTATAATAGAAGAAAAAGTAACTCCTTATAGTTTCAGATACTTTACCTTTTGTGGTTCACCCAGGAAAGTAAATGCCATTGTTTCAATGGGGAATATGTTTTGAGTTCCAAACAAATGTCTTACAATTAGCTTTTGGATGGGAAAAAAAAAAAAAATCTGTCTTTGAGCCCAGTACTACCATATTAAGTATATACTATGAAAAGGAAAATCAGCAAATGCTTCAAATGCTCTCTTAAACTTTGGCTTGTTCCTGCTGATTACTCACTATTTGAAAGTACATGACAGTTATATTTAGAAGGAGAGTGAGAAATTCAGTCAAGAATGTTTTCATACATCCATAAATATTTGGCATGGTATAGATAATCTCTTGCATTTACATGGAAAGGGAGTTTCAAAGGCCTTTTACATATATTATTCTTTTAATAAGGTACCCCTGGATATAACTAGATTCCAAAATAGTGACACCCCTGAAAAGAAGGGACCGATAAGGATCTTCACTGAGTTTGACAAAGTGCCATTTGGATTAGCTGTTGATAGGCCACATGTGGTACTTTTCAAACTAGAATATCCCATATTTGAGGAATATATTGGCATTAGACTTTAGGGTGATTGTCTTATTAGGGCTGTAGGCCAGGCCACACTCTGTGGGTGGCAGGAGGGTTTCCTCTGAATGGAATGGCCATTCCCCCTGCCAGGCCTGTGGGGTGGGGGAGAGGGAGAGGTCTGTCTTGAGGGAGGACATGAGAATACAAGAATCAGGCGTCAGACTTTCTCTTTCCTCCACGGTCAGGGGTCAGTTTGTCTCAAATGGGAGGCAAAGCAACGCTGAGGCATGTCTGATGATTTGGAATGGGTGCCCAGAGGTGGTGAGCTATGTGGCAGATGGGGGAATGTGCACCACTCAGAACTCCCTTCAAGAAGGACTCATTGCCCAGCTGCAAGAAACGTGTCAGCTGACAGCCTCCAGCTGTTAGGTCCTTTGGGTCCGTCTTAGCTATTGAGTCAAGGTCATGCTCTCCTCCCTCTTCTCCAGGTAGCCCCAGCCAGGGAGTAAGCAAGACTATAGTACGAGGGTCTGGCTCCTTCTGCCCAAGGGTGGTCTCCTCTAAAGAAAGACTTTGATATGGAGTTCCCATTGGGTAGGAGATACTTTGTCAGGTCTGCATCTCAGGCCGATGGCTCTCCCCTCCCATCCCAGTTCCTCTCTTTCATTTACACGGGTCTTATTCTCCAATAAACTTAACCCAATTCCCACATCTGCTTCCCAGAGGACCCAATTGCTGTACCCTGCCACGAGGAGGCAAGCCAGGAAAGAGGCTGGGAGCGGTCACTCTACAGGGCCCTAGGATGAGTCTGGACCTGTGCGGTAGTTATGAGTTGTTCTCAGTGTCACACCTTCTTCCTTTTTT
>VBSM01003176.1:60016794-60029337 GCA_008086735.1 Cheirogaleus medius
ACTACAGGCACGTGCCACCACGCCCAGCTAATTTTTTCTATTTTTTAGTAGAGATAGGTTATCGCTCTTGCTCAGGCTGGTCTCAAACTCCTGACTTCAAGCCATCCTCCCACCTCGATCTCCCAGAGTGCTAGGATTACAGGCCTGGGCCACCACGCCTGGCTAATGTTTTAGTTTCAATATATGGAAGAGTTTCTGAAATAAGGGACAGTCTGGTTTCATAAAAAAGAGGAAGATAGCTCTGCATATATTTAAGGGACGAAAATAATATTAAAAGAAGTTAAACTTAGTAGCATATAGAAGATAGTAAGGGGAGGAAAACCTATGGCGGTGGGGCCACATGTGGCCTTCTGGATCCTTGAGTGTGGCCTTTTGACTGAATCTAGACTTCCCAGAACAAATCCAGATCCCCAACGGCCACACTGGGGGATCTGGAGGGCCATACGTGGCCTTGAGGACGCAGGTTCCCCACCCCGTTTTGGGAACCAATGAGAACCGAAAAGAAATCAGTAGCTTAGACATATAGCTAAGGGGGAAAAAATTAAGAAAAAAAACTACTGGATTGTGGCTGATGACAACTTTCCACAAAGGTAAGCGATTTCAAAGAGTTAAATAATTGAACAGAACCCAAGTTCAGATTATATGCTTCATTAAAATTCGTGGTCAGTGAACAGAACACTCTCAAGTGCCTCGAGGCCGGACGAGTTTTCTGTCATGTCCACACAGACACACGCAGAGCCACGGTGATGAGACGCCTCCCAGAGATGACGGCCGGGTATGGCCGGCCTCGTGATGTCGGAGAAGCAGGGGAGGCTGCAGCCTTGAAACCCATAATGTCGGCCTGTGGGGGGTGACAAATTAGGGTGCCTCTGGTAATGCTGTTAGCATTTTGCAATTATTCACAATATCATAATCATATTTCACTCCTACAAGGTGGTCTTTCTGACTTCAGGGTAATCAGTAGCTTCTCTGATAGGGTTGGACAGCATTAGCCTACATAGTTAATCAGAAAATGTATGGCTTTTAATGCCTGCCTCAGAAACAATAAATGTCATCATATGTATATAATATATATATTAGATTTTATGTAAACTTTTAATTGACTTTTAATGGATATTTTACATCAGAATTCCCCAGAGAAGAGTCCAAAATTTCACTTACAGTTCATTCTTAGATCTGCTTATTAGTTGCAACAAAATACTGGTGCTATTTTGTTATTGTTATTTTTGAAAAAGAGAGAGAGAGGCTATTACAGAAAATGTGTAACCATAGTCCCAGCTACTCGGGAGGCTGAGGCAGGAGGATCGCTTGAGCCCAGGAGTTTGAGGTTGCTGTGAGCTAGGCTGACGCCATGGCACTCTAGCCTGGGCAACAGAGCGAGACTGTCTCAAAAAATAATAATAATAATTTTTAAAAAAAGAAAAGAAAATGTGTAACCCAGTAAACTGAGATTTTTTTTTTTTACTGAAAAACACCTTTCTGAGTGTTGCAGAGATGAGTATGGGAAGCAAAGTAAGGGGGATTTAGGTATATGTATTAATAATTTGATGGCTTCTAGAAGAAAGAATGAATGAATAACAGAATACTATGCTAGTGTCAATTTTAAAAATTGCTTCAGAGGTAGAAATTTTAAAATCTAATATTGCATGTGAGAATTTAAGGAAGAAGGGCTTGGAAAAAGAAGAGATTAATCTATAGTTCAGAAATAGTCTATAAAATAGGAGCTCTTCTAGAAGTGAAAAAATAACAGCACTGTAGGTGCAACAGCATTTGTTTCTAGATGGGTCTTAATCACGTTTAACATTCAGCTCTTGCAGGTCTATAAGCAGAACAAGGCAAACTCAGCCTAAACATGAATATGGAGGTAGGTGGAATCTGGCACTCTGAGATTGATATTTATTTGTACATTTATTTGAGAAGAAGAAGAGGTATACACAACACATATATGTACATAGATTTTTTTTTTACAATCCATAACATAATACAAGCAGTTTACCATGTAAAAATAGTAACAATGACATTCTACACATCATATTGACAATAATTGGCAGTCTGCTTTTTATATTTACTGCTAAGTATATACGTCTAAGGATTTCCTTCCTAAAGTTTTTTTTTTTTCTTTGAGACAGAGTCTCACTCTGTTGCCCAGGCTAGAGTGCCTAGGCTGTATCGTCAGCCTAGCTCACAGCAACCTCAAACTCCTGGGCTCAAGCGATCCTTCTGCCTCAGCCTCCTGAGTAGCTGGGACTACAGGCATGCGCCACCATGCCCGGCTAATTTTTTATATATATTTTTAGTTGTCCAATTAATTTCTTTCTATTTTTAGTAGAGACGGGGTCTCGCTCTTGCTCAGGCTGGTTTCGAACTCCTGACCTTGAGCGATGAACCCACCTCAGCCTCCCAGAGTGCTAGGATTACAGGCATGAGGCATCGAGCCCGGCCCTTCCTAAAGTTTTTATGAGATGCTTGTAAACTCCTCCTGTTTTGTTCCAGATGCCTGTGTGTGTGTGTATGTGTGTGTGTGCATGTATGTACTGTGTCTGCACATGTCTATGTGTGTGTGTGTGGTCTCAGTTAAATATTCCATGGTTCTTATAACTTTTAACTTTAAGGTTTTGACTCTTCCTCCTGCCTCCTAGATTCCAAGACTGTGTAACTTGGGTTTCTGGTATGGGGAATAGGGCTTAACCTCAGTATATCAGCATAGGTGTTTCTCAAGCCTCTCCCCAATATGAAGAGGATGTATAATCTTCCTGATAACTTCATACTAAACTACAGAGCCTCCCATCCTCCCTCCTCCCCACCACCTGAGTTCTTCCTTTCCTCTGCCTCTAGTACTAAAACCAGAATATGAATGCCATCAATTTCATCTGTCTGGATTGCAGAAACTCTATCTCTGCACTCCTCTCTACCTCCTTTTTCTATCCTAATCCAAAATTTCGTTTTCTAATTATTGCACATCCTTTGTATTCACAAGGACTATATCCCTAATCCTTGATAATCCGCAGATGCACAAGTACATCATAGCGTGTATCAAACCCCTAACATGAAACAGTCCCTGAGTCTGCAAAGAGGAACAATATGCAATTCTGTCTGTTTTCAAGAGGTTCATCTGTAGATATAAACAATCTAGTTCAGCAGATAAAGCACTATCCAGAAATTTGGGCAACAAATGGAAGTTGAAGCAAATAGTATCAATGAGATTCAATACTTAATAATGGGTATCCTAATAGGAAGACAAAGCATGGAAATTGAAATTTAGGTACAGAAAATATTTCAGACATCAGGGAAGTCTATTAGAAGGTGGCAAAGGTAGCACGGTACTTGGAAGGAGGTTAAGATGCAGGATTTTAGTCTTGAAGGGAACTAACAAGAATACAATTGAGTCTCATTTCTTTAGGGACTGGAGTACTGGTAAAAGAAAAACAAGGACTCTCACGTGGAAAATCAAATCTGTGACCCGATTACCAGAAATAGGCCACAAGGCAAGGGTTTTGTCTTGAATATAGTTTTAAAAACTGGACCAAGCCAGAAATTCCATGTCATTCTATAAATCTACTTGCACAAGTATGCAAACATACAGATGTAAGGCTGTTAAATGCAATACTGTTGGTAATCATGGAAAACTTAGAAACTAAATGCTTACCAGTGGGGTTCTGGTTACATAAATGATAGTATATCCAACCAAGGAAATATTTTGAAGTTTTTAACATTAATGAGGAAGCTAGCTCATATGAGATGGTATGGGAAGATCTCCAAAATGTGATATTAATTGAAAAAAATTGAGGTACAGGGCAATATTAACAGTTTGATATTGCTAGTGCAAAAAAAAAAGATACACAGTATCTTGACAACACACATACACACACAGATACATACACACACACTTGTGTATATGTATTAGTGTCCATTCAAGAAAATAAAACTGTTCTAAGTATTTCAAATCAGAGAAGATTTAATACAGGTATTGGTTAAAAATTATTGCTGAGCCAAAAGGGGAAGGTAAGTTTACCCAAAGGTGAGCAATTTTAGGAAACCAGTAATACCTAATGGAACAAAAGGAAATGTTCCTTAATGAAAAGTCCACAATTTCTATGGTGCTAAATCTGCCGGAGGTGCTGTCTAGGACAAATCTTAAATTCTCCATGTTCCAACCACACATATACTTTATGTGCTTTTTTTTAGGGGGCACATATTTTATTAGGCTGAGGGATGGTCTTAAAATGGCAGTCTACTGGTTATATTATTAGATGTTTAATAGAATTAACACATTGTGTCAAGGGGAGGCATCTTATATAAATTCTTTTGGGTTTTTTTTTGTTTGTTTTTAGATACATTCCTCTTATTATTTTTTATTTTTTGTAGAGTCAGGGATCTTGCTATGTTGTCCAGGCTGTTCTCAAACTCCTGGCCTCAAGCAAACTTTCCCCCTCAGCCTCCCAAAGTGTTGAGATGAGAGGCATGAGCCACTGCACCCAGCCATTCCTCTTGTTTTGTACATGTGGAGCGATTTAGAGCTTTGCTCAACTAGTTAGGGAAGGGGGATAGGGAGAATGCAGAGGGAGCCTGATGTGTTATTAAAAACAACTAAAGCCAAAATATTTACAACAATAATCTACAAATAGTTTTATTTTAACCTGAAAAAAAGGAGTTTATTTAAAATAGAATGAAGAAAACGTTGAGTTTGTTTTAGATTGACCTTCCAAATAGAAATGGGTAGCATATTTTTAAGAGACATGGATATGACTTCTTTATGAATCAATTGAGTCAATTTCATTATGCGGGTCTCTGTATCTGATTCTCTCAGCCTCACCTGTCTCTTATTCCAGCTCCTACCGTGGCAACCAGCTCCATGCAGGTTCCAGTTTCCTGCCAACACAATTATACATAACACTGTATTGTTTGCTTGAAATTTGCTAAGACAGTAGGTATTAAGTGTCCTCACCCCCACGCCCTGGCATACACACACAATGAGACAGCGCCTGGCCTCTGCTCACAGCAGTCTCAGGCTTTCCAGGTCAAGGCTTCTCAATTGACACTGAGCCATGCAACAACCTATGAGGGCAGGGGCAAACTCTTGATGGGTTGATAAACGCTTTTCCCACTTTACCCCGGGCTGGGAAGCCCTGAGTTTCACAAGGCAGTCCAGTGGTCCTCTGAGAGGGAGTGAGCAACCAGGAAGGCATCTTCGTATTAGCTCCCCTTCTCCCCGCTTCCCTGCTTCACCACCTCCCGCCTCCTCTCTCCTGAATCACACTTCTCAGGAGAGTACTTGAACTTGAGTATAATATTTGTTCCACATTCTGCTTTAGCAGGCTTAGCCCAGGCTAAGACAGTTTCCAACATACAATACTATGGTTCTGATGAAGGTCTAATGCAGTGACAGCTCCGAGGTAGACGCGTTGCAAATATTATTTATCACCAGATGTCAGAAGGCCAAGACCTGAGCTTGATGGTTTTGTTACAATTTTTATGGAATACAGAAAAATGGAAAAAATCCACAGGCAGGAGGGACACTGAAACCAGAGACCCAAATGTTGTCAGGACTTTCTCTACATCTCTCACCTGCTTTGTTTCTGTCTCTGTCTCTCTGTTTTTCTGTCTCTCTGCAGACAGTTTCATTTGCTTCTCTGCTGCGCATGGAAAGAAGGTGCCAGAGGTGGGCAGAGGGGACTCTCACCCCTGTCCCTCCTGATTTCAAGTGGAGGCACTTCTATTAAGGAACACTCCCTGCGTTCTCTGCAGCCCTGCTCCCCAACTTCTCCCCGGGGAAGGAGTGATTTTGCTGACTTCTGAATTTGGGGAAAGGGCCTGAATATATGTGGTTCAGCTGTATCCTTCCTCCTTTCTTTGTGGGATCAGTCTGCCTGCAGGAAGCACATATTTTTCACTCCTCTACACAAGGAGTTTGAAAGAGTCAGACCCCTATGGGTCTAGGGGAGCCCTCACTTGTGCAGCTGTGCCTGTGACTTGATGGATGACTCTCTTCCATACAGGGGCGGAACCTAAGAAGGCCCACATATCATATTCTCTGCTCTGATCTCCAGATTTTATATATTGACCCTCTTAAAACCCCGCAGCCACCAACATCCTCCAGGCTTTATATCTTACAAGCTTTATACTCATAGAAAGATGGTTTTCTTTTTACTTCTACTTCCAAAATTCCTGGGGAAAGACTCTAATTCACCTAGAATGAATGCTGAGTACAGAGGCAAGAAAATAAGATGAGCTAAACTTGGGTCAGGTGCTCATTGATGGACCAAACACCTGTGATCAGGAGGTTAAGTCGATTTGTAATGTGGCGTCTTTGCCTGACCACAACTATGCCGCCACCATGGACACAGGTCACATGCAGCCCATCAAGCTGACCAGTGTTACCAAGATTCTAGGCAGGACTGGCTAGCAGGCACATGCACACAAGTGCATGTGAAATTCATGGACTACACAAGCTACTCCATCATCCGAAACATGAAAGGCCCCAGGCAGGTGGATGACATGCTCACCCTATTGGGGTCAGTGCAGATGCTCGAATATTACATGGAACTTGCTGCTGGGTCCTGAATGGATTGATCACATGGAAGATCTGCAGCTGTTAAAGCTCTGAGTTAGGTGCCTGGGATGCCCAAACTAAGAAATGCTCCAATAAGCTCTAGCCCATACCACTGGCATAGCATTTATTACATTGAATTATCATTGCTGTTTTACCTTATTCACCTTTGCCTCTTTAATACCTTTAATAGATGCCCTGGCATAGTGCCTGGATTAAAATAGACATTATTTAAAATATGCAAAAACAGGTAGAAGAAAGAGAGAGAGGGAGGGAGAGAGAGAAACAGACTTGTGGCTAACATCATTTGTGCTTAGTGCTGGCTATTCCTACTGCTACACTTTTCACTCTGTGAAGGTATAAAATTTGAATAATACAATGCAAATATAGAATATTATTGGAAAGTCATCTGCAGAAAAGTAAAAACACAAACACAGCATGGGTTTTTTGTTCATTTGTTTATGATAAGGTAGTTATGAGACTAAGCTACATCACATTGTTACATCACTTCGTATATTACATCACGTTGGGTAGTGGTGATACAGTCTCAAATTCAGTGTGAACAAATGGCTGATAATTCAACAGAGCCCTGGTTCTTTGGGGGATGCCATTAAAATAAAATACCCGGGATGGAGACAATAATAAAGATGGAGTCAGCAGAGGTGCTGCCATTAAACTTTCAACTTCTTCAGGAAGTTTGTAAGCAAGATGGGGGGCTATCAGAGATGGGAGTAGTTGGGGTTCAGAGGGGTATTAAAAAAACTGATAAATCTTTTACTGGAATTTCACAGATGATTTCTTCAAAACAACTTTAAACAGGACCATGCCTCACTAGCGAATAATGTGATACCCTAGCACATAATTATTTATGAGGTTCTCATCACGACGGCACCTAAACTCTTCAGAGATATTTAATGCATGGCCTAGAGGCATCTGGAGCTTATTAGACTCAGGGTGCATTGATAAATGTAATAAAGGCAGATGTCTAATGGATTCACGGTAAGAAAAAAAAAAGGAAAGAAACAAGAACTCATTGCCAAGGCACTTGCAAATGTTCGATTGTTTCATACTACCCGAATATCAACCTCAGGAGAAATACTTGTAATAGAGCATAAATAAATGGGCTAAAAGTTTCTGGTCTCTGAAGGGAATTAGTGCCAGGAAATAAAATGGTAACTTAGGAGAAGTAAAAATTAGTCATAGCCGACTCTTAGACCTTTCTTTTGATCTATTTCTTTTTTTCCTTTTTCCTTCCATTTTAATGCTTTTTATTCTGCTATTCTTTCCCCTGAAGTTCTTTTGTTTATATTCAGAAAATCCAGATAGCCAGGAAACCTTGGCATAAATCACTTCCTTTTAAAGAGATCTGTGTGGTTGCTGATATTCCTCGTCTAGTCTATTTCACTAAGCCACAGACTATCTATAGAGAAGGATTTTCACACAAAATGAATGTTTTAAAAACTTAAAACACAGCTATATTTGGATCTGTGAACTATAAACAGCAGGAAACCTGCAAGATTCTAAAACCTGCTATTTCCCTCTTATTATCTCTATTTTACAAAGCTCTGTGTGTTCCATCTTCAGAAGCTATCTCCATCCCTCTAGTTCAAGAAAATTTACCTTAACGTATTGCTAAGACTTTGGATTTTTCTGACTTTACCCACAGATGTCACCCCAGAAATGATGCATACCACTCAGTTCAATTTGCATCGTTGCACAAAAGGGACTCTCCCTGGAAACCTTTTATGCACTTCTAAAACATAATAGCATTTCAAAGAAATGAGTTCTTTTTGAGATAATAACTGCTGTTAACTCCCCCACTAGAGCTTGCTGAAGTATTTGACAATTAACCCAGCTTACCACTGGCTTGGAATGATTTGACAATGATTTAACTCTTTGGGGAAATGCTTCACTTTAACTTACTATGAAGCAATTTTTTTTTCAATGTATTTCAGTGCATTTAAATTTCATCTCTAGTCTTCCTCTATACTTATCCCTTAAAATACAAATCCATTTTTGGTTATGCGTGTTTGTGCTTCTTAAAAACAAATAGAATCATGCAGTTATGTGTGGGGTGGATTGTATGCCCCCAAATTCATATGTGAAGCCCTAACCTCTAGTACCTAAGGATGCAACTGTATTTGAAGATAGGACCTGTAAAGAGGTAACTAAGTTATTAATAAAATGAGGCTGTTAATGTAGGCCCTAATCTAATATCACTTGTGTCCTTATAAGAAGAGGAGGTTTGGGCCCACAGAGATACCAAGGATGCATGCCCACAGAGGAAAGGCCATGTGAAGGCACAATGAAAAGGTGGCCATCTGCAAGCCACGGAGAATGGCCTTAGGAGAAACCAAACCTACTGGCACCTTAACCTCCAGAATTGTGAGAAAATAAATGTCTGTTGTTCAAGCCACCCAGTCTTCGGTATTCTGTTGTGGCAGCCCTAGGGGACTAATGCACATAGATCCTCTCTGCTGCATCCCTTCCAAGGGGTCATTCCAGCCTTTGCTTGAAAGCTCTTCAGTGCCAGGGCAGATGCCAGACCTCTCTACCACCTAGGGCAGCCCTTTGCAAATGTGTGTCTGTTCTGAGTTACTAGGATTTCCTGCAGTAATCCCACTGCCTGAAACGACATCATGATCACACAGGGTTAGCCCCTGATCTCTACAGAAACCCAGTGCTTCAATAAAATTACGGTAAGTTGATTTAAGATGGCCCTAAATGATTGAATGTCCAGGCAGCATCTCTAAACTCTATTTCATTATCTACATACACCTAGTTGCTAAGCCCAGACACCTGTCTCCAACACATCATTCGAGGCTGGCTGTTCCCTTCCTGGTTCTCTTATGCTAGCAGCCCTGTCACGTTATTGGTTTTCTTGCCTCTAACTTTCAGTAATTACCACCAAAAAGAGGTGATCTCATGAACACCGGAGGGGTGGCATATGCTGTGGGCTAATCACCCACTTATCACCACCTTATTTTTATTTGATGAGATTAAATTATACTGAACAATAAAGCCTGCCTTTTTAAAACAGGAAAGAGACACCCAGGGACAGTTTAGGTGCACCAGATGGGAAACACAAACCCTTCGCCTTGTCTATAATGTGTTGCACCAGCTTCCCAACGAGGCTCTATGTTTCTGCCCTTGTGCCACTATAGTCTACTCAAATCATAGCAGCCCAAGGATGATTTTAAATTCTAAACCCTATTTGCCCCCTCCCCTTGGCTTTCCATCTTATTCAGGGTGAAACCTGAGTCTTTATAATGGCCTGGAAGGTTTTCATGCTTGAGCCCCCTGTGAGCTCTCTGACAACCATCCCAGACTCAGGCTCATGCTTCAGTGGTCCCCAGCTGTCCCCAAATGCTCCAGGCTTCCACACTGTGGCTTTTGCTCTTGTAACAACTCCCTCAACTTGGAGATCCTTTTCCTTAGATACCTGTCTGAACCTTGCTCAAATGACATTTTTTCTTTTTTCAGCCTCTCCCAATCCCACCAGTAACAAGAAGAATATTGATGACAATAACAGCAGTAATAGTAATAAAAACAGTCTTTCCCACCATTGTTTAAAGTTGGGAAGAGACACAATTTAAACAGCATAAATACCATATTTGAGGACATAGATGTCCTTTACTATCTGACATGTCGTGTCCTGGGGAACTCACATGCTAAAAAGTGTCTCAAGGATACTGATCAATTTCTTGCCATTCATTTGCAAAGCTAGTTCCGATCAGATTTTTTTTTAAAAAAAACTTACATTTGCAGGATTAATACTGAGTGAGTGAATTGATATCACTGGATTGTCCAATGCCCATCTCTTTTCTTCCTGCATCTAGGTCAAAAATTTAATTCTTAGCTTTCTGACTTCTTCCTAAAAGAATGGTCATTTGTATTCCAGAACACCCTCTGCTCACAGACCAAGTCCTCAGGGGATATCTGAAATAATCCTAATGGCAGGTGCTCTCAGCAATGCTGCAGCTACTAAATGTCTTGGTGTCCTCAAAGATTCACCTGAACTCTCTCATAGTCGTCTATAAGCAATATGTGTCCTGCTTCATTTGTGTTTCTTTGGACATTTAATTGGAACATGCATCACATTCTATTGCAAGTATTTCTTTGTCTGAGGTACTTCATATTCCCTGAGCCCTTTAAGGACAAGGTATTTAAAAATTATTATAAAATTTATCATGCTGAAAAGTCCAAACAGTGTACAAGTGAAAAGTCCCTCGTGTCCCTGTCCCTTCACTTCTACCCCCAGAGGTATCCCCTGTTAAATTTCCAAAATACCTTCCTGAATTTCTCTATTTATAAACAAGTACATATCTATACATAGCAGGCATGATTATTTTCAGGACACTACATTCAGCAGTGCAAAAATGTAACTTTTAAAAAATATTAATAACATCTTAATCTCTGTTTTTAGCATCAGTTCTGTCAAGAAGCAGAAAATGTAATGTTTGTCAATTCAAAGGAAACTCAGGCATTTTGGGAGTTCTCAATCGAGAAGCTTCCTCTCTGTTCTTCTGGCCCAGATTATTGCTGCTGTTGCTGTGGTTCTAGATTCCGGGAGGCGGACACAGGGCGTTGTGGAGGAGGTGGCCAGCCACTGACCAGACTGAACGTGTTGGCTTCTACCACGGTACCCACCGCCACGTCGCACTCTGAGCTGCTGCTGCCCATCCGCCCTCCATCTTGGCACCTGGTGCAGACCAGGTGGCTGAAACTCCATCTGCCGGTGGTGTTGCCTCATGTCGGCCCACAGGTCCCAGCTGGCTGTTGATTCTTCACGGGAAACCTGAGGCTGCTCCTGGGACCCCAGCCAGTGCGGCTGCCCCAGGCCCATCTGCCTGGCACACCTTACACTTGCCTCTCCTTTATTCTCCTGTACCAGAAGAGGGAACTTTATGGGGGCCCTAGACAGGAAATTGGGCACAATTCCTTGTCCTCTTGGTCCCCCACACTCTCTGGGGCTCAGCCCAAGGCACGCCGTGTGTGCTGATCCTCAACATGGCATTGTCCCACAAGCTCTCCTCTCTCCCCGTCTCCTTTCTCTCCTGGAATATTTTTATCTCATCTAAAGCAGGAAAACTGGCCCTTAGATCAACATTCATTCTTTCAAAAGCTATTTGCTTAACCTATTGTCTCTGCCAGGAGTTGAAAAAGTCTATTTTGAAACTAAAAAGTGGAGAATTAAATCTTTTATTCTCTGGTCAATTGGGGCCCTGCTTCCCCGAGAGCTGGGATGCTCTGGTTGCTGCTTGCAGTGGGTGGAAGTGTGGATAGGCACAATGGCACCAGTGGGATGGTGGTGGGGACGGGGACGCAGCGAACACTTCAAAGGATTATCCCACCCCATTTATAGACATCCTTTTATTTTTTGGTCCCAAAAATGTAATCCTTCTATACTTACTATTCTATAGTTTGCACTTTTCACTCAATAAAATGTCATGGATATCTTTAGAAATGAGTACGTATATGTCTACCTCATACCTTTTCCCACTTGCATAGTGTGTCATTGTCTTGCTATACTATTTTTATTTAGCCAGTCCACTGTCGATGGACATTTCGGTAGTTTCAGGTTTTGGCTTTTCAAACAAAGCAACCATGAGCACCTTTATAGGCACATATTTGCTTATTTATATGAGATAGCCATAGTATATTTTTCTAGAAGTAGAATGGCTATATCACAGAATATATCCATTTTACATTTTGGTTCATATTGCCACACTGTTCCTAAAAATGTGTACCAATTTAGACTTTCACTGAAAGTATATAAGAACATCAATTTCCTACAACATTCACCAACACTAGGTATTTGTCTAGCTATAGATTGTTCTTGGTTTCTTTGGGGGTTCTTTTTTGTGTGAATTGGTCGCTCATTTCCTCAGACTATTCTTTTTCTTATTGAACATTTGTATTTCTTATTGATTTACAAACAGTCTTTATACAGGAAGGAAATTAGATCTTTGACTGTTTTTCTTTTTTTTTTTTTT
>VBSM01003176.1:60029437-60066236 GCA_008086735.1 Cheirogaleus medius
CTCCCAGAGTGCTAGGATTACAGGCGTGAGCCACCGCGCCCGGCCTAAAAGTTTAAATTTTGTATGGAGTAAAATATTTGAAATCTATTCTTTTCTGCCTTTAGTGACATCCAAGGAAGAGTTTACCTCATTTTAATAATAAATTACTATTAATCTATATCTTATTATAATACTTTTTTGTTTTTCTATTTCACAGTTTAATCTATTGGAATTTATTCAGGTGTAAGATATAAGGTGAGAATATAATGTTATCTTTTTCCAAACAGTTCAATAGCTTTTATAGAATATCATGTATCTTCCTATGGAGTACTTTTTCAGGCAAAAGTACTAAATTTAGCTATATGATATAGACTTAATAATTTTGGAATTATCCAGGACAGGGGCTTCTCTTCCTCCTCTTTTCCCAGTATATCTGACTATCATTTCTTCCACAAAGTAGGCCAATGGGGCATATGCTTGCCTTTATGTAGGTCTGGTGAGGAGAGGAGACCAAGCAAATGACCCTAGCTGGCTCTCCTTCCTCCCGAAGGATGGCAGCTCCTACAGAAGAATTCCAGTGGGTGCTCCCCAGAGAGGCCCAGCTTGTTAGAGGCACAGGATTTCTGCTAGCAGTGCTGATCTTCCTGCTAAAGCTGATCTAAGTGCTAGCAGAGATTCAGCAGGCCATTCTGTGGAAAAGTATGCTACCTCCATGGTATCACAACCCTGAGCAACTCATAGCCTCCCCTTTGGAAGGTTGGAGTCCTGAGCCTAATGCATAGTTCTTCCTCTTTTGCTGACACTTAAAAAATTTATTATTATTATTTTTTTAATTTTTATTTTTTAGAGACAGGGTCTGGCTATGTTACCCAGGCTGGACTGTAGTGGCCATTCGCAGCTCACTGCAGCCCCGGACTCCTGGCCTCAAGCAATCTTCCTGCCTCAGTTTCCCTGTAACTAGGGTTTCTGGCAGTAGTACCTGGCAGCTGACACTCTGAACGTGGTAAGCAGGGGGTGATGCTTTATCACCCTCTTCTCAAGGTTGGGCATGACCCCCAAGTTCAGCTTAAAGTCCCTTCATGGTAAACTCTAAAGCCTCCAAATTACTATGAATATGAATGTTATAAGGAATGTTTGAAGATGGGCAGTGCCGCGGAACAAGGCAAAGCCGAGCAGGGTCTGCAGCAGACCTGGAGTGCCTGGTGCGGGGAGGAGCTGGCCACAATTCCAAGTCGGGCAGTCACGGTAGGTCTCCACCAGAAGGTGACATTTGAGCAAAGATTTGGAAGAGGCTAGGGCATGAGTCATCATGAAGGTTTCTGAATAAAGAACATTCCAATTCCAGGCAGAGGGATCAGCCCCTGTGAATGTCCTGAGGTGGGGCGTGCCTGGCACAGTGAAGGCACAGGGAGGGGTGTGTCAGGAATGAGTGGGAGCAGAGGAGAGAAGACGGGAGAGGTGAGGAGGGGGCTGGAACCTCCAGGGCCTACTTTCAGATTAGCACGGGGCCATCATGCCTCATTTTTATTGTGCTTCTTTCTTCCTAGTCCAAATTCTTAACTATTCAAAACTAATCCAAATAGCACTAAAATAACTCATTTAAGCAACTTCTACTGGGTCGACCAAATTGACAATTAATGTTTTCCAATACAGACTAGGCTGGATATTTACAGTAAAATAATCCAATGTTATATTATAATATAATATACAGTTATATATATAAAACATATATAATATATAACATATATTAATAAGATCATTAATTATAAACTAAGTAAGCTAAACATATTCAGGTGAATAAGTTTATTATATGACAAACATAATTAAAAAGAATTTACATAAATATAATTCAATAAAATAGAATTCCAATGAACAATTTTGCTATATTATAAATTCACTAAGTTAAACCTATTTAAATGAACACTACTTTTCAAAATTCTAAACATATTATTAGGGACAGAGGAGAGAAATGGGCAAGATAGAAATATTCATGTTATATATGGAGTTTTCTTAATGTCTTTCTCACAGAACAAACAGATAAGCAAATTAAAACAGAAACAAGGAAATGACAAGAAACAATGCCTGCTGGCATTTTGTCACTTCCCCAGGAATTTTTATTTGCTTATTATTTGAAGAGGTACTATTGTCTCAGACCAGAGCTTAGAACCAGGAGAGGAGCTGGGCCTATATAAATACCGCTGGATCTTTGATTTTAACTGGCTAGGTAGCTTTAAGCACATGACTTCACTTCCAGTCCTGGCCTTCCTCTTCACCAAAATAGAATAACAATATTGAATGAACTCTCTGGGACAAAGTGCTTAAGTATTGATAGCCTATAAATGCTGTGGTAAAAGATCTGAGAAAAATAAGAAAAAATGGTACCTTATGTCCAATTTCAAATCTTTCTGACCATCAATGCTTATGTAATTTATTCAGTAAATATTTATCAAATAATGAGTTAAGTGGAAGTAGAAGAGCTTGTCAAGAGCCTAACAGGGTGTGGTTGGACAGGTAGGGGAACAAAAAAGTGTCAGAGGAGCTAAGCCAGGACAGAGTTTCAGGAGGAAGCAAATGCCCAACAGCCTTACCTATTGCAAAGAAATTGGGTGTGTCCAGTGGATTTGGCATTTAGAAGTTCACTAGTGACTTTATTAAGAATGGTTTCTATCGTGCATGGTGTTTTAGAACTTATAAGGTAGTCTCACATGCACTTTGTCATTGTATTAAGTTATGTCTGTTGAAGTTCTGGGGTGATCCCTGTGATCCTGATTGGACCCTCACTAATAATATACAGGACACATCAGCAAGATTACGGCTGCAGTTTGAATTTGTTGGGTAGAAACAGTTAAGCAGGACCTACTATTCCTTCCCACCCTTACTTACATCACTGATGTGTATGAGAGCCGGGAGCTTCCTGGGGGAAAAATGAAATCTTGCTTCCTCTTGAGTTGTAGACATAGAGAAGCACACATTGGAGAACTGATGTGTGGGTAAGTTTGAAGGCAGGAGTTGTGATGAAAAGTGGCAAATTACTACAAGAATATGAACCGTCTGATAGAGAGACTTCCATAAAAGGAGTCAGACACAATGATAAAGATGATCTGAGAGTCAAAAGAGAGTCCAGGCTGTGGCAACAATGAGGTGGCTACAATATGAATGAGTCTCAACCAAGCCAGTTAGATTGTGCACTGAGGGAAAAAGTCGTGTGTGAACCCAAAGAAGGACCTGAATAAACTCTGGACCCCCCTCTCCACCCAGATAACTTTGCTGTGGAATTCCTCTAACAGACCATTACTCAGGTGGAAGAGAGCCATGCACTTGAGTATGGCCATTTGTCACGATGTCGTGGGCGTCAAGATCTGCACCTTGGGAGAGTGCTGTCATCAACACCGCCTCAACTCACCAGAGATGTGCCACCACCCTGGCCCTCAGACTCTGACAAATGCAAAGGCAGCAACAAATTAGACTGATCATGACTTCTTAGAAGTAACTTCTAGGGACCCTCAAAACTCTGGAAGAGCCAAGCAATACTTTGGCTGAAGTTTCTGACTGATTGGATGGGGGCCTTCAATGTAATTAAAGTTACAAAGAGAAGACAATGTAATTGACTGTTGCTCAGACTTTTAGGGAGGGAGATTTTCTGAGATTTGCAACAATAGGATTCTCAAATTTTGTTGTCCATTTCATATTATGTCAGTTTTGTATTTAAACATTTCACTTACATTTAAAAATTAGTATATAAATTGTATATGATAGCTTCTAATCAATTTTCCATATTAGTTATTATAGATCTTTCCTTATTTTCCATTTTTAAGTTTGATTTCTCTCTCTTTTGGCCCAGTTCTGCTGGAGGTCAAACAATTTTGCTAAGACAAAAAAAAAACAGCTCTTGTTTCAGTTTGACAATAAAATTGCTTCCTAATTTTCCAATATTTATCTCTCCTTATTTTTTATAAAGTCTAGTTTTTTCCACCTCTCCTGTGTTTCTCAATGTTTTACTATATCATTTTGGTACAGAGAGGGAAGGAAATAACATGTATTTGAGCTCCCTATTAAGTACAAAGTTTTAACATAGATTAAAATTATGTTTATATTTTAGTATTATATTCAAACTTTAAATTGTGTTCAAAAAATTTTCATACTGTTATCTTTTTGTGTCCTAGATTTCATCGCAGTAAAACTTTGCTTAAGGTACTTAACTACCTTTGCTGTAATAGTCATTGAAATCACTTAAATCTATTGTACCCCTCTACAGCCCCAATCTTTTGTAGTTTTTTGGTAGATGTAGATTGAATTGAAATATTCTTTCAAGTTCTATGTTTGCAAAAGACTCTTCTGCCTTAAACACAAATGAACATTAACCAGAACAAAACAGGTAATATCCAAAAAACCGGTGGAATGGCATTGTGATATATTTGTAGTGAGAATCAAGTATTTTTAAGAGATCTGTGATATTATCCTTAGGGCTTGCTTATGTTCTTTCTCTTATAGAAATTTAAAAATCTTTTAGTCTTAGAATATTCAAAGGATAGCTCTCTCTTCTCTTCATCCATTTCCATTAAATATCCCACGTCTTTAGAGTTCAAGAATCTGACAAGTAGGTATCCAAATAGTCCTCCAGATACTCAAGAATGATTTGTTGTTTTTAACTTAGGACAAATTGTTTTCAGTGATTTCTACCAGTGTGCTTTCTATCATAATTTTCTTCTCCTTTTCTCTGACAACACTATTCACAGATTAAATCGGAACAATATGTTTCTTTAGGCCTATAGGGTTTTTATTTAAATTGCTTTAAATTTTAAACCATCTCTCTTAGGATTTGATTTTCTATTACTGTTGAACTTTTAAAGATAGCTGCTACTCTCTTAGTGGGCTTAAAATGAAGGAGGCACCTCACATTATTCATTTCTTCATTACAAGTTAATTCAGTGGAGCTCAAAAATGGCCAGGTGACAGTCTCAACTACCAGGGCAATAGAAGAAGCATCGTTGTAGACTTTGAAGGAAGTATTACTGCCTTGAGAACTATGACCTTAGACCAGCAGAGCCTAAAGTTGCAGAGATGAGGGCCAAATATTTGCCAGTGACAGGAGTGACTTCCACTTCCACACCTTAATTCCTTGGCCTGGTATTCTGGCTGTGGGAGAAACACCACCATATATTGGTCATTTTGGTCACTAGCTCAAAGAATACACTTCATCCTATAGGAAAGCACTGTAACCTTGTACGATTTCGGCATTCTCCAAGGGGCTGCTAGGCGATGTGGACTTGACAGTGTCAGTGTATACCATGGGCATGAACCCATTGCTCCACTTCTTTTGCTGTAAAATTAGTTCCTTGGTCAGAGGATTGATTATTTTCATTCAACATATTCAACTCTCTAAACTATCAGAATTTATTTTTGTGTATGGTAAGTCTGATTTCCCTCTTCTGTATATAGCATGAAATATGATTCTAAATGTTCACTTATATGAAAAGGTGCCTGATGTCACTAATCACCAGGGAAATGCAAACCAACTGCAAGGAGATATCACCTCACACTTGTCAGGATGGCTATTATCAAAAAGACAAGAGATAATAAGTGTATAATAAGTGTCGGCGAGGATGTGGAGCAAAAGAAACCCTTGTACACTGTTGGTGGGAATGTAAATTGGTACCACCATTATGGAAAACAGTACGGAGGTTCCTCAAAAAATTAAAAATGGAACTATCATATGATCCATCAATCACACTTCTGGGTATATATGCAAAAGAAATCATATCAGTATCTCAAAGAGATATCTGCACCCCCATATTCATTGCAGCATTATTCACAATAGCCAAGATATGGAAACAACCTAAATGTTCATCAACAGATGAATGGATAAAGAAATATATATATATCTCACATATCACATATATATGCAATGGAATATTATTCAGCCATTAAAAGAAGGAAATCCTGCCATTTGTGACAACATGGATAAACCTAGAAGACAATATGGTAAGTGATGTAAGCCAGACACAGAAAGACAAGTATCATATGAACCCACTTATATGTGGAATCTAAAAATGTTGAACTCATAGAAGCAGAGTAGAGAGGTAGTTTCCAGGAACTATGGAGGTGGGGAAAGTGGGGAGATGTTTGTCAAAGGATACAATCTTTCAGTTATAAGATGAGTAAGTTCTGAAGATCCAATGTACATCATGGTGACTATAGTTAATAACACTGTACTGTTTACTTGAACTTTGGTAAAAGAGTAGATCTTAGGTTTTCTCACACCCACATATACAAAATAACTGTGTAGTGATGGATGTGTTAATTATTTTGATTGTGGTAATCATTTTACAATGTATACATATATCAAATGATCACATTGCACACCTTAAATATATACAATTTGTATTTGTCAATTATACTTCAATAAAGCTGAAAAAAAAATTTAAAAATAAATTTTCACCTATAATTTATCAGAGAAAATGACCTAATTTATATTCAGTCCCATTTCCTATTATCATGTTAAAATAAAACAAAACAAAACACAACACTATAAAGGAGATGACCAAGAAGTGTGAAATGCTCTGATTGTTTTTAACATCATGAAAAGTGATGATCCTTTTCCCAATTAGCAGCCTAAAACTTAATTGTTTGCCCAAAATGTATTAAATAAATTAGCTAAATAATCCTCAAAATATTCAAAAATAGAAAACTTGAAATGTAAAAAAATTCTCAAAAAGCAGCTTTATCTTTTCTATATATTATGAAATGAATTTTGGATAAATATAAATTTTTGGTACATGATTTTTTGGATAAATTGATATTTGGTTACATTGACAATTTATATGATGTATCACATATAATTATACAGATTATATATAGATATGTAGACTTGGTTACATTGATTGATTTTATTGATATAGATATTAGAATTTTTTCTTCAGCTAATAAAACTCTGCTAATAGTTTACTATGTAGCTTTTCAAACCTTTTTGTATACATTTATATATGAACACACAGATTTTTGCTGTTTGTTTTAAACTCAGGTGGGGCAAAGGCAATATACATAACCTAAACATTTGTATCCCCGTAATATGCTGAAATAAAAAAAATTTTTTCTAAACATGTCAAACTAATTTATAACTTATTTTTAAATATATTAGGGACATCTTCTATGTTAATGGATATGGATGGATGTAATCATTGGAGATTTAGGAATTGCATTGATTTTATAGTTCATTTTGGGGAGAATTTATATATGTATAGCATTAAATATTAATATTTCTATTTAGGAATAAGATATATTCATATCTTCTTGAAGGTCCTTTAGCTAAGTTTTATAATTTTCTTCATGTAGGTCTTATAATATTTCTATTTAACCTGAGCACTTTCTATTTTATATTACTGTAACAAATATCATTTCTTAAAAGTACAACTGCTTGCTGATATTACTTCTTATAAAAAAATCTGTAGCAGTAATAGAAAGTATTTGTCTTGTCTCCCCAGCTTTAGTGGAGAAATGTTAAGTATGATATTTGCTATTGGTTCTGATTCATATCCTTTTCCAACTTGGAGAAGTTTCCCTCTTTTCCTAACCTATGCATAGTTTTTATTGAGAATAGGTATTGAATTTTACTAAATGCTTTCTGAGGGTGTCTACTGAGATGAGCCTCGGAATATTCTTCTCAAGGACTTTGAGTGTGAAAGTCCAAACCAAATTCGATTATCATCTTTTGGATCTTCATTCCTGGATTAGTGGTGTGAAATTATTTGTTGTATAAAATTGTTATATTTATTGAAGAAAGCTTTTAAATCATTTTGATAAATCTTAAAATTAGAGATAGTTATATATTAATAACAAACACCTATTGGTTAACTGCACCTATTATTTAAGTTAATTTAATTGGATCAATGTATAGAATTCAACTGAGTCTTACAGAAATCAAACTGAGAATAGAAACATAGTAAAATGAAATTAAGACAGATTGTTTCTATGTTTCTTCCAACAAATGGTAAAGACACTTATAAATTCATGTACAAATTAAGAACAGCTTTATGATCTTTACAGAACATCTGCCAAACTAAATTATAAATGCTTCAATTAAACTTTGAAATTATATTGGAAAATATCATATTTATGCATTATGGTTGACAAAGATGAAAAATCTTTAAGAGTGTTTAAACACTTCTAAATTAGATATAAATAAAGTTCAAGCTTCTAACTCTAACATCCAGGAGGATGGGACAAAAGGAGATGTGGCCTGTGTAGAGAATACTTAGGAGGACGAAATGAGATGATCTCCAAACACCTGTCCATAGACTAAAGCCAGTTCAACCCTGGTGTCTGTGGCACACGGCATCCCTCTGAGATGGATTTCTCTGAGTCTGAGAACCATACTGAGTGAATAATAATCTAAAAACTGAGCATGGGTGAAGTTAAATCATTGAGCATCTTGGATACCACATGGAAGAGCTTGAACAATTCTGTAGGCAATGGTGTGTCCTTGAAGGAATAGGGGAATATCATGGGAGGACATATTTATGCCTAGAACCATCCCCCTGTGACAATGGTATGGGAAGTAATGTTATCTCCATAGACATAATTAAAATTCTGTTCTCTAGTCATTCTTTTTCCTTTCTCTAGGTCTGTCTGTCTTGCTTACACTTTGCCTACTGCTGGTCATCTGTGATAGTAGTGAAGATCGTATCAGAAAGAGCACTGCAAATAAAGAAGAAATAACAATAACAACAACAAAATTGTCATGAAATTCAACATGGTCACTCTGGGTTCCCTCAGATAAATAGGGTCACCATATGTGAGAATTCTGGCTTTTTAATTGTTAGTGCCATATGCCTCTAGATTGGTTGCCCCAAATCACGCTCCTCTTTATAAATATTTCTTACTGTTTTCCCATCTTTGCCAACCTCCATAGAGCCAGTCTAGGATTGAACAAGGAGCCAGGGCTGTATTCCACTGTGAGAATCAACTGTCTCTCTGACCTCTCTACTGGGGGCTCCCAGGTTGGTTCTAGCTACAGACCTCTGCTCTCTATAATTTTGTTGGAAGATAGAGAGGTAAGTGAAAGGCTAGTCATGGTGGTCTGACATGGTGTGGTTTGACAGCAGGACTCGTGGAGGTCCCCATAGATGTTAGACAAGCCTAAGTTGTGGCTATGGATTTCAGGGTCCCAGAGTGGTGAAGTCCATCAGTGAACAGATACAAAGGAATTGGTTCACTTGCCACATAGCAGAAGCCATCCCTTCTTTGGCAAAGGCAAGACTAAATTAGAGCATTCAAAATTTAAACATCAACAACATTGCTTTAAAAAACCCTCTGTACCTGAAAGGCCTTGTCTCATCATGTTGGTACAGAAACAGCGGGACATCTGGTTGGCCAGCAGAGCAGCTCAGGGTGTTACAAATTTGGAGAGCTGTTGCCCAGGAAACAGTCTTAGCTTTAGACAGGATCACAGAAACTGAAAGAAAAATGGATCCAGAGAGGTGGTGGCTTGAGATTTAGAGGTCAGGGCAGAGTCTTGTGAAAGGGGAAAGGTGTACACCTGTGTCTAATTACTTTTCACGATGGGAAGTGGAAAAAGCAGAGGTGTTTAATGTTCCATGGTCAGGGCTAGGGACTGGCGTCTATGTGGTTAACAGAGGCAGAGAGAAGAGCTCAGGAAATAAACTATAATCCCTGCTGACACAGGATCCTAGGTCCCAGGAAGGACAAAAAAGGCCCTCTGAGCACTATGGCTAGAAAGATATAACAAGACTCCAGGGGCTGATTCCCCTGCTATGATCTGAATGTTTGTGTACCCCCAAAATTCATATCTTGAAATCTAATCATCAGTTAGGAAATAGGGTTATTGGAAGGTGATTAGGTCACAATGGTGGGGTTCTTGTGAGTGGGATTAGTGCCCTTATGAAAGAGGCCCAGGGGACCTGGGTCATCCCTCCTGCCATGTAAGGACACAGGGAGAAGGTCCCATCTGTGCGGAAGCCGGCTCTCACCAGACACCTTGGTATTGGACTTCCTATCCTCCAGAACTCTGAGAAATAGATTTCTGTTGTTTATAAGCCACCCAGTTTATGGTATTTTTTATAGCAGCCCAAATGGACTAAAACACCCTCATGTTGTTGATCATGGAGGGATACCCATGAGTTAAAGGTACAGGTAGGCCACAGCCTTTTGGAGGTGTGGACAGGGCTCTCCTTATGTTGCATTCATCTCCTCCCCTCTGACGTACCATTGTGGTGACTAAACAAAAATCAGGGCAATGTTGGCCCTTGTGGTCCTTTCCTCCTCTCCTCACTGGCGTGTGGTGTGGTGGGGGTGGACACACACACACTCACGTACTCTCAGGATGTTTTATTAAAGCACAGTTGGAGTGGTGGGAGCCTTCCACTGAGACAAGTAAAGCCACGAGGTCTAAGCCCAGGATGGCTTGTTCTTTCTTCGCCACAGTCTCAAGCTCTTTCTGTTTCCCCTTGAGATTCTCTCTCCCTCAGGGGCGCTTGGGTTGACAGGCCTGAGAATCTTTTCCTAGCTCAGGAAGCCCAGAGGTGGGCAGCTCAAGACAAGCAGTGTAATCCAGTATTTAAGAGTCTGGACTTTGGGGCTAGGCTGCCTGGGTTGAAATCCCAGCTCTGCCACTTACTAGGCGTGTGACCTCTGAGTGCTGCATTTTCCTCATCTGTAAAATATAGAAATAATAGCACCTAGCTCCAGGGTTGCTCTGGGGTTTAAATGAAAGACAATGTATAAAGTTTCAATTGCAGTTTTTGGCTCATAGCAGGTGTTATATTAAAGTGTTAGCATTTAGATATCCGGATAAAGCACTCATTCAATAATAATTTATTGAGCATCTGCCATGTGTCAGGCACTTAAGTACTGGAAGTAAAGCAGTGAACAAGACGAGGTCCCTGCTTGTATGAGGCTTAAAGTCTAGGGTAGAGGCAGTTAGTGAAGCAATGAACAAGTAAAGAGAAAATGTTAGGTGGTGATCAGTGCAATGAAGAATATAAAGCAGGGTGCAGTGATGGAGAGCGACTTGGAAACTTCTTTAGTTTGAGTGGTAGGGACAGCCTCACAGGGGAGATGACACTGAATGAGAGGGAGCATCACAGGCAAAGGGAACGGCTGTGCTGAGTCTCCAAGGCAGGAAGATGCTGGATGGGTTTGGGGAACATAAAGGACAGTGGGCTGGAGTACAGAGAATGGAGAGTGGTATGACAAAGAGATCAGAGAAGCAGGCAGAGGGCAGATCATAAAGGAACTTGAGGATTTTAGTATGTTTGCAAGAATTTCAGATACCTCTTGGGTGGTATGTGAAGCCATTAGTCAATGTTAAGCAGACAACTGACATGATCTGATTTATGCTTTTAAAAGGTCATTTGTTCTGCCGTGTTGAGCATGGGTTGTACAGGAGGGGCAATAGTGGAAGCAGGAAAACCAGTTAGGAGACGGGTACAGTACTCCAGGTTAAGAGATCATGGTGACTTGCACTAAGGTGGAAGTAGAGAAAGTTACAGGTGGACAGATACACTTTAGAGGTAAAGTGGATAGATTTGATGTTGCTAATGGCTTGGATATGGGGGTTGAGGCAAAAAGGGGACTCATTTTAGGTCTTTGACTTGAGCTACTGTGTGAATATTGATACTTATTATTAGTGTGGGGAAACTTGGAATCAGGTTGTGGAGGAAATCTATTTAGGATATATCAAGTTTAACATACATATTTAGATGACTAAATGGAGATGTCAAGTATGTAGATAGATATATGAGAATGGAGTATAAGGGAAGAGTCAGGGTTGGAAATATAAATACAGATGTCATCAGCACACAACTGGAAGCCATGAGACTAAATGAGAGTACCTGGGAGGAAGGTATAAACAGAGAATAAAATGGCCCTGAAATTGATCTCTGGGACACATCCATATTCAGAGGTTGAACAGAGGAGGAGGAGCCAGCAAAGGAGATTGAGAAGAAGTGGCCAGTGAGGTGGGAAGAAAACCAAATGAGTGCAATAGCATGGTTCTTTGTAAACATAGAAGTCAAGAGAAGGAAGTATTTCAAAAAGCAGGGAGTGGCTAACTGTGTTGAAAGGTCAGCTGCTGTTGAAAGTTTAAGTTGTATGAAGACTGAAAAGCATCCATTAGATTTGGCAACATGGAAGATGCTGGTGACCTTGGCCAGAATGGCCTTTATGGTGGGGAAGGGGTGGAAGCTGGATTATAGATGTGTTAAGGAGAAATCGAGGAGAGGGGCAAGTGGAGTCAGGGACTGTATTGTTTGGACTGCTCTTTCATCACCATTAGAGTAGTAAGGAAAGAGGGCAGGGAAAGGCCAGTTTGTTTTTCAAGAGGGAATGTGCAGGAAGGCCTGCCTCTGGCCTAGCTCAGCTCAGCAAGGGACCACATCATGGTTTGGGACAGAGCCTCCTAGTAACTCAGACGCACACTTCCCCTTTCTGCACTTTCTTTATCTCTGAAAGCCCTTTGGGGAGAGCTGGTCATGGCAAGGCGTGATCCAAGCTTTTTTGCCACAATCTATTTGTTTCTTTCTCTATTCACCAGGAAACTAAGTTAAACTAAGCTATAGTTATCTTTAATACTGTCAAGAGACTGATTATTGGAGTATTAATTTCACAAATCACCCCTTCATTTTTTGGGGAGAGGGAGTGTAGTTGTTTAGTGCTAATGACCCTTTACCTTCAATCCCAGCTTTTGGAAAGCTTTTAATCTTGTTAATGATATGTTTAAACAAATTAAACAGCATGACTAATTCTGTGGTCTAGTCACTGACTGATTCAAACAGGAAATTTCTCTTTAGGAAAGTTCACTCTGTAGGTACATTCATCTGATGTCTAGTCATAGATAACGTGCGCTTTAGGCTGTGAGGCAAAGATATCACGTTCTAACCATAGGCCAGTTGAACCTGCAATTGTTTATTCACTTTGATTTCATTATCCAAAGCAATGCTTTAAAAACTAGATGGTGAGAACCTTGTGTTTGAAATAGGTTTCCAACCTCGTCCCCCACCCCCTTCCCAAAGGGTAAAACCTGCTCCAGCTTGTATTCTTGACTCCACCCTGGAGGAAACTGTTAATTTCTAGATCTTTTAAGATGCCAAAGTGGTTAGTCAGAGGATTTCTAAGCTTGTTCAAAATGCGTCCTCCTCTTTAATCTTCACTTCTATGATTTCCTGCTGCACTCCGGAAAGACAGAAAGACAGAAAGAAAAAAAGAAAAGAAAAGAAAGCAGAGGAAAAAAATCCTTTAAAATGGTATCTGTGCTCTCTAGTTTTGAAGACTTAATATTAGGGTATTAAAGATGGAAAATAATAACTTGTTATAATCGAACCTCACTTGCCTTCTGGGAGTTGTAAGGATTAATTAATCAATCAAATGATGAGCTCACTGCTTGCTATTATCATTGTGTTAAAGAAGTGAACATAGACAGTCTTTGCTGCTGTATTAAGCCCTTTATAATCCATTCTCTGTTCATTTCTTCAGTCTCATCTCTTATTCACCACCTCATTCTGCAGTTAACAATCATATCGCAATTCTTTTCAAAGCTTGAAAGAACCAGCAGGGCTCTCCTTTGCCTCCTGGTCTTTATAAAGAATTCGTTTTTCTCCCCCTAGGAATACTTTTCTTCCACTATTTCTCTCCCCACTCATCTTGGTCTAGTTAATGAATGAGAGTTAGGTCTCACTGTAGATGTCGCTTCTTCCAGGAAGCCTTCTTCACTATGCGAGATTAGATTAGGCATCCCTCCTCCTTGCCCGGGTACCCCCCGCATCATAGCACTATAACACCCTATTGTAAAGGGTGCCTGGTGCAGACGTCTCACTCGTACCAAGCCTCAGGTGTGGTAGCTACTCAATACATATTTATTGGATGGATAAATTGAATAACTATGATCTTGTAAATAATAAATTTAAAAACATTTCCATTTAACACATTTAAAAAAGTTACAGTGATACAGTATTAAATGGACTTTATGAACATCAAATAAAATATTAAATAAACCAAACTTTAACTTCAGTTTGACAGTCTGTAAAGCTCTAAAAGTTTCACGCCTGTGACCAGAGACAGTTAGCTTACGAGAACTGTTTAACATGATTTCTGGACAACCCAAAGTTAATGATTGACACAAAGTTGGTGTTCAATAACTTTTTATTGGCAGAGAAATTAAACTTTAAGATGTGAGGTACTTGCTTGGTGACACAAAAAGCAGAGGTGCAATTAAACGGTTTTCATGTCCAAATCAGTGGCACCATAACGTCTCTCAGACGTGCCGCAGTGCACACTCTCCCCTATGAACACAAAATGCAAACAGCACCACTCCTCCAATCCCCTATACTCGCCCCTGCCCTTACCTCCTCCCAACCCTTGGCCAGCCTCACCAGGCCCACTCTCTGTGTGAGCGCCCACAGGGGCGGGCGTTGCACAGGGCAGAGGCAAGGCTGGGCAGACAGCAGGGCATGGCTTAGGTAGAGCTGGAACCCACTGTGGCAGAGGCCAGAGGCAACGCCAGCTGGGTCAGGCCAGGCTCCTGAAGCCCTGGCTCATCACCTGCTTGTGGCCCTCCAGGTCCCTCTCTGGGCTAAAAAGGCAGAGCAGTGGAGGAAAGGAAGGGGCGCTTCAGGAAGAAAGGCCAGGCCCCGGGTGGGTGGGACGGAGGTGGCACAGGAAGCAGAGTGAAAGGAAAGCAAAGGAAGGAGAGCATTTAGGAAAGGGGGCGTCGTGTGCAAGAGGTTGGTAAAAGGGAGGGACAGACTGGACCCGGCCTGTTAAGGACCTTTGTACTGAGGACAGCTGCTGTAACCTGGGGCAACGGGAAAGAAAACATGCTTTAGCCCTGGATTCCAGGCCGGGTCATAACAACAGTTAACAGTGTGTTTCTCATCCTTGCCTTCTTTATTCTTGGCTCTGAAGAAACAGAGTTCTTTAAGCCTTGTTCCTCAACCTGCACACCAGAACATTCCCCATCGATTAGCCTTCTCTTTGGCATTTCAGTCTTTTTCCCCTCCACTAGCTTCTTCCCACTTGCCTAAACACACGTTCGTTTCCCTATGTTAGAAAACAACTATATCCTCCCTACAAAAATTTCACCGCCTAAGTTCTTGAAGTGTGGTCCATTGTCCTTCTCGCTCCTCCCTTTGCACTTCGCTGTCCTAATTCTTCTTCTACCTCTCTGACAGGACTTCCGTGTGCTGAGAACGCCACATCCTGGCTCTACTTCTTATGAGTGCTGTGACTTTGGACAAATTGCTTAATCCCTGAACCTTAGTCTCCACTTCTGTAAAATGGGGATAATAATAACCTCATGTGGTTGTTCTGATGATCAAAACTAAAGTGTCCCTCATTTAAAAGGTAGCTTTTAAAACCTGTTATGTGCAAAATTTTGTAAAATATATGGTTTCTATTTCAGTAGCCTCTAATTTCAAAAAGTATATGACTTCCTGCATTAATAATGAGAGGTGATGCTGCCTAAATAACTTGCATGACTTCAAAGTAATAATAGTCCTCCCATTTCTTTTTCAGCTGGAGCTTTTGTGTTTGTAAAGAGCACCTATATTATGCCAGGCATTTTTAGTACAGTATTTCATTTAGTCCTGAGAATTGTGCTCATTTTAAAATGGGAGAAACAACTTGCCCAAGGTGTCACGGTTAATAATAGAAGAGCAGAAGTTTCGGCACAGTTCTCTTAAAGAGCACATCCCAGGCCCTTTGCACTTAATGCTACTGTACCTCAATGACAAAGTGCCAAATCTCACTCTTCTTGCTTTTATTTCTTCCTTGCTTAGTTTTCCAAGAGAAAAATACTAACTCTCTCTGAGAAAGCCACTACATAAACATTAGTCCCTAACCTGGCGTGGTTTTGCTGACGTTCCCTGCCCTTATTCCCTGGTCTTAAAGGCCAACACTGACCATGGCTCCCCTGTCCCCCTGAGCTCTCTCAGCCTTCTGGATTACTGATTGCTTTCTCTCAGACGGGCACTCAGCTTGGTGCTGAGCTGCCTGTGTTGGAGTTCCCTCCACGTCCACTGGCCCCAGATCTCAGCACTCTGCTTTGACTTGATTCCTGCTATTCAGTTGTTGACAGCCCTGTCCCTAAGATCTAGAACTCAGTCCTTGAATCTAAAGTGGCTGGGGCCCTGCTACCCACACAGATGAAGTCTGCTGATGTATTCTCAGGGATCGCAAAAGCTAGATTTCCCCATCCTTTGCTCTGCTCCTTTGGTGGGAACTCCACATTTTAACACTGCTTGAATCACAACTAAACCTGTCACGTTTTACCTTAAACCTAGGCTCAATTCTTATCCTCCTCTGGCTTAGAGGACAGAACCCTTATGCCCCTGGTATTTTCCCCTTTTCCTCTGCCCCATTGCTACCTTCTTCACAGGCACAATATATCTTTTTTTCTGCATTTAAGGATTTATATTTTTATAATTTTGTTCTATGTTGATTTCTTTGTTAATGTAATTATGAGCAGTTATTAATAATTTTCTTCTCTCACAAGCAACAAATGCCTATTGTGGGAAAATAAAAAAAATAAAGCATTTTGCAAACCCAGTCCTTTGTGTCTAAAATATAAAAAAATAAAGCACATCTATAATCCTACCACCCATCATACAAAAACAAGAAAGGACAAACACATGGGATTATGGAATCCGACTGCCCATCAATAATCACTAACCACTTTGGGGTATACTCTGCTAAATTTCTTAATTTATATTTGTATAACATTTACTTTTTTTACACACTGTGTTTTAAAATATGCCTTTTCACTTGTCGTATTATTAGCATCCTTAGAGATCCATATTTACGGTAAACATATTTTAAATAATTTTTAAGTTTTTTTCCTCTTGATATTGTGTGAGATGAGGGCAGGAGAGCAAGGTAAGATCATTTGTGTAATTTGCACACCTGAGTTGTGGTCTGTAAGAAATGGAGAACATCACTGCACTCTGCCACATGAAGAACCATGAAGGCCATTCTCACTAAGACAGCAGGGATAGTCTAGCCAATGTGGCTAAAGAATAGTTTGTGTGCTATGGATCCTCTTTTTGTGTGCTCCATATTACTTTCATAAAGTGGAATGGGGGCTGAGATTTCCATTTATTGCTTCAGGTGCATATTAGTCAGATATAATCTGTTTATGAACTTGCTTCAAATGCCATCCTCAAGTAGCAAGTCTTTACCCGATTATTTCTTTGGGAAAGTTTGTTAGACCCCAACATGCTCCATGAAAGATCTGGCTGGGGCAGTGCTGCAGCTCTTTGCTTCTCCAATTTGAGAACTCTACCTGTATTTTAGTGGGCTGCATCCCGCACGGATGATAATCCACGTCCTCCAGGTGCTGTGTCAAGAGGGGAGGAATATCCCTCTCTGCTTATAATCTCTGCTGAGAATAGACCTCTGGCTGCCCAGAAGCATGAACACCAGAACTGACCTTGAGACAACAGTGTGGTAGATTGTTCCAGAAATGGCTGCACAAGTACATCTATTTCATTTCACATGTTCTTCTTACAATGCTTCTGACACTTCTCCCCCAGATATGTGGGGTCTATGTTCTGTACCTTTCAATCTAGGCAGGGTTTTGTGAAGGTTCCAACCAATTCATTTGGTGGAAGTGATGCTATGTGACTTCCAACGTGAGTTTATAAAAAGGATACTGCTTTCATCTAGCTCTCCTTCGACACACACCTTGGGAGCCCTGATCTCATATGTAAAAAGGCAGGTCAGCTACCATGAAGCCACCATGCTGGGAAGAATAGTGGAGAAGGCTCTTGGAGATAGATAGGGATACTCAAGGTGCCCCAGCTGTGCCAGTCCTCAGCTGTTTGAGTTTTCCAGCATCAACTGCCAGATCTGTGAGTGAGCTAAGAAAATCTGTAGGTCCCTGGAAGAGTCAAAAGTAAGACACCTGCAGATAGGTGGCTCCACAGGGCATGAATTACTTCAGTGGAAAACAAGTCCCGTGGAAGAGAAGTTCAGAGTAAAATATTATAGAGCATACAAAGAAACAAGCCACCACAAATGTAACTCAGCAAGTGCAGCTAATGAGAGAATTTACACAGTAGCAACTATAGATAATAGAGCAATTTGAAAGACACTTCTAAATAAATGCATCTAACATGTTTAAAGGGATAAGGGAAAAAAATAGACTCTAAGCCAAAGTAAGATGTTATTAAAAAAGAATGGGTAAATTTGAAAAAGAATGAAATGAACATTCTAGAAATACAAATAAAAGTTCAATAAATATATTAAAAAGTAGACTGAATATAATTGCAAAAAAATTAGGGAATTGGATAAGAGATCTGAGAAAATTACTCAAGACCAGCACAGAGAAGCAAAAAGATGGAAAATATAAAGGGAAAATTAAGACATATAGGATAAAATGAGAAACTTCAACTCACATCTAATAGGGGTTCTAGAAGGATAAAATAGAGAAAAATACATAGCATAGGGGTGGGGGGGGGAGAAATATTTGAATACATAAGGGTTGAAAAATTTCCAGAATTAAAGAAGGACTTGGGTCCTCAGATTAAAACACATACGAAGTCCTGAGTGAGGTATCCAAAAACAAAGTCCACCTAGACACAAAGCAATAATGCAAATATCAACTGAAAAAAAGAAAATAGTGAAAGTTACTAGAGAGACAAAAACCTATAGAATGATAACAATGAGATTCACTACAGACTTCTATTCAGCAGCAGCAGATGCCAAAAGATAACGGAATAATCATTTTGAAATGTTGGTGTTAATATTATGTCAATTTAGAATTCCCCGTGGCTGATAAAATCATGATTCAAGAGTGTAAGGGAAAATAGAATGACAGTGATATACAAAGATATAGAAAGTTTTACTCACAGATCTTTGGTGAAAGAGCTCCTGGGGAGTGTACTTCACCAAAACAGAAATTGAGCAATAGAGTTGTGGCTGAGAGAGCGAACTCATTTTCCTGCTCCTTTGCTGTCATGTAACTAAGTTCAGGCCATCAGGGTATGAGCAGATGAGAAGTGTGTCACTTCTGGGTCTAGGCCTTAAGAAGCTGGGCTGTGTTCCTTCGTGCTCTCTTCTTCCTTCCTTAAGCTGGAACTCCCTAACCAGCTTCCACAATGTAGATGAGGGCAATGCCCTAGGAGATGGAATAGCAACGTGGATGGAGCAAAGGAGTCACCGCAAACAACCTGGACCACTTATCCTGGTACTGTTCCATGAGAGACAAATAAACATTATGTGTGTGGTGAGGCAGGGGAAAGGATTTCTTTCCTATAAAAACCTTTCTTCCTAATTGATATGCATGATAAATGAAAACAGATTAAAATAGACTACTAAAAGGTAGACTCTCAGAATGGGTCAAAAATATAAAAATTCAAAAGTTATTTATGACACACTTAAAACATAATGACTCAGAATGGTTGAAAATAAAGAGATGGAGAGATATACTTAGCAAACATTAACAAAAAGAAAGCTATTGTTATCATACAAAATAGAATTTAAAGGGAAAAAAATGGATAGGTGTCTTTGTTTGAGCTGCTATGATAAAATACCATACACTGGGTGGCTTATAAACAATAGATATTTATTTCTTACAATTCTGGAGGCTCAGAAGTCCAAGACCAAGGCTCTGGAAGATTTGGTGTCTAGTGAGGACCCACTTTTTCACAGTTAGCCATCCTCTCACTCGAACCTCCCATGGCAGAAGGGGCAAGAGGTCTCTTTGGGCCTCTTTTATAAGGGCACTAATCCCATTTATGAGGGCTCTGCCCCCATTACCAAATCACCTTCCAAAGTCCTCACTTCCTAATACCATCATCTTGGGGATAAGGATTTCAACATATGAATTTTGTGGGGACATAAACATTCAGACCATAGAAACAGGCAAACACGTAATGAACTTAACTAGGCAAACTGGATTAAGTCCTGGTTCTACAATTTATACAGCAGAACCTTGGGCAAATTGCTTTGTTCTTTTCTAGCTTCAAGTTTCCATCTCTATAAAAGGTGATAGTATATTGTTTTGCAGAATTGTGAGCATGAAATGAGATAATGTATGGGAAAATGATTTTCTGTAGCCATAAACATATAATTCAAACTACATCACATAATCCATTCAACAAACATTTATTGAGCACCTACTATATAATCAGGAACTAGGAAGATGAAGATAAGTCTGTCATAATACTTGCCATCTGGGAGATTATACATAAAACTGAGTTCAATAAAGTCTTCTAAGGCATTATAATTGGGGGAAGGGAAGGCATTTAGTGTAGAGAGGGTCGCCACATCTAACCTGCAGCAGGGTCAGAATTGATTTCATAAGGAAGGTGACATTCCATGTGAGGGCACACCATAAAAATAAGTGGACTGATAGGGAACCATAAGCAAGGAACTGAAGGTATTTAATGAGACTGGAGAAATAGGCATTGGCTCAGTAATTAGATCTTTACCCTGCAGGCAATGGGGAACCATTGGCAGGGCTTATCCAGGGAACGATTCGCTCAGTTTTGTATTTTAGAAGGCTTCCTTTGGTCATAATGTGAGAAATGGCAAAGGTAGAGGTGCAAACCAGCTTAGAGCCAGCAAGACTAACAAGCAGAGTGATGCGATATTTCCAGGGCTCGCAAGGGGCCTGAAACCAGGCAAGAGCCCTTACGTGGAGGGAAGGTGATAGACAAGAACCATGGGTGTGTGGATGGCAGACAGTGGGAGGGAGGTAGGAAGAGGAGCCTGGGACAATTTTCAGGTTTCTCATTTGGGTGACTAAGAGGACTGTGGTGACATTTACTGAGAATGAGACTAGAGAGAAAAGCCAGCTGGCAGAAAAGTTGACTTCTGTTTTAGTCTTGTTGAGTGTAAGGCCTGTGGGACATCTTGGTAGAGATTTCTGGTAAGAAGCTGGCTTTACAGAGCTGGAGATCTAGGGCAGGGATGGAAATGTATGGGTTATCAGCACGTGGTTGGTAGTTGAAGTCAGAGAGTCTGGATAGACCACTCATTGTGCCCAGACGATATTAGAAACAAGCCAAGGGCTGACTATTTCGGCACCCCAACTGGTAAGAGGAGGCTGAGTAAGAAAAGGTTAGAAAACACTGAGAATGAAGTGTCTGTCACACAAGCCAACAGAAGGCACAGTTCCAAGAATAAAAATCTGGTTAACAACGACAAACACTGCAGATAGGTCAACTGAGATGAGAATTGGAAAATATCCAATGGTTTAGGGAACTTCCAAGGCCAACAGGTGACTTTTGTCAGTGTCGTCTCCGTGGAATTGTAGGCACAGAAGCCAATCTGCAGGATCCTGAAGAATGAGTGGGCTGGGGGCAGACTGCTTCAAGCAAGTGTTTTTGCTCCTTTGGTTTGTTTTTAAAATTTGTGACTGCATTTGCCATGTTTAAGGGCTCTGAAATAATGCTGATAGGAGGAGCCTCCGAATGCAGGAAAGGGAATAACCTGTGCAGTCAGTCCCTCTTTGATTAGGACTAGATGTAAACCGTCTTTGACGCCTATTACAAGATGATTCGAAACGCTATTTGTAACGCGTTTTCCAAGGGCAGGAGGAGGCGCCTTTGCATTTACCGAGCGCTCCCTGCTAGCCAGCCCATGCCCCTAATTTGAACACAGTGCTAAAACTGGAAGGCGGATTGACTCCTGAGCAGGTTTTCTTTCCACGAAACTGTTAACCATGAAAAATGAATAAAAGAAACACTCCCTCAAGTTTAACCTCTCCTGCAGATGGCAAGCCATCTGCATTCTTTTTAACGTCACAGAGAATAAACCATCCCCGGCGCAGCTCGCTCTCGAGGGCGGCTGGAGCGCGGTCGTCTCCCTTGCACTGCTGCTGGAGCGGGTCACTGTCCAGTGTGATTTCGTTTGCGCCTCAGCACCCAGAGGAGGGGAGGCGCCTGCAGCGCGGGCAGCCAGCGCCGGGAAGGAGGCGGGCGCGGGCGCGGGCTGCAGGCGCTGGGAGAGAGCGAGCGGGGGAGAGGGGCGCAGGGAGTCGTCTCCCGGGACTCGCGGCCACCGCCGCTCCCGTCGCCAGCGCGGCGGGCGGCCGGCCCAGCCCGGGCTCTCCCCGCGGCTCCCAGCGCACAGGGCAGCGGCCGGGCGCTCGGCCCCCGGGGAGGCCGCTCCTCTCCGCGCGGCCGCCCGGTGCCAGTGACCACCCGGCGGCCGCTTTCGGTTCCGCGCCTTATAAGGCCTGGCAGGGGGGTCACGTGCGCCCCGGGCCGCCCGCCGGGAGGAGGGGAGGGGGAGGGGCGGGAAGCGGGGAGGAAAAGGGGAGGGAGCCGGGGGCGGAGGAAGGAGCGAGGGGCGGATTCTGCTGCCGTGGGAGGCAGCGGTGGCTGTGGGGAACGGACCGCTCGGAGCCGCGCGAGGGAGCGGGACCGAGGAGGAGCAGGAGGAGGCGGCGGAGGAGGAAGGGACCGGTGCGGGGGCGGGAGAGCACGGCGCGGCGGAAGCCGGAGAAGGCGGGAGGGCTGGTGGCTGGCCCAGGGCGGGAACCGGGGCGGCGGCGGCGGCGGCCAAGAGGGACCCGGCGACAGAAGCGCATCAAGCGGCCCCGGCGGCAGCGGCGGCGGGGGCCGGGGTCCGCGCGCCCGGGCGGCCGGCGGGCGCGGGCAGGCGCGATGGAGCTGCAGCACGTGCGCCCCGCGCCCGGTGCCCGCAGCCCGGCGTGGGAGGAACCGGTGGGTACCGCGCCCGCGCCCACCCCCTCTCGCTTCTCCTCTGCTCCCCCCTCCTGGGCCCGGTTCCGTTCAGGAAATGGCCCGGGATGAGGTCCCCAGCTGCTTCCCAGCCGGGACAGCGCTTCCTCCGCCGCCCGGCTCCTCCTCACGCGCCGCCCGGAGCGCCTTTGTCCGGCCGCCCGAGGCTCTCCCCGAGGGGCTGCTGGCGAGCCGCTGGCGGCGGCCCTGGGAGGACCGTTTCTGTGTCTCGTCGACTTGTGAACTTTTCAGTGGCGTTTAGAGCGTGGAGCGCAGGGAGGGGGAGAGAAGCCCGGCTGCGCGGTCGGCGCGCGGGGCTGGGAGGAGACCGCTCTTCCCTCCCGAGGCCGCGCCCTGGCCGTCACCTGGGCGCGCAGGTTCCCGTTGACCGCCGCCGGGGAGGCCGATCGCGGCGCGAAGCCCAGAACCACGCCTCCGACCCCGGCTCGCCGCCGGAGCCCCGGGCTTCCCCAAGGGTTTTGCCGGGGACGAAGCGGAAAGCTAACTTCGCTTTCGCCTGGGATTTCGCTGCACACGCAACGCGGAGGTTGAGTAATTTTAGGGGCCGAGAGGAGTGTGTGTGCTTGGTGTGTGTGTGCGAGGATAAGGAGGGAGGAGACCCGGGGCTTTGGATTTGTTCCCTCAAACTCCTTCAACTTCCTTCTCTCTTGCAATTCACACAGTCAGAACCATCTCACGTCCCTCCAGGGGTTCTACCCAGGAATCCCCGTCTCACTCAGAGCTCTGTAATCCTGTGTGGGCCGCCTTTTCCCTGGCCTCGAATGTTGGCTTCTCCACGCCCTGCCTCGATATTGCTACCCCGCCTCGGTTGAGATTCTGAGCCGGTCTGAAAATTTCAACCCGTCTGAAATTTCTGGCCTCCCTTGGGTTCCGGTCAACGTGTTCGGATGCTGTTTTCCCAGGCACTCCGCGAGTCTGCTCGGGCTGGCCCTCTGCCTGTTGAGAGCTTCTAGGTCAGGTGCCAGGGTTGGTTCTCCTTTTTCTTTTCTAATATGTACACTCCCAGCTCCTTTGCCCAGGGAGCGTTTCTCTGCCTGTTTCCTGACCTTTCAGAAGTGTCCTTCGACTCTGATCCATCTGCATCTGCAGCTGTCTTTGCTTTTTTGAATTTGAACATGTTGTGAGGTTATCCATCTGCTCGTATTTCTTCTATTGTGATTATCACCGGGGATTAAGTTATTCTTGAAGTTAAAAATACAATCCAATTTTGAAGTTTAAATCAAAGGTCATTGAGAACTAAATTAAGTGACCTGTTTTACTTTTAAACTTTCCTATATGAAGTCTCTTTTGAACCTGGATACTTTAAGAGCGAACACCAGTCACAGTGGAAAATACCCAGTTATACGCATTTTCCTTTAGGATGCTGATCGCAGAACAACCACATTGTCCCTAGAATTAGGATAAACTTTTTTTTTTTTTTGCTTTCCTTTCAAAAGTGACAGGAATTAAAATGCTCATTTATTTTCCACAGAAAACATTCAGTACAAGATTTGCCATTGTCACTTTTAAAGCTAGGGTCCTCACAGAAATGTGTGAATGCACTGTGACACTCTATTTAAAAAAATCAGGTTTATTTTCTTTAAATACTGAAGACCTTTTTATTTGCTCAAGAGATATTTTTATCCAGCACCTATCACGTTCCAGGACTGCTGGAGAGCAGTTAACAACTCGGACACAAATTCTTGTCCACAGAAAGCTAGCATTCTTAACTAAACAGAATGTCTTGTTCCATATAAGTTAGTGGAGTACATTCAAAAAGTCCAAAAAACAGGTTCTGAGATCTCCAGGTAGGTGCCATAAAGCGATAGTCTGACAAGTGATTTTATTCTAAAGCCTAAGAACTACTAAAAGGAATCCTCCTTTAAGTTCTTAAAGACAGTTATACAGATTACCAAAAAGTGGCATACACGAGATAAAGGAGGCATACATTAGGGAAAAAGGATTATTTAAATGTTGAACCTTCAGGCATTTGGAGCTAAGGGAGGAACATCAGCTTAATCTGAATATGTTTTGAAGGGACACAAAATCCATTAAAATAAGGGGTTCTTGGCCTTTTTGGGGGTCAGTGATCCCTTTAAGAATCCGATCAACACCAGGGGCTCTCTTCCTCTCATAAATACACCTATGTGGCATATACACACATACACACATTTTAATAAAATTTCTAGGGAATCACAGATTTCCTTAAAACCAATCTGTGGCTACTCAAAGACTCAGGTTAAGAACACCTACTTTGACTTGAACTCCATTAAGTATGTAGTTATTTAAAATCTGCTTTTTAAATGCAAATGTAGGTGACTTAATACTTTACCATGAGAGTATGCTCATTTATGAGGGCTATCTGGAAAGTATCCACCCATTGTTAATATAATGAGACTATATTACATGGCTGGATACTTTCCAGACAGCCTTTGTATATTCATGAAAAGGAATGTTCGATATTGAACAATATTTAATACATTCAGTATTAAATCTGTTCAATAATGAACAGATCCTGTTTCATTATCCCTTAAGGGGATATATGGGTGTACATATGGGTGTATATACATAACAATAGCATACATGTAAGGATTTACTCTCCTCATTTTAATGGGACCTAAAACATGATGGTGTGATTCTGCATAGGACTGTTTAGACAGAAGAGTAAACAATCTCAGGGATTGATGCTGACAGAAAGTAAAGACAATAGCACTTCTTCCTTAAAATGCACCCATTTCTGGAGCTGAGAGGCAGTTGCTAGACTTCATGACATTCTTTGTGTTTGGAGATGAAGTTATTGAGTTAAGTGGGAGCATTTAAGTAAGCTATCAACTTTACCATTACTCTGACTAGGTATTGGGCCTAAAGAAGATAAATGTTAGCATTTAAATTTCTGTATATTTTCTTTAATGCTAGCTTTGAAATGCAATCAAATCTTTGTGGAAATAGAGGCATTACCTAAATTTCTAATAAATTAAACAGAATATTTTATTGGTTGGCATGGGTGCATAGGAAGATATTTAGCCAAACAATCCTGACTCATAGATAATATCCTGAGGGGAAAACGGCTAGTTAGAATTCTATCCAAAACTTTAAAAATGCAGGAGTATTTACAAAGTAGGGTTTTTGTTTGTTTGTTTGTTTGTTTTGAGACAGGATCTCCCTCTGTTGCTGGGGCTAGAGTGCAGTGGTGTCATCATAGCTGACTGCAACCTCAAACTCTTGGGTTTAAGCCATCCTCCTGCCTCATCCTCCCAAGTGGCTGGGACTACAGGCTCAGGCCACCATACCCAGCTAATTTTTCTGTTTTTTGTAGAGATGGGTTCTTACTCTTGCTCAGGCGGGTCTCAAACTCCTGGCCTCAAACAATCCTCTGGTCTCAGCCTCCCAAAGTGCTGGGATTATGGGAATGAACCACCGTATCTGGCCATAAAGTAGTTCTTAGTGGAAGGAGGCTGAAGTAGACTTTACTTATTAAAATTTGTTTTATTTCCAAATGATTTTATTCTAACTAGTTATGATAAAACTATCCAGGGCTAATAGAAAATTAAGAAGGAAAGAATTTCAAAGGAAAAGGGGCCAAAATATAAACGAGAGGTTGTAAACATTCATGCATTGGGTCTAGATAATGAAAGGTTTTTGCTTCAGGTACAAAGATGACCATATGTTTGTGTAGTTGATATCACAGTTAATCCCTAAATCTTTTTCATTCAGGTAACAACTAAGGAAAATTTAATAGGGTAAAGTTTTGAATGTTAAATTCTGAACATGAAACAAATAGTGTATTGAGGAAATCCTTCTAAAGTTTTAATGAAAGAAGTCTCCTAAGGCATGTACTTGTTCAGCCTGCAGTGTTCTTTGATTGCGTGGTTCCTTATTAGGAATGTGAATCTTGGAACATGGCAGTTTTTAAAGTGCCTACTTGAGGTCTTCGGGATATAAAAGAGAGCATTCTGTATGTTTATGGTGTAATATTTAATGTAAAACCATAAAACATGAGATTTAAATGTTGCAAATAGATATTAAACCCCCTTTTTTATGAGTAGTGATCAGTAAGAATATAATTCAAAATACCTCTATAGATAATAATACAGTAATATTAATACAGTAATATTCATAAAGTTGGTATCAGCATGAAATTTGGCTGTGACTTATGCATCTTCAGTATAATAGGTTTTTTTTTTTTAATGGGGGCAGGAAAACCTATTAAAATGTAAAAACCTAATTTAGGAACAGCTTTACCTATTTCTATTTCGTCATCCATGCAGTGTTTACACAGCTTATGTTCAAGTTTTTAATATTGTGCTTGCGATATGCTATGTTTCACATTGAGATTTCAGAGTTATAATAATAAAAGAAATACGTAAGATGCATCTAAGAAATTATCTGAGAATCTGAAAACACCAAGGAAAAGATCAAGTAATTCTTACAAATCAAATAAATAGTATAATATACCACATATTTGAAATTTGTTTCAGTTGCCATTTTGAGCTACATTAAATTGATTAAAAATATTGAGAGATCTTGATGTTGCTGTAATATTTTTAAGGAAGGTGAGGTGCATTGTAGGTATACAGTGCACAGATTGTATATTCACTCTAGAAACTTCTAGCTTATAGATAAGACCTGAGAAGAAGCTGTGGGTCAGGTACCTTAAATTAGGGATGTCTTAAAACCATCTTTCCTCAGAGTAGATGATGGAAGAAAAGAGGGTTTTTCATGAGCTGCCTGTTGTAGGAAATGAAGTGACATTCCTTCATTTGCCTATACTGTATTTTCATCCTGAGTTTCCAAAGTGCTAGGGACCTTGTAGAGCAGCAATCATTTATTTAGCACAAGCAGGCTAAGATTGGCTTTGCTTTCAAAGTCACAACCAAGTTTTAGAACTTGTTCAGAGTCTTTGAAGAGCAGAGCCGGCTCTGAGGTTAAATCTTTGTAAGTAACAAATACCTTTACTTTGAGGTATCACTTGCCCAGCTCTGGGATACAAAACTGTTTTAACGTGTCTTTAAGCAATCAGTGTTGAAATCAAAGATTGAGAAATGTAATTCCTCCTCTTCTTAAAATCACAAAATCACCCTGGTTATTAGACAGTGCCTTTGGTTTAATCACTCTCTGCCTGAATTCTGGAAAATGTTGCCATATAAAACACATAAAGTAATATATGTATATGATAACTGACAAACTGACTTTGGTTATGTAATGTGGTAATGTAAATAGAACATTAGAATAGTAATCACATGATTTTGACTTGGGTCCCAGTTTATGGTTTGGGGCCCTAGTTTCTTCACATTAAAGAGAGGGCTGAACTAAGTTTATTCTTTCAAAAGACCCTATAGTAGGTGTCCTTGTCTGCATCACTAAACCATTGGACTTGTCAGTGACCAAAACGGTAGGTAGGAATAAAGACCATTATTTTCATTGGTTTTCTTTTTAAGAATTTCCAGCAATATGTTATTTGTAGACATATTTATAGAGCCATAAGGGCTCTTAAAGTTCATTTTGCCCAACTTCTTCCTAAAAAAAGACAACTGAAGGTGGAGAAGTAGCCTCTATGTTAGTATTAATTACATGGCTACAATCTCCTGTCTTTGAAGATTTAAACTAAACAGCACATTAGCACATTTTAATGAATTTAGTTTACAATGTGATGTACAATATTGGGATTGCATACTTTTCCTGAAAACCTCGTAGAACTGTCAGCTCTAACACAGAAATCAAATTTCTTGTCGGAGTAAGATTACAACAACAACAACAAAACACAGAATCTTAGTTTGGAGGAACCGGAAAGGTCATGTCAACTGAAAAAAATAAGAAAGGAATGGGTGTGAACATGCTAAAGAAATTGAATGCTTTATTCAGGTGGAGAGACTCCACAGTCCGGCAGGGACTTTTTGCCCTACTTAAAATTATAGTTAACACCAGTTTAGAGTTCTCTTTCGATGACAAGAGGGATCTGTCATTTTAGTAGCTTCTCCCCGCGCCCTCCCACCCCTGCGGGGGTTCTTTGACGTTAAGCGTGCGAGTCTGCTGTTTCCAAGTGCCCGCGCCGCCAGCTCGCAGGGGACGAGTTAGGAGCAGTGGCTGCAGCCTGTTGATCCCATTTCCTCCTGCTCTAGTCCGGGTTAGGGAGTGGCTCTCCCAGGACTTCCAGTGTTTTTTGTCTCGGGTACTGGTGTTCACATGGCTCGAGTGCATTGTTTTCTTCCAAGCAGTCTCGGTTAGCGCTTCAGCTTGGACCTTTATTGTGCATTCTGTCGTCTTGGGCTGCGTGTACTCTCTTGTTTCTGCGCTCTCTCCACGCCCTTCCCAGTTTCCTGTTAGCCGAGGGGGATCGCTCTTTCTGAACGAAAAGTTCTCAGAGCGGAGCTGAACCTCCCGGAAAATGCTCTTCTCTTCCGTGTGCGCCGGATGGGGGTGGGGGTGGGCCAGAAACTAAACACCGCGGTCGGGCGAGCAGAAAGGACCCGAACCCCCCAGGCAGAGGCGGGAGAGGTATGGTCCTTGGGGTGGGGCTGGGGGTGTCGAGAGACAGACAAGGGGCAGCTCTTGACCGACCATCTCAGGGCATTGGAGACTTTTATTTAGCTGGGACCGTGCGGCGAGGCCCAAGAGTCACTGGAGAGAGCTGGGGTTCAGGAGGTGGCGGGTGCACCCAAGGGTGTCGGGAGGAAGCTCCAGGTTCCCGTTCTTCCCCAGGAGCTGTTCTTGCTCCCGCTGCCCGGAACGCTGGGTGGGAGCATCGCCGCTGCCGGAGCTGCGGCGGGGTTTGCGCGGAGGGTTCCTGTCTCCCTCACCCTCTCGCCCATCTGCGGACCCGGACCGCAGAGGGAGTGGGTGGGAGACTGCCCCGATCCCCGTTACCCCAGTCCTCTCCACCCGCGCTCGTGGTATTCTGGGTCAGGTACCCTAGAACGACCCGAGGCTTGGTGCGCAGGGGTCCCGGGCGGGTTGGGGTCCGCGATCCCGGGGCCCCACCGCGGCCGCCGCTCTGACGGGAACCGGGCTAGGGAGGCCGGAGGGCCCCTGCCGGAGGGCGTCTGGTCCTCGGCGACCCTACCCCTGCGGGGGTGGCTGGGGGAGCTGAAGATGGCGGCGGCGGCCGGGCGCGGGGCTCCGGGCCCGCCTCGGGCAGAGCCCACCCGCTGACCGCCGCCGCCGCCCCCGCCGGGCGGTGCTGTGTCCCCGCAGGAGTCGGAGAGGATGGCCGGGGCCGGCGGCCAGCACCACCCTCCGGGCGCTGCTGGAGGAGCGGCCGCCGGGGCAGGCGCCGTGGTCACCCCAGCCGCTGCCTCGGCGGGGCCGGGAGAGGACTCGTCCGACAGCGAAGCGGAGCAAGAGGGACCCCAGAAACTGATCCGCAAAGTGTCGACCTCGGGGCAGATCCGGACCAAGGTGAGGCGGAGCAGGCGGCGGGCTGGGAGGTGGCGTGAGGGTGTCTGGGACGCGGGGCGCGCGCCGGCCGGCGGGGGAAGGTGGGGACCCGGGGCGGGGCGGGGCGGGGCCGGGGGCGCGGGACGGGGCGGGTCTCGGGCGATCCCGGGGCAGGTGGGGGCGCGGGGCGGGGCCGGGGCGGAGCGCCGGGAGTTGGGCCGCGGCGCGGAGGCGAGGGATTCCCGGCGGGCGCGCGGGAGGCGGCGCGGGTGGGCTTGGCTGGCAAGGGCGGAGGAGCCCTGAACCAGCGGCTCGGCAGGAGCGTGGGAAAAAGCTGAAACGCGGTTGCGAGTTCCCTCTTAGGGAACTCAAAAGGAGAGTTTTATTTTTTTCCTCCCTGCCGTTCGGCAGTGTGCGCGTGTGCAGGCCGACCGGCCAGAGCTGCGCGCGGTGAGCCCCGCAGCCTTCCCGTCCCGCGGGCAGCAGTCTGCCCCTCTCTTGGCCCACTGTGAGCGGGTGGGTGGGAGGCGACACCTTTCCCTTCCCTCTGCCTCCTGCTGCCACCTGGAAGGCAGAAACTGCGAGGCAGTGTCAGCGGTAAATGGTGCTCGCTGTTAAACGCCACCCTGCGTGGCGCGAACTTCGTCAGTTACATCTCTTATCACTTGCACTGATTCTCCGGGAAGACGGTGAGGGCAGTAGCGGAATTTATAGAAAGGGAACTGTTAAATTTAACTATTGGTTCCCAGTCTTCAGTTATGATCCAGATAACTTAAAAAGACACATGACCTCTTGATCCCCTCCATAGGTGTGTAAGATGGGAGCATGTGGAAGAGAGGTAGGCTGTAGGATCAGCTCAAAGTCCAGTCATTTTTAAGACAACACTAGCAGTTCTTGCTCATATATCCTGAAGATGCACCAAGGAGCCTCTAGGTCTGACAGGTTGTGATTACTAATCTTCAGTCGTGGTTGAGTAGCAGCCTGGAATGATGTCTGTAGCACACACACACACCTCTATACACACACACATATACATGCTTACGTATCTATGTGTATATATGCTCTCTATCATGCATTTGTGCACAGATATACATAGGGACTTCAGCAGAGTGAGTTGCACAGACAGGTCAAAAATATTTCTTAAATTACTATGTGTATGTGCAGATTGAATATCCCTTATCTAAAATACTTGAGACCAGAACAGGGTCTGGAATTTTTGGATTTTGGAATATTGGCATATACATAATGAGGTATCTTGGGGATGGGAGCCAAATCTCCTTGCCATTGAATGAATCTAAACACAGAATTCATTTATGTTTCATATATACCTTATACACAAAGTCTGAAGGTAATTTTATGTAATATTTTTAATAATTTTGTGCATGAAACAAAGTTTTGACTGCCTTTTTACAGTGGCTAGTCACCTGAGGTTGAGTGTAGAATTTTCTACTTGTGGCATCATGTTGATGCTCAAAAAGTATCAGATTTTGGATTTTGGATTTTTAGATTAGGGATGCTAAACCTGTAGTACATACTTACATATAATGCTTCATATATATGAATATTATCATTAAAACATAGGTGGTACTTATTTTAGTTTCCTTTAAAATCCTTAGGATGGTAAAACTGTTGGGTAGGCAGTTTAGGTTTGGAGTAAAAAAAGGCCACTAACTTAAGTAATTACCTTATTTGAAGTGTTCTTTGTTGTAAGTACTGGTTAATGTTTTAAATAATTTGAATGTTAGTAAAAGACATTAACTTAATTATGGTATTTGAAAAATGTCCAGACTTTTTCTTAATTGAAAAAGTAATACGTGCATATAAAACATTCAAACAGCAGCAGCGGACATACAGTGATGGGAGGGTAGCCAGTGAAAAGTAACCTTCTCACTCCAGACCTCTAGTCTCACTTTTAAGAGGCAGTCATTGTTGACATTTTCTTTGTGTGCCTTCAGAAATTTCCATGCACATACAAGTGTGTGTGTGTATATTTATATATATAGAAATTATATATAGATATCTATTTCTTTATAAAAATCTATTATATATGGATACTTCTTAATAAAGTGCTAATGGGAACATTCTGTAAGCTTTCTGTGTCTTGTTTGGAGAAACAATATGGAGATCATTTCTCTAATGGTGTATATGCATCTACCACATTGTTTTTAATGTTAGATTGAGCTATATGAAATTGCTTTGTCAGTAAGTCAAAATTGATCAAATAGGGAGAATTTCCTATGGTTCAAACTAATATGGTATATCATGATTTAATTAATCAGTTCTCTATGGACAAAAATATGGTTGTTTTAGGACAACACACTAATTTCAGCTTTTTTATAATGGATGTGATGACTTTTTAAATAAAGAATAGGACTGGCGTGCCTTTCAAATTAGTGTGACTTAATAAAGTCCTCGTGTATATTTTAGTATGCTCATCACATCCCCATACTGTGTACTTTTTGTTCCCCTTATCACATTTTTTTCCTGGTTTCTTTCTATGTCCATGCTGTCTTCTCTACTATTTTTAATCTTTTTGTTTTTCACTTTTTTTCCTTTCTCTGTAGCAGCTAAGTGGAATTTCAGGTGGTCTCATCTAGCTGCCCAGCTGTTAAATACTCAATGATTTTATGGCTACCTTTATTTCCCAAAGACAAAAAGTTGCTTAGATACAAAAGTGAAAGTGATGCTGATCTGGGAAAGCCAATAAAGAGCCGTAGTACTCGTTCTATCTTTTCTTCCTCTTTACCCTTCTCTAGTATTCCTGAGTTTGTGGATTTTTGCATTAGACATACTGTTGTAGAGAATTTTACAGGTATTTACTGAGAATGAGACATTTTGAAATAACACTGATCCTAACTCAGGCCAGTTGGGTTTTGAGCATGAATGTGTAGGAGGCCTGGTATACTTTTTGTTGGCCCATGGTTACTGTAATCTTTCATTTTATAAGAATGGCTGGAAGAACCTTGGTCAGGCTTGCAGACTAGGATTGTTCAACCACTGTAAACAAAATGATGTGAACAAATGACTATTTCTGCCATTGAGTTATCTTGGCTAAAGTCTTGAAGCTTCATGTGTCAAAAATAGTTCCTGATTAGATTTATTGTGTTCTCATTTATTTTTGACATTCATATGTCTTCTTATAGTTAATTTTGCATAGTCATAAATAAGACTCTAAGTTTAAGTAAAACATACTTAAACACTGAAACGATATTCAGAACTTTGCAACAACATTATATCTGGATTAAGACATCTCTTTAAGTTTAGCAAGAATAATGATCACATTCTTTGATTGGTATCTTGGTTTTAATTTAACACAAAGGTTGTATAAATAAACTCCTGTATCTTTATGGTAAGACAGTATATGAAAATACTGATTTGTGTTTTTCATTGCCTTATAAGATGTAATTTGTGCAATTAAAACATTATCCTTCACCACAAATCCTAAGTAGAGTAGACTAGGAAAGACTTGCTCAGCAATTTTGAAATTGTAGGTGGCAGCCCATGAGGGTCATGGTGGTTCACATCCAGCATTCAAAGCAGAAACAGAATAAATTAGAAAATATCATTTAAGACATTTAGCTATAGTTCTGGGTAGAAACACTGGAATTAGGTACTGATCTAAACAGGATGAGAAATAGAAACACGGCCAAAAGAGTGTTAAGAAATGAGAATAAAATGATATAGACAGGTTTGTTTGAAAATTCAGTGTGAAATGAGAGGCAAATAGGAACTTTTACAGTCTGATAGGTGATGAGCAGAAAGAAATCTCAAATAATAAATTTATCTAGGGCAGAAGTTGGCTAACTTTTTCTGTAAAGATCCAGACAATAGATAGTTTAAGTTTTGTGGGCCATAATGTCTCTATCAAAATTACTCAATTCTGAGAATGGTGGCTAGGAGGGAGGGCATGGGAAGGTGGAGTGATGTTGGTCAAAGGGCACAAAGTTTCAGTTAGACAGAATGAATACATTCTGGAACTTTTCTGGAGAATAATAGATTAAGTTCTATTCTACTGCATTTTGACTATGGTTAATAATAGAATGTTATATTTTTGAAAATTGCTAAGAGAGCAGATCATAAATGTTCTCACCATAAAAAAAATAAGTAGGTGATGGATATGTTAATTAGTTTAATCATTTTACAATATACACATATGTCAAAATACCATGTCACATGCCATAAATATATATAATTTTTGTCAATTATACCTTAATAAAGAAAAAGAAAAAAATTATTCAACTCTATCATTGTAGTGTAAAGCAGCCATAGACAATACTTAAGTGTGGTTGTGTTCTAATGAAACTTTATTTAAGGACACTGAAATTTGAATTGCACATAATTTTCATGTGTTAAGAAATATTGTTGGCCAGGCAAGGTAGCTCATGCCTGTAATCCTAGCACTCTGGGAGGCCAGGGCAGCAGGATTGCTGAGGCCAAGAGTTCAAGACCATCCTGAGCAAGATCGAGACCCCATCTCTACCAAAAATAGAAAAATTTAGCCAGGTGTGGTGGCACATGCCTATAGTCCCAGCTACTCGGTAGGCAGAGGCAGGAGGATGGCTTGAGCCTAGGAGTTTGAGGTTGCAGTGAGCTATGATGATACCACTTCACTCTAGGCAGGGTGACAGAGTGAGACTCTGTCTCAAAAAAAAAAAAATTATTCCTTTTTTTTTTTTTTTTTAAAAAAAACCATTTAAACATGTAAAAACCTTCTTAGCCCATTGACTATAAAAAATCAGGTGGCTGGCAGTATATGGCCCATGGATATGGTCTGTGGGCTGTCGTTTGTTGGCCTGTATTCTAGAAGATGAAAGATGGTATAGTTAGTTTGCCAAGCATTGCAAAGTTAAGGTGCTGCTAAATACGATCAGTGTTCAGGGGACCAAATAAAGCTAGATTTCAATCCATTTTAAAAATCTCATCTTTGTAGAACATTTTATTTTTAGCTTGGTTTGCGTCTTTGCTTCCATTTTAATGTGAACTAAATATAGACTGGAAACTCTGACTCTCAGTACGGTAATATATGGTATAACAGCTTTCTTTCCATTTTGATTACAAGTTAAACATGTATCCCGTTATTAAAGATAAGAGACATAATAAATAATTTACTAAACCTTTACCTATAACATAAGATGCGTTATTTGAAAGTGTCTAAATTTAGAAAGCTTTCACTTAGTTCAGGGCTGTACGTTTGCTATTGTGGTGAAGTGGTGAAAGATTATATGAAACTGCTATTATAAAGGACTCAGGGCTCCTTTCTGTTTCCAGGGTGCAGTGTTTCACTTATATTGGATTCATTAGGCTTTACTTACTCAGGAAATGTGTTTATAAGCCAAGGCTTTAATTAAAGAGAGTTTGTTTTACATCTAAGAATAGACCTTTGAAAAAGACCATAACATGTTAGTACATTACAGTTTCACTTGGTAAATTTGTTTGGTTTTGTTGAGTATTGAGTATTTTACTCTGTGACTATTTAGTCACTTGAAACACATTTGTATTTTTGATTTGGTTAAGTGGCTTAAAATGGTCAACCACTGCTATCGATAATAGCTTTAATTTAGGATTCAGTGTACATTGTTTCTATTTTATATAGCTGTTTTTCCCCCCAAATGAACATATACGGTCATAATTCCCTCCCTCCTGCTTTTTATTATGAGGCTATTTGGAAGACTGTAAGGCTCTTGTTTTATACTGAGGAAATCTGATTAACTTTATCATGTGTGGAGCTGGAATCTCTTACCGTCTCACCGTGCCGTTGGAGTATTAGCACTTTTTCAGACCACCAGAATGTAATTTAGTATAATAGATCTTTTTAAATATAAGCCTGGTGCTTTTAATTCAGAAATTTAAAAATATCTTTCTACTTAGCATTTTATTGTTTACAGAACAGTTTTATATACATGATCCTATTTACCCGTGGCATACAATTACCTACATTTTACAAACAATAAAACTGAGACCAAGTTGGAATATCTGCTGAGTAAATGGCAGAGCTGGAACTCAAAAGCAGGCCATCTAACTACTGGACCCATGTCCCTCACACAGTGGATTCCAGTGAATGGGTTCCAAATGTCTTGCTTTCCGTAGTGCCGTAACATTTTGGGCTGTGAAACTTTAATCTGCAGCATGCAAACGTGTGTACACTTTTCTTGGCCTCTCTCCCTTCCCCTTTCCCTTCCACCCTTAAATTTCCCATTTCTTCTCCCCTTTTTTCTTCCTCTTTCTTTCCCCTATCCTTATTAATTTGTTTAATCAATGAGTATATCTCTCACCGATGTTTTCGGTTTCATAAATGCCTTTTTGCCATTTGGATCCTATGTTTTTAGTGACAAGTATAAGAGTATACATTTGAAAAGTGAATTTTGAAGTAAAAAACTTCAGCTGAAATTTATATAAATTTTAATTTAAATTTAACAAAAATCATTAAGTCGTTTAAAAAATATCTTTATTATTTTTTATTTATTTACTTAAAAAATATCTTTAGAAGGACCATTTTAGAAGAAAATACTTGTGGGTACCTAACTCTTCAATAGGTTTTCAAAGAAAACAGTTAGTTTTACTTCTTTAAGGTGAAATGCTATTTTCAAAAGGTCATGATATGGCTTTAAAAAGAATTATGTAAAGTAATTTTCCATGTGGCCTATTAAGACATATTTGAGGAGAAAAGATGAGTAAAATTTATTTTTACCTTGCTAAGGAATGAAAATGGACAGGTTTTTTTTTTTTTGGCCTAATTTTCTCCATCT
>VBSM01003176.1:60070236-60119583 GCA_008086735.1 Cheirogaleus medius
GGCTGACTAGTAAGAACAGAGTCTAAGAGAGGCCTCTTCTTGGCTGTGTAGACCGGCATTGGCCTACTTGGAATCCTGGGATTCTCTTCAGGTCGGGGAGCCCTGGGCCCTTTGAGTCCCCTCTGCTGCTTCCTCATGGTCTGGGCTTTGCTGAGTGTATTGTTCTCAGACTGTGGGTAGTGACCTGCCATCCTCCTCATCTCCTGGCAGCTTGAGATTGGATGACCTCAGGTGTTGACCTTTGGATCTCCTGAAATGCAGGGATCACCGGCTGTCTGTCAGTAGTTCTCAGAGGAGTGGAGCCGAATGCTGGGCCTGCTCCGCTGGGTGTGCTGCCACAGCCGGGACTCCTGGGCAAGGGGCACTCCACTATGCTTTGTTGACTTCTTAAGTGTCTTATGAAAAAATAATGAGAATGAATGACCACTTAGAGGTGGTGGTGGAAATAATTGGCCAGGTTGGCTTTTGGGAGCTTTCATGGCCAGACCTACCTTATCCTGAAATGATCTTTCTGAGATCCTCCTTGTCTAACCTTCTTCAACTTCTGTTTACCCCTGAGTAAACTGCAATCTGGCTTTGGCCTTAACCACTTCATGAAACTTCTTTTGAAAAGGTCCTTAATAATTTAATTGCTAAAATCTAGTGGTCTCTAGTTTTCAGTCAACCGTTTCTTGCCAATTTGGATGCTATTGGCCATTTTCTTCTCCTGTCTTCTTTTGCTTTCAAACTTCAAAGTTCTCTTATCTTTCTTACTGCCTCTTTACTGCCTCTCAGTCTCTATCCCTGATTCCTTTTCCTAGTGCCAAATGTTTTTGTTTCCTAGAAGTCTTATTTTAACTCTGTTTGCCTCTTCCTTAGTTGATCTGATCAATGAGGTTAGGCTTCGACTACCAGCCCCATCAGTCTTTCTCTAACCTGTACTTCTCTCCTGAGATCTGGGCCGGTAGGTCCTATGCCTACTCGACATTTCCTGTAGTGAGTCCATAGCCATCTCAGCCTCACTGTTCTCAGACTGAACAGATTTGTGCACAGTTTCCCCACCTCCAGCCGAGTTTGCTCCACAACTTTTATATCTTATAAAAGGAATTGCTTTTTAGTTAACCTTGACGTTTTGTCTTGCTAATCATCATCATTAATTCATTTGCTTTCAGTGAATATCCATTCGGTGCCAGCTATGGCTAGGCAGAGTGCTAGGTGCTGGGGATTTAGTCACGTATAAAACAGACACGGTCCCTGTCTACATGGAACTCACTCACTGTCAGCGGTCACCAAATTTGGTCAATTCCGTATTTTTATACCTTGTCTTATTTAATTCTCATAATAAAACTATGACGTAGGTAAGTACAATTATTCTCCCCATTTTAGAAATGGGGAAACCAAAGGTTAGATAAGTAACTTGCCCAAGGTCACACAGCTATCAAGTGACCTGTTTGAACTATTATGATATACTGTCCCTTTGTCTGCTGTATATATTAACAGCTCTCATGAATTCTCACCCTTTCCATTTGCTGCTTACCTTAACCCTAACTAATGCTTACCCATTAATCTTTTATTATCTGTCATTTGGATTTTTGCCATGGATTTCCTCTCTGGTCCATTCTCTACTCCACTGCCAGGGTTATCTCTCTGAAAGAGAGAAGTATTATACATGATACATTTTGCATACGCTGTTAGACATTGCCCGTTACTAGTGGGATGAAGTCTGAATTTCTTAGCATGGCTTATTAGGTCTTTCTCAGCTTGATACTAAACTGCCTTTCCATTCATTCAACTAATATTTATTGAGTACTATTCTAGATGCTGAGATGGTAAAATAATATAAAAAGCTCTGGTGTTATAGAGCTTATATTCTATCAAGGGAGAAGTTAATAAACATATATACAGACAGATTTATATAATCTAGCAGGTGTTCATAGTGGAGGAAGAAAAAATGGTAAATGGAGAGTGATGGAGTAGTGCATGTGTGTGTGTGCGTGTGTGTAAAGTTATTTTGTTTGAATTGATCCAGGATGGACTTTCTTTGAAAGGTAATATTTGAACAGAGATCTCAGTGAAGTGACATGACTTAGGCAGATGTCTGGGCTCAGAGCACCCCAGGCAGAGCCAATGCCATAGTATTCCACTTGTGTTTTCTGTCACTGTCATCTTCTGGCCAGCCATGCCAAACTCTTCTCTGTTCCCAAAGGCAGGCATTTTCTGCCCAAGTGTTCGCATGCATTATTTTGTCCATCTGAAATGTCCCCTTTTCCTATTTCTCTGATTTATTTTTATATACTATTATTTCCCTGTATTCATCAAAATATTTAAAGTGGCTTATATTCCATATTGTGTGTCAAGCTTAGGTAAAATATAGATAGGAGAAGACTAAGAGGAAGGTCAGTAGGCTAATGATAGATAGAGAAGGGTGTGCTGTCTAGTTATGGATGAGCTGTAAATTTGATCCCAAGCTTTCTGGCAGTCAAATCAATAAGATCAGTTATAAAATTTTGTCATCAGTGGCAAAAAAAACTCTCTAGATTTTAGGGGAAAGAAGCTTTTTTTAGCCTTTCTTGGGGGAACCAAAGAAATGTATTCTATCAGTCTTTCACATAAGTGGGGGTGAGGAATGAAGTAGATGTTCCCCTCACCTACATCGTAACACATGGAAGGTATCCTTATAATGTCTACCTTGTGAGGTCTGGACATAATCCAGATTTCTTCTTTGTGACAGCAGTTGTGTAGGAGATTTAAGTAAGGAGATTTTAGTTATGGCTAACCCCAGGCACAAAATCCAAATTATTTTTGAAGATTGAATAAATGGCATGTACTCCCAACAATCATCCTGTTAAACTAGTTGTCTGCTGAAATACTTTCAAAGTGTTGTAGAATCTTAGATTATCTGTTGTTTTAACTTATTTATTCAGGTGCAATTGATAAGAGAGTGTGAGTGATATATTCTTAGCTAGTATGGAAAGAGGAAGAATGATGTTTCTTGGTGGCTCTCATAAAAAATGATAAAATGGTTCTACAGCCAGGTTTTAAAAAAAAATGTAGAGCTTTATGAGCACATTGCAGAATATTAAAAGATGTGTATGTTTTAGGATTATGATGAAAATAGTGTTGACCTCATGGACCACTGCAAAGATCTTGGCAGGGATACTTGGAAAACTTGCTAGCACAGTGTATCTGGACCTTTTTTCTTTTTTGGAGAGAGCCCCGTCTGGAGGAAGATCAGAGCTAGCAGAAAGAACAGCAAGTGCAAAGGCCCTGAGCTGGAGACACACCTGACACCTCTGAGAGCAAATGTTAGGCAGCTGGTGGTGGCTGGAGTGAATGAGAGAGAGGGAAGTGAGTTGCAGGAAAAAAAAAAGTCAGAGGGGTCAGAGAGGATAGCCGATAGGTTGCTGTGACAATTTCCTTGACATTTTAGCACATAATTAGCACTTAATAGATGTTAGTTATCATATTAATATTAAAAGAATACAGTTGCTGTTTCATAGCAAGTTTGATTTTTCAGATAAAATCAGCACCTATAACAAACTCTTTTTTTTTTTTTTTTAATTTTCTGAGACAGAGTCTCACTCTGCTGCCCTGGCTAGAGTGCCGTGCATCGTAGCTCACTGCAACCTCAGACTCCTGGGCTCAGGGGATCCTCCTGCCTCAGCCTCCCCCAGTAGCTGGGACTACAGGCTTATGGCACCACACCCTGCTAATTTTTCTATTTTTAGTAGGAAATAGAGGCCTTGCTCTTGTTCAGGCTGGTCTCTTGCTGAGGCTGGTGTCCAACTCCTGAGCTCAAGCGATCCTCCCTGCTGGGCTTCCCAGAGTGCTAGGATTACAGGTGTGAGCCACTGCGCCTGACTGGTTAAAACAAACCCTTTAAAAGATAGGAGAAAAATGAAGCAATAGCTGGAGAGTGATCCAGGGGTCAAGGGAGAGATTATTTTAAGCAAAATGATTTTTTTCAGGAGGAAGAAAAGTATGTATGTGGGCTGAGAAGAACAATCCAGTTGGGAGGGAAGACTGAGTGACGCGGAAGGGAGGAGAATGACTGGAGCAGTGTCCTTCCCTGTGTGTGAGGCAGGGTGGGCTCCTGCGAGGAGCTGGGCTGCCCTGGGAGCTGGTCACAGTTTACTCACAGCATGTGGTAGACACAGGGGCTGGTACTCCTGGAAATTCTTTTCTGAGTACTTCGATCTTCTCAGTGGAATAGGAAGCTAGGTCATCAGCTAAGAGTCAAGCGGAGGGGGAAAGTGTTGCATACTGAGGACCGAGGAAAGGTATGCACACCTGAACAGGGGAGCGGGAAAGGGAATGTTCTAGAGAAATGCAGTGTAAACACTCAGCTGCATTTGAGCCACATCTGAGTTGGGTGACCATGAATAGAATGGAAGCACTGTTGGCCTGGCTGAGGGAGCATGTTCAGCTGCGTGAGTGCAGGAAGTGGAGCAAGTGGAGAGCCCGGTTAAACCACAGCTGTGGTTTGACTAAGTGAGTATGGCGGGACAAGAAGGGACAGGGAGAGTGAGGGTGGATACAAAGGAGGTGGATACAATGACAAGCTCTGGAATTTATGTGGGGTAAAGAGTGAGGGCTTGTGTCGTCGGAGCTTAGGGAAAACCACGGGACCAAGCTGCTGACCTTGGAAGGGGAGAAGAGAAGATTTTGGCAAAGATAAAGTCCAAGAATTAAACTTCAATCATAGAAATTTTAAGAAGGAAAGAAAGACTATGAAAAGAAACGATACAGTTTTAATTATTTTAAATATGCTTTCGAGATGCATTGATAATAGGTTTTGCTAAGAAAGTCTCTACATCATGAATGCACAGCTTGGGTCCCTCCTTTTGTAAGGTATAGAAAAAGTATTTTACATAGAACAAGAAAAAGAAAGTTCCCCAAAGAAATAAATAAATCTGGGTTGGAATTTAAAAAAAAACACATACTTATGTGTATGAAATAACACATGAGTCCCAGTTCCAGTTCTTACTGGGCAAGTTACAGAACCTCTCCAAGCCTTAGTTTCCTCATCTGTAAACCTTCAGAAGGCTGTCGTGAGGATTAAAGAGGGAAAGTCCTCCAGCTCGTGCCTGGCGTACAGGAAATGCCAGCTACGCATGCAAGAACCTGGAGGCGGATGGCACTTTTTCCAATAGGGCGCCTCTGTAGGCACAAGGGATGCAAGGGAGTGAGGTGCTAGTGAAACCTTCCAGCCACAGGGAAAGGATTACCATGCTCGTTCTGTCTTCGACAAGCCAAAAACCAGAGCTGTTTGATTGTAAACCTTTTTATAGGTTGGGTATTATCTGAGAAGTACACAGATTTTATCATAGATCTAGTTAAAATTCCGCAGTAGGAAGGGAAGAATGTTGAGGGAGATTTAACCTTCCCCTGATAATAAACACTTCTACCTTATCATCATCCATGTATGTCACAGCAGTTCTGAGTTATTACCATTTGAGTTTTCTTGGTCTTTTTCCTCCTCTTCTTAAAGAATAAGCACTCTAGCCTGTTGGATCAACTCCTTCATTCTCCTTTTCTATGGAACAGGGGAGTGGATATAATGAAAGGACAGGGAAAAAATCACTATATGGCATTATTACCTTAAGGCCCCAGTGTGTGTGGGGTAATTGAGAGTCTGGAGTGATCAGGTGAGTCACGGGTGCTTGACTTTCCTGTATAATGGGGGGCGGGGATTGGTGGGGAGGAAGCAAATATGAGCACATGTGAGACATTCCCTGGGAAATATTTGGGCAAGGGAGGAGGACTGGGGTGCCATATGAGTAAGTAAGGGAAATAACCAGTAAAGTGTGGATTATTGTCATCATTGTGACTCTATGTTTATCCACAGGCTGAAAAAGCCTGGGGAGCTTGATGTACTCTTAAATTAACCATATACAGTGTGCTCATGTGATATATAGAACATTAAAATGATGGAGCAGTTGCACACCATGTTCATAGCAGCATTATTCACAAAAGCCAAAAAGTGGAAGCAACCCGAATGTTCACTGGTAGATGAATGGATGAACAAAATGCGATATGCATATATAATGGGACATTATTCAACCTTCAACAGGAAGGAAATTCTAACACATGCTACATCATGAATGAGCTTTGAGGGCATTATGCTAAGTGAAGTAAGCCAGTCATAAATATGGTTGTATTATGTATTTGTATTATGACAAATACTGTGTGGTTCCACTAATATGAGGTACTTAGAGTTGTCAAATTCATAGGGACAGAAAGAATGGTGGTTGCTAGGGATTGGGGGAGGGGAGAATGGGGAGTAATTGTTTAATGGGTATGGGTTTTAGTTTACAAAATGAGAGAGTTCTGTGGGTGGATGGTGGTGATGGTAGGACAACAATTTGATTGTTAATGCCACTGACCGTATACTTAAAAATGTTTAAGGTGCTAAATTTCATTATATTTTACGATAATTTAAAAAATTAAAAAGCAAGCTTATAGGAAGAGACCTCTATAAACTCAAATAATATGACAAGAATTTTTTTAGTGAGATAAAAGTGAAAAATAAACTTAACAAGACATGTGCAAAACATCAAGAAAACTGTGAAACTTTGCCGAGGGACAAAAAATTTGCATGAATACTCTACATTTTGCCCAGTCTAACTGTAAATTTTACACAACTCTAATTGCTGTTGAAATTTTAGCTAATTTACTAAAATGACTTGAAAGGTCATAAAATAATATTTAGTTACATATTGAGAAGGAAGAGTAATGAAGAGGTCATTAGCCAATCAGATGATAAAATGTAGCACGAAGAAACAACAAAATTTAATTTGGCTCTGATATGGAAATAAACAGAAAGGTCAATGGAACAGAATAAAAAGTTCAGAAATGTGACCACGAATACATGTAAGAATATATTTTACAATAAAAATAGTATTTCAAATCAGTGGGGGAAAAGATGGATTATTCAATAATTCTTCTGGAGGCAACTGGATCATCATTTAGTTAAAAAAATTTGAAGCCCAATCCCTACCTCACACTATGGACCACATAATTTCCAGGTGGGTTAAAGATCAAAATATAATAAATGAATTTCAAAAGTATTAAAATAAATATAGGCAAATATTTGCATAGTTTCAGGGTTGGAGGGAATTTTAAAATGTAACACTAAAAGAAGAAAACAGAAAGAAAAAGCTTGTTAATCCTGACATATTGAAACTTATCATGAACCAATTTACAAGACAAATAATTTCCCTACTACTTCAGTGTTTAGCTAGGAAGATACTTCTCATTCCTTCTGATACAAATATCCAATAATAAAATATTAGTTAAATGAATTATGCTGCCTCCATATAAAAAAAATTACTATTCAATCAAGTGTACAGTGCCTGGCAGACAGGAGGTATTAAATGAGTTAGAGAAATGAAAAAATAAACTAATTAATTTGTATCATATTAACATGGACAATACAATATATTAAGCAGAGGAAGGAGATTACAATACTATGTGTAGGCTCGGATCCCCTTTTTGTTACATACTTAAATACACAGGCATTGAAATAGGTATGGTAGGAGATATAAGATATAAGAGATATAGTGGCTTCTCACTATATTATGGAATTATGGGTGTTTATTCTTTACTTCTCTTTATTTATTTCCAAGTAAAACATTATATAATAAGAAAAACTTTAGTTTTTAAATTCAAATATATTCCATTATATTACAAAAAATGCAAATACAAATTTTGAATTCCCGTATACAAAAGGAATTCAAACACCACTCCATTTTTTTAAATAAAGCATATCTAATAAATAGATGGCACAATACTTCATATTTCTAGAGGTGGATTAAATATTTCTGTTGGAATAATCAAAGATAAATGGTATTATCCCCAGCATGCATTAATTTCTCTGTTTCTATATAAAGGAATAATTAATAATATTTCAATAATCCAACCATTTATAATTTCTGTAGAAATAAACAATTAAAAAACCCCATAGTGTGGTCTATACTTATAAACATGATTACTATTAAGATGTTATTGAGATGTTGAAGTATAAAGTCTGCATAGCCTAATTTTTATGATACGCAAAGGGTTAAAATTTATAATAAAATCAGTAGTCTCTAAAAAGAGTTATTAAAATTTGCTAGATTTTTAAACAGTATAATCTGTCTTGTAAACCGAACTTACTTTAAGGCTGACCTAGGTTTTTAATTTGTGTCATTAATAAATTGAATATTAATTCTTAAGGAAATATTGATAATAAAAAGCCTTGGCTATTGGTAGCATTTATAAAACTTACTTGAACAAGAAATACTTAGTAATTGATAATGTACTGACAGAATACTAATAGGAACTCATTTGATAAGATGTACCCTTTTTGTGAAAAATTCCTTTCTTTCAGCCCCTGAAACAGAAGTGTGACTACTAGAAATGCCTCACATACAGAAACCACTGAAATTTATTTTCACATTATAAGATGAAATGCATGACCCAGATCAGTGATGACATACCTCAAATGACAAATATTAGTGAAATGGTGCCTTGAAATCACTGTGAGGTCAGAAGCCAGCCTTAGGGTGTTGGGCAATCTTTAGTGCAACTTGCTGACATTATTGAACAGAGCACAACATTTATCATCGTTTTTCACATAATAAAAAACACTACATGCACATTGCACAAAGAAACAACAAAATTTAAGCTTAACATTTTTACATTCGATCCTTCTTATTCATGATTTCCCTGTTTGCTAATTCACCTACTCACTAAAATTTATTTGTCGCTCCAAAACCAATACTTGTGGTGCTCTTGTGGTCATTTGTGGATATATATAAAGTGGTGAAAAATTTGAGTTGCCCAATGTGCACTTTCTCAGCTGAGGCTAAACCTGGCAACGCTCTGCCTTCTTGTTTCAGCTCTCTTGCTATAAACAAGTGTCCTTTTATGATCTGTGTAGGGACATGTTTTTCACACTTTTGTGCTTTTTCCTGGTGATCTCACTGTTTAGAATGGCCCCAGGTTTAGTGCTGAAGTGCTGTGGAGTGTTCCTGAAAGCAAGAAGGCTGTGATGTGCCTTATGGAAACAAGATTTGTTAGACAAGCTTCTTTCAGGCATGAGTTATAGTGCTGTTGGCTCTGAGTTCAATGTTAATGAATCAAATGTATATTTATTCTGTGTGTGTGTATGTATATATATATATATTTGTATGTGTGCATGTGTATTTTTTTCCCCTTTAAACAGAAGCAAACATAAAACAAGATTTTATTTTGACCGGTTGACAAAGATGTTGTGACCAGAGGTTTGCAGGAAATTAACCCTGTATTTCCCCTAGGGGCAGTGGTTCAATATCTGCTAATTCAGTGTTGCGGTGATCTTATAGAACCTAATGACCGCAAATAATGAGCATCAACTGTATGTTAAACTATTTTAGAGAAAAAAATATCATTTATTTTTGTGCTTTTAAAGGAAAACCAATATTTGAATTGAAACTGATCAGTTCAGAACCCATCAAATCAAAATAGTATATCAAAAAATCTTTTCTGTCAGAATAGACACTAACTTACGTTTTAATTTTCAACATGTTAATATTTAAAAAAAGAATTTTGGGCCGGGCGCGGTGGCTCACGCCTGTAATCCTAGCACTCTGGGAGGCCGAGGCGGGTGGATAGCTCAAGGTCAGGAGTTCGAAACCAGCCTGACCAAGAGCGAGACCCCGTCTCTACTAAAAATAGAAAGAAATTAATTGGCCAACTAAAAAATATATAGAAAAAATTAGCCGGGCATGGTGGCGCATGCCTGTAGTCCCAGCTACTCGGGAGGCTGAGGCAGAAGGATTGCTTGAGGTTGCTGTGAGCTAGGCTGATGCCACGGCACTCACCCTAGCCTGGGCAACAAAGTAAGACTCTGTCTCAAAAAAAAAAAATAAAAAAAAAAAAATAAAAAAAGAATTTTGAAATTAGAACACAGAATTACTCATTTCATTAAGAAGACCGTTTTTTTTTTCTCCTCAACAAACACATTTGGCTTTGAGATAATCTGTTCATGTCTATGAATAATGGCTGTTATCCTAGAAAGGTCATAAAGGCTTGAAGTGACAAATAGATATGGTGTGTGCTAACGCCAACACTTTACATTAGTTTTTAATCTTTAGGCTTAATCATTAATTATCGCTGTAATTGATCTAGCAATCAATAGTACATTTCTCGCTTTTATGTTGGTTTAATTTAAAAGGAACGACTCTGAGACTAGAGATATTCTTAGAGACAGAAGGATGTGGTTTACTTTTGTTTTATCAGTACATTTTATTTCCTTTTCCCTATCATAATGACCCGTGGCACCATTACTCCCTGTGTTTATATAATAGGTTCCCAAGACGGTCTTTAAAAATAGGGTCTGTGTTTTGCTCCTGTGGGTTCATATTGCTTAATGTTTGAATTACAAGAAAAATTTTGTTATGAGATCCCTTTCCATGTTAAGTTTATATGTGAACAGTTAATGAGCAAGTATATTGAAATGTGGTATAGCATAACTGTTCTTACCTTTGAGGCAGCAGTAGAGTGTTGTGGTTTAAGTTCATGGAATTTGTGTTTTGAGAAAGGCCTGGCCTTAAATCCCAGTTATTTTCTTGCCATTGGAGTGACTTCAGGAAAATTACTAAATCTCTCTAACCTAGTCTCATCTCTAAAATTGTACCTACCTCATAGAGTTGTCGCGAGGATTTAAATGAGATAATATGAGTATTGGAACAGTGGCTGGAACATAATTGGTTCTTAAAAGAGGCCAGTTGTTATCTTGATATTGAAAGAATAGAGATGATGTACCATAGTTTGATGTTTAAAATAAAATCAGCATCTAAAACAAACTTTAATTGTGATGAGCAAGAAAAAAAAATGTTTACCTTGCAAAGAAATATAGATCTGCCCATTGTCATGAAGACAGTGGCTTCCCATTAACTCTGTTTTAGATGGTTTCCAAATTTACTACTAGATTGTGAAATCTCATTATGAAAGCCTAGATAGAGTGATGGAAGTGGAGTTTTGTTTATAATTAACATCTTATAGAACATAATGTTTTTAACCAGTGATTTTTAAAAGAAAAGAAAAAGATATCTTCAAGTAATAAAACTCCCTCCCTCACCTCAGTTGTCACCTTCTTGATGAGACCTGTCCTGGCAGTGTCATGCAGCATTGCAGTCCCCGCTCCCAACCTGGCACACTCAAACTGCCTTTCCTTCTTACCCTTAGCACTGATCAGCATCTAATGCACTATATGGTATATTTATTTTTTCTAACGTCCATCTCCTAATGCTGGAATAGAAACTCCAGGAGACAAAGATATTTGTCTATTTGGTAAGAGGAATTAAATTTTAGACCAATGTCCTTCCCGATAACACTCTCAAGATTTTATAGTAGAGTATGCAGCATATTAATACATTTTTTCTTTGCCATTTATTAAGGGTTCATTTTGCGCTGGGGATATAAAACTAGTAGAATGCATTCCTTTTTTATCGTGGGGGAGACAGCCATGTGTACAAATATATACAAAGGTCCCTGGCTTAGGATAGTTAGACTTATGATTTTTTGACTTTATGATGGTACAAAAACAATACCCATTCAGTAGAAATGACACTTCAAGTACTCATACAGCCATTCTGTTTGTCACTTCTGGTACAATATTCAACAAATTACATGAAATATTCATAATTTTATTATAAAATAGGCTTTGTGGGATATCCCAACTGTAGGATAATGTAAGTATTCTGAGCATGTTTAAGGTAGGCTAGGCTAAACCCTGATGTTTGGTAGGTTAGGTGTATCAGCTGCATTTTTGACTTATGGTAGTTTCAGTTTACAGTGGGTTCATGGTGAATGTAACCCCATGGTAAGTAAGTCGAGAAGCATCTGTGTATGGTGCACAGCCACGCATGCAAATATATATGGTAATGGATGCGTGCTGTCACAGAGGCAAACAGAAGGCACCATTGGGCAGATATGAAAGGCTTCTGGAGAAGGGTCTCATTGAGCTGAGTCCTGAAGTGTGAATAACAGAAGTAGGGCATCAGGGGGAGGATTACCCTCCAGCAGGACTGAACTGCACAATGGCTTTTCTTCAAAGTACTCTGCGATGAGCACTTTGTTACCCTCACCAGAAAGCACTTTTATTTAGTGTCTCCTGCATTCATGGAACTTTTTTAGGAGTTCTCATAGAAATTACCATGGTGTTTTTGTCAGACTGTCTACAATAGGAAAGATGAGTTAGAAAATTTACTGAGTTCCATTTGTACTCTTATTATGATCAGGTATGTGTTTTTGGATTAGAGATTTTTCTTTCCATTATAGTCCTCGTGGTCTTGAGGTACACGGAGCAAACTCAGTAACAGGTGAAGGAAGCTGATCTATTTACATTCTTATGTTTTGGACAAAGAGAATTGTTACTGGGGTAATGTGTGTTTTTTTAAAAGAGTGAGCTTAGATGTATTAAGTGATTCTTCAGAATATGATTTTTGCCATTTTTAAACCCTATTATTCTTATAGCTTCATTCTCTGTCAGATTTCCACATCATTTATCAAAATCTCTATCCTGAGGACAATAAAAGTTCAGGTATTTCACTCAAAATCATTTGTGAAAAGCACCTACATGTCATCTTCTTCTCCTTTGAATAAATTCAAGGAAATATTTGTTAACTTTTTATTTATCATTGACATATTAAAATAATTATTAAGGCTGGGCATGTTGACTCACGCCTGTAATCCTAGCACTCTGGGAGGCCGAGGAGGGAAAATTGTTTGAGCTCAGGAGTTGGAGACCAGCCTGAGCAAGAGGGAGACCCCATCTCTACCAAAAATAGAAAAAATTAGCTGGGCATGGTGGCGCATGCCTGTACTCCCAGCTACTTGGGAGGCTGAGGCAGGAGGATGGCTTGAGCCCAGGAGTTTGAGGTTGCTGTGAGCTAGGCTGATGCCACAGCACTCTAGCCCAGGCAACAGAGTCAGACTCTGTCTCAAAAATAATAATAATAATTATTATTATTAAGATGTCACTTGAAGCAGTACATATTGGAAGGGCAAAATAGGCATCCTTGTCCTACCATAGCATACAGGCTGTAATGTATCTGTATATTTCCTAATGCAGATGATGTTTTAAAACAGGCCACTGTCCAGTATCCATCCATCCATCCATCCATCCACTCATCCCCTAACATCTTGAACACAGGTCTTATTTATGTGCTGAAGTTACAAAGATTAATAAAACACGTCTACAATTTTAGCTGTTCACTATCTGTATCTAATGTTGAATAAAAGCTGGAGACTTGCTTATAATAAATATGTAATTTAATTTAACAAAACAGTTTTTGGGAAAAAAGAATTGAAATTTGAAAGTATATGCCACTCTTGAAATGAGTATTACGTGGTGCTTTGTTTCACATTGAACATGAGAGTGGCAATGCGTGGTAATGGAGATTTGTTTAGTTTTTAAGGCAAATAGGCCCTTCTGCCTCCTATGCTTACTAATTGTATGATAGAGAGTTATTTAACATCTTCAAGCCCCAGTTTGCTAATTTCAAAATTGAGATAGATTCTTCTTGTTGGATTGTTGTGCAGATTAAATGAGATAAGTACAAGTGAGCTTGAATCGGACTTTCTGTTTCCTTTGTACTTTTTCCTGCTTTAGGTCATGTTTCTTCAATTTGTTAAGTTCAGGTATAAATCCTCTAGCGGTGTTTGAAGGCGTGATAATCCCTCCAATTTCACAGTACAATTAGAATAGTGCTTTTGGGGTTAGCAGATTTGTGGCGGTCATGCTGTTGCATTGTTTCTCACTGTTCTAAAGTGAAAGAACTTTATAACTAAAATATTTACTTCATCACGAAAGTGTGTCTCTTGGGATCGAGGACATCAGTAAGTCCAAGGACATCTGTGAATATGAAATCTAAGTGTAAAAGTGCAATAAGGACTTGGCTCGACTTCCACCATCATTATTTTTACGCTATGGTTACTCTGTAAATAAAACACTGTCATCCTCTTCCCTTAAATTTGCAGATCTTTCAGAAATCCCTTTAAAGTTTAGCCCTTAACAGATGTGTTGACTCGTCCCTATTGCTGTTGCCACCTTATTTAGTCTACTTAAATGTTACTTGTTAATGTCTATGCGTTGCTGGAGCCACTAACTGAAATGTAAGGAAAGTGCAGGTGGGCACTCTTATAAGCCTTGTGCCATGATGGATGTTCATCAAGGTATCATGGTTACCATGGCGAGCACAGGCTGCTACCTGTTTCAGCAGTTTCCTCCTACTCCTTCCTATTTTCAGACTGCTATCTACATTTTACAAACTCATTGTCACCTCAGCTCCACCAGTGTTACCTAATTCCATCCTTGATTTCTATGCTCCTAATTGAACGTTCCTATTTTTATTTTTGTAGGAACTAAATCTCCTGAACAATTTTAAACAACACATAATACAGTAAGCTTTAAATCTCATATAATAATAGCCTTTTCCTTTTAATATGAGCCCACTTTCAGTGTGATTCTACTTTCCAGTTTGGATCATTGCATGTAATCCTCTCATAGCCTTGGAAATTCCAGATGGTGTTTGTAAATACTGTGCAAGTGGTTTTGGTAAATAAATTTTTCAACATTCAGTCTGTGATTCAATTTAAAAATCCAAGTCTCTAGGCACCAAGACACTAACTTAAAATAAGTTTTGAAAAATTACTTGACAAGTAAAATTGTTACTCATGTTGTTTGCAGCCTGTGTGACAGACTGCTGTACTGGATAGGAGACAGCTCAATTCTTTTGGCCTAAAGAATAAAAGAATTATTATATATATTAAAAAGTTCATGTGTAGTATATTTGGATATGCCATTGATCTGAAGTAGCAATTTGTTTTCTATTATTTGTCATATTTTTGTCAAGCAAACTTTCTGTACTGGCCTTTTAGACAATGATCAATTGAACAGAGAAGAAAAAAATCAACCTCCAACATAAAGCTGGAAGGGGAAAGACATGAAATTTATATAAAGAAAGTATTTTTTAAGAAAACATTATAACCCTCTTTTTTATTGCCCATTTTCTAGAAATCTTACTGCTATTCAAGTTGAGGTTATCTATTTTTTCTCTACAGTTGGCTCTATTTTAACTCTATTTCCTACGACCATAGAGTTTTAACATGTAATGTTGAGAATTTAATTATTTTATCACAAGTAGTTTGTGGCTCTTTTCGAAGAATATATAAGCAAGAGAATATTGGTTTTAAAAAATGTGCTGTTCAGTTTTTTTTGTTTTCCTACAGATATGACAGTACAATTCATCCAAGGGAAGCTGCTTAGGTCTGCTAATTAAAATAATTTGTTATAGCTTCTATTTCTATAGCATTGAGAAAGAAGTTATAGGTTATTATTTCTGTCTTTTAAATGTGTCTTTGTATGTGTGTATTTTTTTCTTTTGATAGTTTATAACTGGGAACTTTTAACAGGATAAAAGTCTTAATGTTTTTCTTCATCAACTTTTATAGAATATAGAATTATACATCACTCTTTCTTCATAATGTTTATTTGCTCTTTCTTGGCAATGCTGTTTAGATATTCTTAATGCTTTTATTAATAAATTGCTCTTGTTTATAATAATCCCTTCACTAGAACATTTAATAAATTCTGTAACATAGGCCTTGAGGGACTAGACAATATGTAGAAAGACTAAAAGATGCTTCATTATTCTCCCCATATTATGAATTTAACAACATTTCTAAAAATAATTTTTTTTCTGATGTGGTTTAGATCTCCATTTTAGTAATACTTAAAAGGATGATGTTGCATACTTCAGAGCAGAAATACATCATTAGGGAAAGTCTTTTTCAGAACCTTTCAAAGCCTCATGAAGCTTTACTGCTGATGATTACAGGTGACACTTGGCTTAATGTTGCAATACCAAGAAAGAATAAAATCATTTGCCCAAGAAATAAAAAGGATTAATAATATGTTCATATAAGGAATGACAAATATGGTTTTTCTGAGTATTATTCAACTGAAGCAGAATTGAAATTGGAAAATAACTTTTACTATCCTGGGCCCTGGCCTTGAACTTTTATCCATTTAATGGAAATGTTAGGGTGATTAAGGTCAGCCTATTTAGAAACAACTTAGACTAGTTTGTCTCTTGATTGAAGGCACTCATTCTGTTTTGTCTAAAGAAAATAAAAGGGACAGCTAACCATCCAGATTTAAATGTTGTCTACTTCCATTTCAACCAAATAGAATCAGGATAAAAATATCCACCTATAATGTGGGCTGCAAGGGTAGTTTGGGGTTATTGCATCAGCACTCTAAGTGGTTTTTCTGATTCCAGCCCTGCTTGCCTCCGGTCCTCTGTCTACAGCTAAAATGATCTAAGAGAAATATTTTTGGAAAAATGTATGGAAAAGTAAAAAGAAGATAATAGTCTTTTATATTCTCATCATCCAGAAGTAAATAGCCTGCACATGTTGTCATATTAGCTTCCATTCTTTTTTGATTTTCTTGAAGTAAAATTACTGTATTGCATTGGCAAATATAAATATGATACATGCAATTGTAAACAATTAAAAGAAATGCAAAAGTACTGCATCAGTGAGGTTTCACTGCAGGAAGCAAAACATTTTAGGTATTTTAAGCAGAAAGGTATTTAATTCAGGGACTTGGGTGGTTAGAAAATCCCTGAGAGGTCGGTATGAGTAAAAATCGGAGGCTACCACTGGACAGTAAATGTTAAGTTGCTATCCAGAGGTTAGGAGGCTGCTGCTGTTACTGGTAGCACTGCTGCCACTGCCAAAGCTGTCTCTTACCTACAGGGCTGGTGACTGGACTCTGGAATAAGGATTCTGGTCACTGCAAAAACATACAGTGGTTGGACCTTGCTTGTTGGCTACCCCAACAGCTAGAAGGTGGCCTTTGTTTCACTTTAACTTTCTAAATTTAGTGCAACTGATTGGCATAACTTAAATCATATCCCAGACTAAGGGTGTCTCGGAAATGTAGCTTTTAGCTTTCTGGCCCATTGTCCTCTGAGGGATGGGGGTACAGAGGAGGTGCACATGGGTGCCAAATACCGATAGACAACACTCAACCAAAACATAAAACTGAAAACTCAAAAAAAAAAATCTTGAAATCCCATTTCCCAGAAATAACTATACTTAACAATAGGTGTACCTCATTCCAGACATACTTCTTATGCATATATACAGATCGATAGACAAAAATTCTTTAAAAAGTAGGATCATGCAATAAATGGTATTTTAAATTAAAAGTAATTCATTTTACCTTAATTAACATACTGACAGAATGTTTGATCGTCAAATATATATATTTTTTCTTTTCTAGAAGATGCATATTCTTAACCCTCTAGATTTAAGAAAAGAGTAATGAAAGCATTTCAGTTGATTTGGTCAGTGGGTTTTTATTTATCGCCCCATTCCGGTTTAGGTATGCTCCTTTGACTTCCAGCCAGGAACCGTGAACTATTCTCACTCTCACGGTTTTCCCCTATTCTCTCCCAACACCTCCTAGTTTTGTCTCCAGTTCCATCCAGATTGTTGCAAAAGGTATTATTTCATTTTTTATGGCTGAGTAGTATTCCATGGTATACATATACCACATTTTATTAATCCACTCATGTACTGATGGGCATTTGGGTTGTTTCCACATCTTTGCAATTATAAATTATACTGCAATAAACATCCAAGTGTAGGTGTCTTTTTTATAGAATGTCTTTTTTTCCTTTGGGTAAATACTCAGTAGTGAAATTGCTAGATCAAATGGTAGTTCTACTTTTAGTTCTTTGAGGTATCTCCATACTCCTGAGTTTTTTTATTTCAACTCCGTTCTTAATTCTTTGTATTTCATTGTCAAATGTACTTTCAAGAATGGTGCATGGGTGTTTTTTTTTGAGTTCTTTTAGGTTTTAACTGTCTACCTGTTGTCTTTATACACGAATAACTCGGCTGAATGATATTCTTGGGTTCTATTTTCCTTCCCTCAAAATTTTGTTCCACTGTCTTTTTTTTTATTGTGGAAAAATCTGAAGTTAGCTTGGTTTTCCCACGTTGCTTTTTCTATCTGGATGCCTGAACAATTCTTTCTTTAACCTCGAAGTTCAATAATTTAATGTCTACCCAAATAGAAAAATTTGCTGTTTAACAGTAATTTAGATTTCTTTCTCCTCACCCATTGGTGTCCTTTTACTTTATGCTTTTTGACATAGTTTATTCCATAGAATAGCTAATGTTTTTCACACCAAATATAAAAGAATATTAGAGAAGGCATTTAACTTTTAAGTTCCAAATTAATTCTGTGCCTTATGAAGTGCTGAGTTTCTTACTTTATAGGTGGATGAGTACTTGTTTTTATGAGATGGGTTTCTGCCTTCTAGGATAGAAGGTTGAAATAGGTGACCTCTAAGTTCCCTTCCAGCTCTGATATTTCTTAATGAGTATATTGTGACGTCTGGTATAAGCCCATACCTAGGCAATATTCTAGAGAAATCCTTTGGTCATTATGTTTGATGCAATGGAATGAACTGTTTCCATTTCTTGATAATAATCTCTTAAAAACTAACTTATGAATGAACTCATCTTTCAGAAATCTTCCTCTAAGTGTTTTAGATTCTGAGAAGGCTACTAAATTTGACTACTGTAAATAAAGGAAAAGTCATGTCTACAAAATTAAATTATAAAGAGAATTCTTTAGGACTCTTTCTTTTCTTGTCCTACATTTTTTTTTTCTTGAAATCTGTAAGCTCCAGATTTCCAGGCATTTTCTAGAAAGTAGACACATTTTAGTTATTATTTAAGTTTTCCTTAGAAAATTTTATCTCATTTATCTGAATTTTATATATTGTAGCTTTATATATATGATTTTATTTGACAAAAAGGCTTTATTGAATTTAACAGTTTAGAACCATGAATCTAAGTTTATATCACTTTCTAGGTGAGGCAACTAAGAAGTGGAGAAGTAAGTCATCTGCCCCAGCCCAGCAAGTCAGCCTGCCTGATTCCTAATTTTTTTGCTTCTTTAGCCAAACAGCGCTGGGAAATGAAAGCTTAGATCCTTCTTTGTTCAAAATTTACCATGTTACGTACATACTTTTAAATACTAGAGATAAATTTTTGTTTTGAAGTAATTATAATTATTGCCAAATGAATTTCACAATTTCATCATTATTTTTATATTTTCATCATAGGTTGCCATGCTACTAAGGAAAAGTTTTCTATTCTTAAAATTATTTTTGTTTGTATCAGTATGACTTCCTGTTTTATTCACCGAGTAAGCCATCACTATGATTATTTCTTTGGATGTCCAAATCATCTCAGATCATCCAGTAGGAGTCCCCTCAGGCTGGTTTCTCAATTCTTCTGACATGTCCCCATCATTCTTAAACTATTGACTTTCTGGAAAAATGAGACATCCCAAGTTTATCTTGTTCTTTCTTTGCCCCAGCCTTTTTTTTTTTAAATTTAATTAATTTTTTAAAATTATTTTTAAATTTCAGGATATTATTGGGGTACAAACATTTGGGTTACATATATTGCCTTTGCACCGGTCAAGCCAGAGCTACAAGCGTGCCCATCCCCCAGACAGTGTGCTCAGCACCCATTAGTTGTGAATTTACTCATTCCCTCCATCTGCCTCCCGCCTGCCTAGCACCTGGTGAATATACTTCCATGTGTGCACATAAGTGTTGCTCAGTTAGTACTTTTGCCCCAGCCTTGAAGTAAGCCCTTTCTCCAAGGAGCCTTGCTTCCTTTTTATAAAGAGTAGTATTTATACACACATTTACCTCTATATTTCTATGTCAATTCATATTGAAAACCATGAGTTCATACAGGTACCTTTGATTCCAGTCCAACCCTACAGGTTTCTTCAAGTTTTCTCTCTTCTCAAAACAGTGAGAAAGTTGGCTCCCAATATCCTCAATCTATTTCCTTCTCAGATCAGTACCCCTGTTGCTGTCCTCACTCCAGGAAGGCTCCCACGCCTCATGCTGGGCTGTACACATACCCTTCCTGTTCTGCTCTCTCCTGTTGGGCTCTGAGCTAGCACTGGCCTGTGTGGAGACCTTCCTTGTCCTTCTTGGCCCCTGACACCCCACACTTGTCTACCTTGCTCAACCCCACCTAATAGCTTTTGGACTGAGTTGTTAAAGAAGGAAAAACATATTACATTTTCACTGGTAGCAATAATAGCACAAAGTAAAGCTACTTTTTGAAATATTTTTCTAGACCTTCCAATTATATTTTTAATGACCTTCTCTATGTTCTTAAGATTTTCATATTCCTTGGTATTTATTCTTATGTTATTTCCCTTATTATCTCAAGTTGTGTTCAGTCATCAATTTCTATTCGTATTATCGGGGTTTTTTTCCCCCCAGAGTTAATACATTTACAAGGCAGAGGCCCAATTTTTTAAACTTTAGTTTACGGTGCAGTGATTTTTTGTTTTGTTGTGTGTGTATGTGTTTTAGCTCATGCATGTTTGGATCTCTCTGCTTGTCCTGCAATAGGATTCATGTTTGTAAAATAATTCTAGTTTGTTCCACGTAATCATTAATATTTTAAAATCATCAATTTTTTTTTTTTTACCAGATTCTAGGATGCTATCTGTTTAATGTATTAAGAGATGTTAACACTCTATGTTGACATCTCTCAGAGGTTAGATACCCCTACTATGGATGTCAATAATACCCTGTATTTTCCTTTTCTTTACACTTGCAAATTGCATTGTCAGTTTATATTTGTTTCCTCGCTAAAGCCTCCAAACCTTGCTTGCTTGGTTTAAGTGTCCGTGGGGCTTAGCACAGGGCTTGTTGAAGTTCTTTTGAAATGAACTGAAGAAATGTGAATATAAGTAGTCAGTTCTAGGTCTTCAGGATAATGGAGAGCTAAGAGGGTTTATGCCAGAGGCTCTTACTGCTGAGACTTTCTGGTTTTGATCTTTAGGAAAAAAGCTTAAATTCAATTTTAGCTAGAGTACATCCTAGTAACTTACTTGAACATATGTAGTACTTTGGGACTCTGTAAAAACGAAAATGTTAAGATCATGGAGATCTTAAAAGATTAATGAATAAAAATGAGAATGTTTATTTTAAAAAATGGCACTTTTAGTAAATATGTTGCCAGTTGTCAGCATTTTAAAATGTTTGAGCAAAAAACAAAAGCAAAAGTAGACAAAAAAAAAAAAAAAGAGGGAGAGAGATTTGCTTTGTGCTTCAAGGAACTTGCAACTTAAATGGGGAGAAATCTGGAGGGTGGTCATGGAGAGTGTGACATTGGGAGGTCCCTGAAACTTTTTTTTTCCGTTTGCAAAATGGTGACATCCTCCCTTTCAATTTTATTCAGTTGTGAGACTCAAATGGAGAAATCTTAGAAACCAGAAAGAATTATGCAAATGCAAGATGAGGTTATTTTTCCTGTTTGGTAACGCAGGGAGTCCCGGTGGCGGCCCGGATTCACAGCGCCTCCTCACCTGGCGCTGCCGCTGCCGGCAGGGGGCGCCCCGCGGAGGGAGCGGGGACACACCGTAAGCTGGGGAGGGGGTTCCCAGGCGCCTCCTGCCCTGAACTGGGGTTTCTGTGGCCTCCCTGAGCAACTCTTGCTCCTTGGGACCCCGTGGCTGGCCCACGACCCACCCCCTCATATTTGCTGACCCCATTTCCTTCCACTTAGTCCTTTCCCTCCTCTTGCTGCCTGGGGCTCTGTTTTCTGGGGAGCCTGAGGTAGTAGGACAGACAACTTTTTCTGTCTTTAAAAGATTTAAAGAAATACTGAGAAAAATAAAACAGACCCCCTCACCCCTCAGAAAAAAGGGAAAGAAAAGAAACCCCAGAAACCGACCCTATTTTCTCAAGACTTATACAAAGTAAGAAATAAAAGTGGAATTGGTGTTAAACCCATTTCTAAGAAGCACTAGGGACACGGGAGCAGCCTGGGCATCCTGGGTGGAGACAGTGACCCAGCAGGGGAGCAGACTGAGGTGAGCCATAAGTAGACATTGGTCCCTAAACTTTAATCACAATCTAGATGAAAGTATAGTGATAAAAGGACTCCTGGTCATCCATATTCATGTAAATATATTAAATATTTAACAGAAAGCACAGAGACATTTATACATACGTGTACTTTATATGTTTACCGATGCTTGCACCCTAAAGTGATTTAAGAAAAAAAAATTTTTGCCATGTTTATTCACAGGTATCTCTTGGAAGTTCTTTGCTGTGCTATGTTATTGCTGTCCAAACAGAAATAGTACAATCTGTTCTTTTTTTCTCTGATACTACATCTTAGGAAATGATCCCATCTGCTATTCAGTGTTGTATATAAGAGTGCTTGTGTGTTTTTTAGTTTAGGTGTAAATATTTAAAGCTACCAGATTTTTTAAAGGAAGTTATCCACAATAGCCTCATTCATCTTAAAGAGTTTTACAATTAAAAATTGATACTAAGGTTAACTTTATATAAACATAAGATGTAATTACCTAAAAATGTATTTTAATGTATTTAAGCTTTAACACAGTAGAGCACTGCATTCTTTTCAGTCTGAACAAATATTAAAATAACCTTGATGCTTATATTTTTGAAATATAATTTTATAGTTAACAATATCCTGTGTAGGTTGGAGCTAAGGATTAGACTTTTTTCCCCCCGGACTGGTAGCATAAACATAGTTTATATACCTCTAATAATTTGGGTTGACAGTGTTCTGGCAGAAGGACAAGGACCTAGGTTCTAATAATACATGAGATATATAGCAATTTGGAAAACAGATGTTAGTGGCTAAATTAATCTTGCTTTAGTAGCCCAGTGAAAAGTTTCATAATGACTGTTCTTAGTGAAAAAGTAATCTTTAATCCTATAAATAGATATTGTATGTTCACCTTGGATTTCTGTTTACTCTTTTTGCTCATGGTACTTTACATTGCTATTTTTATCCCTACTTTTTTTTTTTTTTTTTGAGACAGAGTCTTACTCTGTTGCCCCAGCTAGAGTGCAGTGGCATCATTGTAGCTCACTGCAAACTCAGACTCCTGGGCTCAAGCGATCCTCCTGACTTAGCCTCCCAAGCAGCTGGGACTACAGGTGCGTGCCACCACTCCTGGCTAATTTTTTCCATGTTTTCTAGAGATGGGGTCTTGCTGTTGCTCAGACTGGTGTCAAACTCCTGAGCTCAAGCGATCCTCCCACCTTGGCCTGCCAGAGTGCTAGGATTGCAGATGTGAGCCAATTTCCCTACTTTTAAACATCAGTCATCCATTTTGAGCTACTGGTCCATGTTATGAATTGAGGCTATGATACAACATAAAAATGTAAGTTTAGGCTTTATTAATGTAAATGATATAAAAATGTTACCTGAGACATTCTAGATTATCATCTGAATAATAGTTGGAGTATACTGACCAATACAATCTTTATAGGGCATGTGAAACCTTTGAGAATATAACAGTGTAGATAAATTGTAATTAACATTACGTTTCTTATGTGTGAAGTATAGGTGAACAATATAGTTTCATGGGTTCCCTTATTCCCTTCTCCCTATGCCTCTCCTTCCTAAATGACCATCCTGCCAGTGAACTATTTTAGAAACTGCCCAGGAAAGCCATGGCTCTGTCAAATATACTTTGAGATACATTGATATAAAGGCAAAAGTATAGTGATTGCGATTTGGAGTTTGTGGCAGTAGGTAGTTTGAAAGCTCTGATCAGTCTCAGTGAGGCTGCCCCAGGCAGCAAGATGAGGGAAAGGATTAAGGGAAAGTGGATGGTCAGTGGGCCAGCTATGGGTATGTAGGAAGGCCATGTGATACAGCAGACATACATTTTGAAATGTTAGAAGAAATGATTGAAGATGGTAGGTTTGCAGCAGAGTAAGTCTTTTATGTGGGTGCAATGGATTGTTTTGGAGGGAAAAATGTAAAGTAGAGCTAACATTTTCAAAGGCAACACAACAAGAGCAGAGGGTTAACTCTGACACATACTTCTGAACTTTTTGCATGAAGCTAGTGTAGCCAGAATATTTAAACTGATACTTGCACCCTAAAGTGATTTAAGGTGCTTTAATTGCTTTTTAAAAATTATTTCAACTCTTAGAAAATACAGATATGTTTAAAGTCCATAGTCTGAGTTATCTCTTTCCTCCATGAATTCCTCTAACACTTAGGAAATACCTTTCCAAAGGTATATGTGTGTGTGTATCAATATTTTTATCTCAGCTATTAGACTTCAAGTTTATTATAAGGGCAATAAGAACAGGGATCTTTTATGCATCTCTGTATCAAACTTGTTGCCTAAAACATTTCCTTAGATATAATCAGATATTTGTTAAGTGTTTATTAATGAATGAAGAAGTGGGCAAATCTCCTTTGCCATTTCTCTTACTTTGAAGTCTCTATAATATTGGTACAAGGACAGTTTTGAAAGCTATAGTAACTTAATTGTTACACATCAACCTGAAGATTGCTTTTTTGTTTTTCTATGGTTTTGTCCACTGAAGAAAAAATTATTAATAATATATATCCTTCCAACTACAATTTTTTTCCTCAAGCAAACAACAGGCCTTAGTTGCAGTATGTTCTTTTTAAATTGATTTGATACAAGTAGATTTTTAGAAAAATGAAACAAAAATGTTAATTGATGATAAGAAAACATTTCACCTATGGCTACAATGGAGTAACAGGGACTTTGTGCCTTAAAGAACTATCCTAAATAATGGTTTTCAGTTAACAAGCAGCACATGACAATAACCCCTTAGAGAGAAAAGCAACCAAACCAACATGTGAGCCCTCTGATTGCCCCAACTTACTGCCTAGAGAGAGGTGAACACCCCTTTCCCAATAACTGATAGAACAAATAGACAGAATATCAATAAGGATATTAAGACTTAAACATCATTATTAACCAACTTGACCTAATTGATTACTTGCAGAGCTCTAACCCCGAAGAGCAGAATACACATTCTTTTCAAGTGTATTTCCCAAGACAAGCCATATTCTGGGTAATCAACAATAAATAAGTCTTGATAAATTTAATGTCTTTGTTTTTTAGGTCTGTGATGACAAATCACCACAAACACATTGGCTTAACACAACACAAATTCATTATTTTACAGAAATACATTATTTTACTGAAGTTAGAAGTAGGTCTCACTGGGCTAAAATCAAAGTACCTGCAAAGCTGTGTTCCTCCTGGAGGCATTAGGAAGAGAATCTGTTTCCTTGTCTTTTCCAACTTCCAGAGGCCACTCAAATTCTTGGCTTGTAGTTCCACTTCTTCATCTTCAGTGGCAACAATGTCTAGCTGAGGTTTTCCCTCACACCACCATCTCTTGAGTTCTCTGTCTTCTGCCTCCTTCTTCTACTTACATAAGGACCTTTGTAATTATATTGGGCCCACCTGGGTAATTCAGACTACTCGACCCTTCTCAAGGTCAGGTGATTAGTAAACTTAATTCCATCTGGAACCTAATTCCCCTTTGCCACATAAGGTAACATAGTCACAGGCTGCGAGGATCAGGACATGGAATCTTTGTGGCGGGACATTATTCTGCCTACTACATTTAAAATGCTGGACATCATGTCGAATATATAATCTTACCACAAGGGAATTGAAGTAGAAAAAAACCCCAGGATGTTATTTGGAAAACTCTCAAATATTTGCAAACCAAGCGACACACTTCTAAATAATCCATGGTTCAAAGAAGAAATCACAAACCTAATTCTAAGATATGTGGAATAGTAGAGTAAATTCCCAGAGCTGATTGGGAAAAGGTAAGGATGTAGCTATTGGAATGAACACACACTGATTTTGTGGAGCAGCAGACCTGGCACCTGGAGAGGGAAACCTTTAGACTTCAAGAGGTTAAGAGTGGGGGACAATTCTCTTTTCTGACTGCAATGTGAAAAACTGTCCTATGATCTGTCTGTCAAGGAGCAGCTGACCTGCTACTGAATTCATCATTGCCATTCACAGGCTATGAAATCAGAAAAGCTCATGTGGACAGGGAATGTTCAGAATTAGTCTACTGTACCTCTTTCCATTAACAGAGGCTCTGGAACATGGACCTCTTCATACATTTACAAATGTTAATACATAGTCTGGCATAACTTTGTGTCTATCTAATAAAAATTCATTTGCTTCTCCTATGGCCCCAGGAATCTTGGGTTGTATGGTAATACATGTAATACATAGTTGAAGCTGCTGCCCGTGTGGCATAAACAAACCAATGTCCCTGTGATTCAAATCAAGTTTAGCAATAAATCTTGAACTGGAGTGACTTGTGCTCCTTCATGTTCTATGTTTATATGTAGGGAAGAGTAGGCCATGTAATGTTTCTCCATTGGGTATAGAGGTTGCTTTCTGGCCCATCTATTCCCCTGCGATTGTTGACAATATACAAATTAGCAAATCATTTCATTTCTTTCTCTTCTCCTCCCCTCCCCTCCCCTCCCCTCCCCTCCCCTCCCCTCCCCTCTCCTCTCCTCTCCTCTCTTCTCTTCTCTTCTTTTCTATTCTTTTGACAAAGTCTCACTTTTTCCCCGGGCTAGAGTGCCATGGCATCAGTCAGCTCACAGCAACCTCAAACTCCTGGGCTCAAGCAATCCTTCTGCCTCAGCCTCCTGAGTAGCTGAGACTACAGGCATGCGCCACCATGCCCAGCTAATTTTTTCTATATATTTTTAGTTGGCCGATTAATTTCTTTCTATTTTTAGTAGCGACGGGGTCTCGCTCTTGCTCAGACTGGTTTTGAACTCTTGACCTTGAGCGATCTGCCCACCTCAGCCTCCCAGAGTGCTAGTATTACAGGTGTGAGCCACCGCGCCCGGCTTCTTTATTTCTTTTAATAGATTTAGGGGGCACAGGTCGAATTATGTTGCATGTATATATTGCATTAATGTGTAGTGGTGAAGTCTGGACTTTTAGTATACCATCACCCAAATAGTGTACATTGTACTGCACGGGTAATTCTTCATCCCTCACTCCCTCCCACTCTCCTCACTTTTGAGTCTCCAGTGTTCATTATACCACTCTGTATGTCCTTGTGTAGCCATAGTTTAGCTCCCACTTAAAAGTGAGAACAACGTGTGGTATTTTTCTGTTCCTGAGTTATTTCACTTAGGATAATGGCCTCCAGTTCCATCCAAGTTGCTGCAAAAGACATTATTTCACTATTATCACTTAGCAGTACTCCATGGCATATTTGTACCACATTTTCGTTATCTGCTCATTGGTTGATGGGCAATTAGGTTGATTCCATATCTTTGCAATTGTGAATTGGGCTGCAATAAACATATGAGTTCAGGTATCCATTTGATATAATGATTTCTTTTCCTCTGGGTAGATACCCAGTAGTAGGATCACAGGATCGAATGGTAGATATACTTTTATTTATTTGCAAAATCTCCATATTGATCTCCATAGAAGTTGTGCTAATTTACATTCCCACCTACAGTGTGCAGTGTTCCCTTTTCACCATAAGGTGAATCCTAGCGTTCACTCCTAGATGATCTATTAAAAATGTGAGAATCAGCTTACTCTTCTGGTTCCTCTCCATGGAGGAATCACATACTACCTGTGTTTAGTTTGCCATCTTGATCCTGTTCCCCAGGAGATCATTTTAAACTTCATTGTATAGGTTGTAATGGATAATAGACTGCTCTGTCCTTAGACTGTATCCTGGATATCTGAAATAAGACCTAGTGGTCATCCCGTCCCCTAAGACATACCCGCATTTGGCTGAGTCCATGAACCTAGAAGGCACAGTTGTGGTGAATACTGCCGGTGGCCCTCATCCTGCTGCTTGGAGTCCTGTTAACAGTAACTTTCATTAAATTGCTGTGTAAAACAAATTAAACAGGCTTGGTTCCAGCCTTGGTCAGTCATATTAATTAGAATGGCCACCAGAGTGGCATACTCATGTGAAAATTTGCCAGAAACCAAAATGGCTTAGGACAAAGGAGTAGATGGTTGAGAGAGACAGTTCACATGTCTCTTGTGCTCCTGTACGTGTTTGTACCTATGATAGTAATGCAGGGCCCTGAATACTTTTTACCTGGGCCATTTCCCAGCATTTTATTTCTAGGGAGCAACCATGAAGGATGAGATAATGTCTCCCTGAGGGACAAAGAGTAGGCTGGCTCACTGCTTGCTACAAAGTGTTGGATTCCTCAAGCTCATTGTTCTTCTCCTGTAATACAACCTACTGCCTGCACAGGCATCTACCTGGGCATCACCCGTGTGACTTAGGAGCAAGAAGAACTGGTGCAAGCATGTTCACAATGTTTGCTGTGCTAAGGGTAATCAAGTCCTTTTCCTCTGACCCAGGAATATTGTGTCCTCTGCTAGCATCCAAGCAACAACATTTAACAGGCTAAATTATTGTTGAGGGCCTAAATGATAAATCCCTCAGACTGACAATTAAGACAAGGATGTCTACTCTCATTATTTTTATTCGGCATCAAACTGAAGGTCCTAGCCAGTGCAGTGAGACAAGAAAAAGAAACAAAAAGGCATGCAATTTGGAAAGAAAGAAGTAAAATGTCTTTATTCAGACTCAGTGTAATTATTTATGTAGAAAATGTGAAGGAATCTACAAAATAGTTACTAGAAATAGTAAGTGGATGTAACAGTGTCATTGAGTATAATGTCAGTATGCAAGACTCAAAAGTATTTCTGTAAGTAATAAATAATTGGAAATTAAAATAAAAATAATACCTAAAATAGCATTAAAATTATGAAATACCTAGTAATAAATTTTTAAAAATTGTATGTAAAACTTGTGTAGTGAATATTATAAAACACACAAAGATAGAAAGAGGTCTTGGGTTCCTAGGCTGGAAAATTAATATTGTTAAGATACTAATATCAGTACTACCTAAAGTGAACTACTGATTCAATATAAGTCCAATATAATCCCTATCAAAATCCCTATCAAATCCCTATCAATGGCATTTTTTCTCAGAAATAGAAAAATGCATCCTAAAATTCATATAAAATCTCAAGGGACTCTGAATGGACAAAATAATCTCGAAAAAGAAGAATAAAGTTGGAGGTATCACACTTCCTGATTTCAAAATTTGTAATCTCTAGTAATCAAAACGGTGTGGTACTGGCATAAAGATAGTAATATAGACCAGTGGAATATAACAGAGAGCCCAGAAATCAACTGATGAACATATGGTCAAATAATTTTCTGCAAAGGTACCAAGACTTTGAATAAGGAAAAGACAGTCATTTTAACAAAGTGTTCTGGGAAAATTATATATATATCTACATGCAAAAGTATGATGTTGGACCTTTACTGCTATGGTCAGAATATTTTTTTTGTCTCCTCTAAAGTTCATACTGAAACTTAATTTCCAGTGTGATGGTATTAAAAGAAGGGGCTTTTAAAAGATGATTGAATCATGGAGGCAGAACTCTCATGGATGGGGTTAGAGCCCATATAAAAGGGTTTGAGTCTGGCACAGTGGCTAATGCCTGTAATACCAGCAATTCAGGAGGATCACTGAGGCAGGAGGATCACTTGAGGCCAGGTTTGAGATCAGCCGCGGCAACGTAGTGAGATGCTGTCTCTAAAAAAATGAAAAAAAAAAAATAGCCAGGCATGGTGCACATGTCTGTAGTTTCAGTTACTTGGGAGGCTGAGGTGGAAGGAACGTTTGAGCCCAGGAGTTTGAGGCTGCACTCCAGCATAGGCAACAGAGTGAGACCCTGTCTCTTAAAAAGAAAGAAAGGGTTTGAGGGAGTAGGTTTGCTTTAGCTTTGCTCTCTGCCATGTGAGGATGTGATATTCATCCCCTCGGGATGATCCAGCAACAAGGAGTCATCTTGGAAGCAGAGACAGCAGCCCTCGAGAATACTGAGCCTGCTGGCAACTTGATCTTGGACTTTCCAGCATTCAGAACTGTGAGAAATAAATTTCCATTGTTTATAAATTACCCAGTCTGTAGTATTTCCTTATAGCAGCACAAATGGACTAAAAATATTACCTTACACTATATACAAAAATTGACTCAAAATCATTCAAAGACGTAAACATAAGAGCTAAAACTATACAGCTCTTAGAAGAAAACACAGGAGAAAAGCTTCATTCAGCTACACTGAATTTGGCAATGATTTCTTAGATGTGACACCAAAAGCACAAATAATAAAATATTTATTGAACCACATCAAAATGAAAAACTTCTGCATGTCACAGAACATAATCAACTATGAAAAGACATCCTAAGAATGGGAGAAAATATTAGCAAATCACATATCTGATGAGTGGTTAATATCCAGAATATGTAAAGAACTCCTACAATCTGACAACAAAATACAAACAACCCAATTTAAAAAATGGACTTGAAAAGACATTTCTCCCAAGAATATTATACAAATTACCGGCAAACACATGAAAAGGTGCTCAATATCACTAATCATTAGGGAAATGAGAATCAAAACCTACTGTTAAAAAAAGAAGGAAAAGAAAAAGAAAATAGCAAGTGTGGGTTGGGATGTGGAGAAATTGGAACCCTTGTGTACTGATGGTGGGAATATAAAATGGTGCATCCACTGTGGAAAACAGTTATAGTGGTTCCTAAAAAAGTTAAATATATAATTACCATATGATTCAGTCATTCTACTTCTGGATATATACTCAAAAGTATTGAAAGTAGGGTCTCGAAGTGATATTTGCATGCCCATATTCATAGCACTATTATTCACAATAGCCAAAGGTGGAAACAACCCAAGTGTCAATGAATGGATGAATGGATAAAGAAAATGTGGTGTGTACATATATTATTCATCCTTAAACAAGAAGGCAATTATGACACATGCTACAGCATGGAGGAAACTTGAGGACTTCATGCTAGGTGAAATAAGCCAGTCGCAAAAGGATGAATATTATATATGATTACACTTAATTGGAGATACCTAGAGTGGGCAAACTCATAGAGACAGAAAGTAGAATGGTGGTTGCCAGGGACAGGGGAAAAAGGACGTGGAGGTTGTTCAATGGGTGTAGAGTTTCAGTTTTGCAAGATGAAGAGTTCTGGAGATTGGTTGCACAACAATGTGAATGTACTTAACAGTCCTGAACTGTACACTTAACAATGTTTAAGATGGCAAATTTTATGTGACATGTATTTTACCACAATAAAAAAACCTTGCAGAAACTATAGAAAGACAATGTTTAAATAGTGCTCGACAACAATTGATCAGATCTGGTTATACTTTGAGATTTTTAAGCAGCTTTAAGATGCAAACGTTGGTGGAAAATTTTTAGTACAATTTTCATCTTTAAATATACATTTTTCCAATCATAAATTAGAGCTGGATTTGGGAGACATACTAGAATTTAGTGTGGGTCTGTGAAAAGCATCAAGAACTTCAAAGAGGTCTGTTTTGGTATCTATGAAGTAATGCTTTGTTGAATTTCCATGCTTCAGAAAGGGGTTGTATCTTATCTTCCTATTTCTCAGAGGCCTAGATCTGCATAATGAACTGAGCGTTATCTGTGTTGGGTAGAGTTAAGAGCCAAACGTGCAACAGTGTACCATTTACAAGTTTTATTTTAAAAGGAGATTTGAATTTTTATACAGTCAAGTTTCTGCCAAGAGAGAGGTTCCAAATTAATTTTTGTTTATGCCAAACCCATATGTTGTTTTCCACAGTCTCAGAAAGACGTGCAAATTGACAGATTCCTACATCTGTATCCCACAGGATACATATGCAGCATAGCTACCACTCATTTATTTCCTGCCAGCTTTTTAGTAATTGTGTTTTAAAAGAAAACCCGTAGAAAGGTAGCAGAAAACAAATGGATGGTGGGGTGTGTATCAGCTGATTTCCCTGACTATAGAAACCCTTGAAATAAGGCAACAAACTTGGTAATGTGGGAGAGGAAGGCAGGGCAGGGAGCAAAATAGAAAGGGGACATGTAAGGACCAGTGGGCTCTCCTAAGACACTTTACCTGCTTCATAACTTGTTTGTATTCTGACTGCAGAAAGCATTGCTGTAATACTCTCTTAGATATAGCAGCTGCTCAATAAATGTTGGCTACTTTTAATGAGTGCTTAATACCTGTTGGAAGAAGAAATTAAATGTTAGAGTTAGGAATTGTGTTTCTAGCAGTGTTCATTTGTGTTTTAACTTGAATTAGACACTGGTGATGAGTAATTTTTTGTTCCTTGCAATTTTCTTCTATCTTCCTTTTCCTTCAAAGAAAAGCCAACAAGGCCTATTCTATTATTCTTAAAATGAATTTAAAATGTTACCACCTCTATGTATCTTTGTGAATGTATATCTTTTTATATTTATATATTCCACTTCTATAAGACAGTTTTTGATTTGGTATTTGTGGATAACCTTTAGCCTAATAGTGCCATAATTACAATTTAAGGTTATAACCTATTTTACCAATTGACAGGTAACAATGCATTTGTTGGTATTCTAGTTTAAAAGTGTGATCGAACCAAATCTCTGTCTAAATTTAGAGAACAAATGTCTAATTATTTAATTTGAAATTATGTTGTTTTAGTGTTGCTTGTTATTCTCTTAATAGAATTAAACTTTTGTTTGATTTTATGAATAATTATGTTCTGATTTGTGTAAATTCAGTAGCTTTAGGTTATGACAAGTAATTTTTAAGAGATTTCAAGTTTAATTCAGATCCCATTTATGTGGTAAGCTTATCACAATCACTCCAGACTTGTCTGTTTTCTCTTATCAATGAATTTCAATAACTTCTATTCAGTAATGTAATGCATGGCACATTCTTCAAGGTTAGTAAAATTTGCAAAGATGAATAAAATTGCTGCCCTACTGGGAAATAATGTTCTTGTTACTTGACTGAGGACCAATTGAAGGTGAAGGTGTCATTCAAGGTGGAGTTGAGGGGAACACAAGAGAAAAGAAAATGTGCGGAGATTATTCAGGGACTGAGGAATTTGATCATATAGGAAGAGAGTCCTGTGCAGTGGGCTTCCATGTGTGAAGGTGGTTCTGTTTTTCTCTTACACTAGACTGATAGTTCAGCTGGGTTTAGATTTCTAGGTGGGAAACCACTTCCCTCTCAGAACATTGAAAGCATTGCTCCACTATCTTCTAGCTCCCAGAATCGAGAAATCTTTGACAATATGGATCTTTGATGCTTCATGCAATTTTCCCCCCACTCCCTTCTCTCTGAAAGCTTTCAGGATCTTTTCTTTTCCTCGGGGATCTGAAACTTCACAGTGAAATTCTTGTGGGTTTATTTTTATGCATTGTGTGGGCTTTTTGTATCCCCTTTCGGTCTTCAGTTCTCGGAAGTCATCTTGAATTATCTCTTCCTTCTGTTTTCTCTGTTCTTTCTTTTTGGAATCATTATTATTTGGATGTTGGACCTCCTCCACTAATTTTCCTACCCTCCTTACCTCCCCCATTTTCCATCTTTTTGTCTGTTCATTCTGTTTTCTGGGAGGTTTTCTCAATTTTATTTTCCAACTCTTCTATTGCATTTTAAAAAATTTCTTGATGGGTAGGTAAAGATAGATAAATACACATATATTCCTATGTGTGTGCATGTGTATCTGTATATACGCATACACGAGCACACTTCAAGAGCACACCTGAAGTTGACTGGAATCTGTATGTCTATGCAGGTGGGACTTGTTATCTGTGTGCTTCACTGTTTAACCAGACTAGTCATTTTGCTGGTAACCTCTGATATCAGTATCTTTAAGTCTTTTCTCTCCACTTTGTCAGATCCTCAGAGAAGACTCTTCCAATGGAAAGTTGTAGCCCTGGCTGCCAGCGACTGGGCCCAGTGAGCAGGCAGTCTGGAGAGCTCTCAATATTCAACATGTAAAATTTTGTGTAATATTCCCTTTTTTTCAATGCTACATCCCTGCCGTTGGTTATTCTTGGGTCTTCTATTCTAGGCATTCTGTGTTTGACTCGCTCCAGAAAACCCCCAGTCTTATTCCGAGGTGGGGGAGGGCAGTTGTGGGCTATGTAGAGCTGAAGACATTGGGAGTAGAGGTGTTGGGGGGATGGGGGAAAGGGAAGCTCAGTGATTCTAAACCAGATTTTCAACCAATCCTTTTTAGCTTCATCTTTACCCTGGCATCCAGAGGTATCTGGTGCTGCCAGCTTTTGAGCCATTTGAGGATTGCTTGTTCAAGTGGGTTGATTTTCAACTATTCCCCACTGCTGTTGTGGTTGTGCTAAGTCAATTCTCACTTGTCCATATGCTTTTTATCTTACGAAATTTTGCAGCTCTTGTATTCTCTCCCATTTTGTTTATCCTTGTAGTTTTATGCCTTTTTAAAAATGTCTTTAATTTGAAGGATTGGGAATAAGTAGAGCTAAAAGTGTGCGTTCAATCAGCTATTTTTAATTGGGAATTGGGGAAATTAAAACTTTACACAGGTGATTAAATAATTAATATTACAATTTAGAAATTAATACTTAAAAGCTTGTTAATGTGTAGTGGCACTGGTACCATATTTTAAGAGCCATTCATTTTGATGACATCTCTAAAATCAGTCTGAAGACTCAAGTATGTGATTCTTCAAGTCTTTCTTTTCTTCATGTTTTTAGTGTAATGCTACTGTCTTTGTAATCTAAATGATGCAGTGAATATTTTATAAGTATAAAATATTTACCCTTAACTTTTTTAGTTATATATTTGTATTATATTAAAAGTCCACCAATTTAGCACGTATTTACGTGCATATTATGTGCTAGTACTATATGAGTTCATTATATTCTTAAGCTAAAGTCAGCACTTCAGAGTTACCATTAGGTGAGAAAAATAATTTTTAATATGAAAGGACATGTTCTAGAAGCATACTGAAGTGCATACGGAGTTACTAAAAGAGTTTTCTTGTTGGAAAAATTACAAATTCACAGGAAACATGATTAAATGCCAAATTTTATATTAGATGTAAGTGCTATAGAAGGTCATAGTAGAGAGAAATCAGTGTGGGCCAGTATGGCAAAAGGAAGCATCATCTCAGCTTGGGTAGCCTCTTGTCAAAAATACATGTTTAAAATTGAGCTCCTTATCTTCTCATCCTCTCTGATTCAGAGAGACACAGGTTTGCAAGTCACTGTAAAGGTGCTCAGTTCACTGGCTCTTTCCTGGCTGATGTCATCCCATCCTATGTTTCTTTACTCTGTTCCACACCATCAAGCCTTGTTAATTCTTCCTTTGGAAAATGTCTTCAGTTTGTCCATTCAGTTCTAGCATCTCGACATGTTTGTTTAAGCACCGACTGTGTGCCCGTTACTGTGCAGAGGCTTGAGGTTGAATAAGGGTCCCGAAGGAGGCTGTACCCTTTCATGGGTGTGGTAGACATGGACATTGAACATTTTAGGAAGAAAGTGGAGTGTGTTAGGAAAGCGTTCATGTAGGATCCTATGGCAGCGTGGAGGATTGGGGAGAAGACCTGAAACAGCAGAGGGTATCTGGGCATAGTTCAGAGTTGCTGAAGTGTACGTGGCAATGCCGAGGCCATTATCACTGCAGGTGAAGCAGCGCCAGTGAGCAAAGGTAATTGCTTGAAAGATATTTCATTCATTCAACAAATATTTATTGAGTGCCAACTATGTGCCAGCCAACTGATTTGCAACTAGATGCAGCAGTAAATCGTTAAGTATGGTAAATAAGTCAATGGTGTGGTGGTTCCTGGGAAGGAGGAAAGTGCTATGGAAAACTGCAAAACAGGATGATGGCATTGGGGATGGTGTTGGGGAATCTTGGTTCCTGACCTGGGGCTGAAGGCTTTTCACGTTGCATCCACAGAGCTCCGGGGACTGCAGAAGTGTTTCAGGGGGTTCTATAAGAATTTGTGCCGAATTTAAGTTTTTTAATATGCTTTAAAACATTTCAAAAACTGTAATGAAAAACAGCACGGACAAACAAGTATGTTATATATGAAAATTTCCATGTTAGATACCACCAAAGCATTAACTTGTGCCGCCATAGTCATGTCTAGAAAAGGTGTGGATTTCAAAACAATTTTGTTTGTATTAATTGACTTCATCATATATCACTTCACTCACGTGAGTTGAATTTACATTAATAAAACATCTTATTTACACATTTTGTCTATGAATCTACTGCTAAAATTATTTGAAAACCAGCCTGTAGGAGTTCAACCCCTGCTCACCCTTGGGTGAGCATAGTTGCCTTCAGCGCCTTCAGACTTTCTCCCTTCTAATCTCTCTTGCATACCATTGCTGCAGTTAATTTTCTTAAAATACTAAAGCTTTTAATTAAATGCTTGAAACCCAAACCCTATTTTGGGGGAAAGTAGGCTTAGATATTAGTTATAGCTCTGCCACAAAATGCTCTGTGACCCCAAGCAAGTCTTTGTTTTCTCATATGTAAGCATCTTCTTTCCTCTAAGTTTTTACTCCCATAACATCCCCTCTAGCTGTTGGTGGTCTTAATGATCTGTCTCTAGCTTATCCACCTAGTTCCCTCTCCTCCCCCACTAATCTATGCCTTTATCCTCTGCTCCAGTCTGGCCATTCTCGTCACTCCTGTCTCTTCCCTTCCCCAAGCACACACCATTTGCTGATTAATTATGCTTTGCATATATTCATGTTATTTCCCCATCCCAGACTGACCTCATTAGCTCATTGATTTAAATTCTTCACCTTCTTTAAAAATAGGCTTCTAGAACTTATGGTTAAAGAAAATTTCTTGGATGAACAAAGCAGTACCAAATGATACAGCATTAAGGTAGATTGAGAACTGGTAACAGGCCATTTGATTTGTCAAGAATTGTCATGTGTACTGCAGTAGCCACTAGCTACATGTAACTATTTAAATTAAAATCAATTAAAATTACATACAATGAAAAATTCAGTTTCTCAGTCTTACTAGTCACAATTCAGTGGTTGCGTTTGGCTAGTGGCTACTCAGTCAGACAGTATGTTTTCATCACTGTGAAAGGTTGTTGGACAGTGCTGGTCACAGGGAACTTGAGAGTTCTATTTCAGGGACATCTAGAGGAGAAATATATTTGCAGATGGTTCAGAAGGAAATGTCTGATGAAGGAACAGGGGTGATGGGTATAGGCAGTTGATTCTAGAGGTCTGACGGTGGCAAGAAGGAGAGACATAGGGAAAAAAATATTGCCCTAGTAAGAAGAGGTAGGGGTGTGTGTGGGTCGGGAGAGAGAGGGAGACAGAAAGAGAAGAACATTATTAAAGGCAAAGAAAAAGTGTGTGGCAATAGAAAGACAATCCCTTCTAGACGTTGGAAAAAGAGTCTGTAGGAGGAGGTAAACGTACTGGATTTCAGGAAAACAAGTGAAACAAGATGTTGAGGTAGGTTTCATTCTGTCTCAGATTTGGCTGAGGCCCGGAAACACTGCAAACACAACAGTAAGTGGCAATGATACCACATTGCTTAGTGAAGGTTCGCAACCCTTAGCCCAACATCTTGATGGTGTGAGGGCAGCTGAAGAGGCCAAGACAAGGGCTCGGAAGGCGGGAACGGGATGATTCCATCTCACCTCGAGCTGAGTGAGGGGATTGGAAGGAGACCTCTTTGCTCTCTGCAGGCTGTGGAGACACTAAAGCAGGACTAGAAAAGTTTAGAGGTCAGATCCTGGAGCTGCACCCACCTGCCTGGTCGCAGAACAAGGAGCGGCAGCTGCACTGGGGGTCAGCTGTGCTTTCACTAATAACAAGGCAGCTGGACCTACTTTCCATGGACCAGGAGAGGGCCTGGCGGTCTTTTACAAAGTAGCCCTCCCTGCCAAGGACAATGTGACTTTGACTGTAGCGGCTGGAGGTGTGCCCATCGGACAGAGACATGGGAGGGTGGGCAGCGTTCTAAGTGACCACCTGGAGGTGAGTTATTGCTTGAGCCCCAGGAGCTGTAAAAGACTGTTTCCAGCAGGAACGTCTGTGTAAAAGCAATGGAGAGGCCCCATTTGAGGAGTCAGATGCTCTGCTTAGTGAATTAAAGGAAGGAGCTGACACATTGAAGAGAAAGAGCCTGCTGTGGCTGCAATAGCCAAGACTGGGGGAGGGGAGAAACTTTAACTTTGCATAAAGTTTGGAGTTTGTGCCTGGACATTTTCCCTGCTGAAATGTGCAATGTTTTTTGTGACCAGAGGTGACCAGAGAACTTTGACTTTTTGATGAACAACTGGAAAAGCCTTGGAACAGATTTCATCCAGGACAAGAAATGAATAGGCTTCCGAATGGGTTTAAAGACACACGGAGAAAGAATAGTTCTTTGTAGCTTGCACTCTAGGGGATCCTGCTTATTTGGGGCAATGGGTGTACTGATTTGGAGTTTGATGAGAATGTTTAGAAATGCTCTAAGAGATGTGCTGAGAATTAATAAGAAGCAAGTGAAAGAATAATAACCTGCAATATGCCTGATTGAAGGGAAACAACAGTAGTTAAGTGGACCAGTCAGATAAGATTTTTGCCTCCCTTTCCAGGATTACTCTGTGGCCTGGGATAAAGAGATTCATTGTTACCTATTTATTTGGGGTTTATAGTTTAGGTAATTTGAAGCCTCATAGTTTTGTGGATTGTCATTTTGAATTCAGAGTAAAGTAAATGGAGAGTGCTACTTTAACATAGCTGGGTTTTCTTCTGTGTGTGGTGGTTCAAGTGCTCTTTGATGTTAGTCCAGTGATGATAATTAAATGTTTCTTCCCTATTTAATGATTTTGGGTGGGAGTAGTCTATTATGATTGGGCTGAGGGTAGTATATTATTTCTATTTCACTTCTAAGATTGGTTTATTGATTATGTACATGACATAGGGACTCTTGTTATACTTTATCAGTTAGGATGCCATCAGCTGCAGGTAACAAAATACCCTAAATCATATTGGCTTAAGCACCTGGAGGGAGGGCAGGCTCTGACTCACTTCTTTCTGGTATTCTCAAGGCTGTGCTTTCGTTTCTGTTAGCAAAGTGCCTGAATCAATTCCAGGTATCATATCCAGACGACAGACAGAAAATGTGCTCTGTCTTCTGGAAGACCAAAAGCAGTCCCCCAGGATACCCTTACTCATAGCTCATTGGCTGGAACTGGGTCACATCTCATCACTGAGCTAATTACTGATGGCAAGGGGAAAGGTATCCTCATAAGCGATTTGTTAGACTAATTAATACGTACTCACTAGAGCTGGGAAGAGAGTCAGCATTCCCTAAGCACCTGACTTGGGAAGAAAGAGTGGATACCTAAACCGAATCAGGGTTCTGCTAAGAAGCAGGAAAAGGGAAATGGAGGTTGGCTAGAGTCTTGCATCTATTCCTATAATTATATATAATGAGTAATATAATTAATTGGAAATGACTAATTACAAATTAGATGGTAGGAACATATTATATAATACATAGACTTTCCTGCTGTGATAGTCTATATTATATAATACATAGACTATCCTGCTGAAATATGGTGGTTTAAATAATATAAAAGTGTATTTCTTTCTTACCAATAACAGTTCAGGGGTATGTGATGCAGACGTGATGAGGTGGCTCTAATATAGCTTGACTATTAGAGTTACCAAGTTGTAATAATGAAACTCCTAACTTTCAGAGACTTAGAGAACAAAGAAGTTTGTCTCTTACATTACAGTCCAAGGAAAGCTTCTGAGGCGAGTGGGTATCTCTGTTGCATGGAGCTATTCAAGGACCCAGGTTCTTCCCATGTTGTTTCCTTGCCATCTGCCAGAGGACTGTCCTTGCCTCTGTGGTTAAGGCTGCATCACCATTTCCAGGTTCCAGCTAGAAAGCAGAAAATGAGCATAGGGAGGAGGAGTTAGGCCCATGTATAAAGGCCTAGGCCAAAGTGGCACCCAGAACTTCTGCTCACATTGCATTGTAAGATCTTAATCACATGGGGACATCAAACTTCAAAAAGGCTGGGAAATGTAGTTTCCATGGGCAGCTTCCAAGGTTGCTCAAGTCATCACCATTTCCAGCCAGCAGAAAGAGGGACGAAAGTCCAAACCTAGGCCAGGTGTCTTTCAGGTGATGACACTTAAGTTGCACTCATCACTTTTACTCACATCCTGTTGGCCCAAACTTGGTCACATGGCCACACGCAAAGGAGGTCGGGAAATTGAGTCTGTAGCTGGGAGGCCAGGTGTTTCTTGAAAATCCCAGAACAGTATAGAAAAACTGCCCTCCAAACCAAGAGACCAAAGAATGACTCTGACAAGTCCAGCTTGGTGAGTTAGATGAGTTTATTAGAGGTTACTTACAAGGGCGCTTGCTCCTGGGCAGCCCAGGAATTTCTTCCACAGGAGCTTTCTTGCATGCAAAATGCACATCTGCCCACCCTGTGGTGCTGCCTTACTTCCCTTCCCAGCGAGTGATGCAAAGTTTTTACATTGTATCATATATAATAATGGTAACATATATGATATGGCCTAACATCCAGGACATAGTGATATGTGAACTGAAGAGAGGGAAAGGAAATGTTCCATTCTATCCCAACAACAGAAACATCTATTCTTTTCAAGATAGCTGTTCTTATTTATTTTTGGAGACAGAGTCTCACTCTGTCGCCCCAGGTAGAATGCAGCCACATCATCATAGGTCACTTCAACCTCAGACTCCTGAGTTCAAGCAATCATCCTGCCTCAGCCTCTCAAGTATGTGGGACTACAGGTGTGTGCCACGACATCCTGCTAATTTTTCTATTTTTAGTAGAGATGGGGTCTTGCTCTTGCTCAGGCTTGTCTTGAACTCCTGAGCTCAAGCAGTCCTCCCATCTGGGCTCCCTACGGTGCTAGGATTACAGGTGTGAGCCACCTCGCTGTGCCAAGACAGCTGTTCTTAAGTGGAGTGGAGTTTAGGTAGAATAAAATACATTGTATCCTAGAATGCCTTTTGGGGGTTAGGGAGATGAGGTTAGACATGCTTCTAAAGACTGAGTAATTTGACCTGCTATGTGATTTATTTTCTCCCCAAACTGTCATATAGACTTCAGAATTCATGGACCACTGAAAATATTGAAAAGTGAGAGAGAGAGAGAGAGAAGCATTTTAGAGTAAACATAATCTTAGCGTGTCACTCTCCTGTGTGAATCTGTTACTTTTTACAAGTAGGGCTCCGGGAGGACTGAGAACATGGGATGGCAAATGAGTGGGCACTCCCGAGTGGCATTTGGAAGGGTGGTGTGTAAGCCCAGCATTGGAGGGTGAGTCGTGGGAGGAAAGGTGCAGAGGAGGTGCTTTCAGTTTCTGTGGATAGACACCCAAATAAAAAGCCCAAGATGGAAGCATGTATGGTTTTTTTTTTTTTTTGGCCACTGTCCGGGAGACCAGTACGCCAGGAGCAGAAACTGCAGGGGGAGTGGGGCTGGTAGTGGCCCCTAGAGGGGGCTGCAGAAGCAAGTAGTGATGTAGCCAGGCAGGAGCCTTAGATGCAGAATGAAAGTGCTGTGCTTTATTCTGTGGTTTATGAACAACCATTAAAGATTTTGAACAGGGACGTGAGCGGATGAAATCTGTGTCTTAAGGAAACAATTCTGGAGGGAGGGAGTATGGAGAATTTATGGGTGTGTGGGGCTAGTTTTTTGCAAAGAAGTATACGTGTTTTTCATGTTTATGTCCGTGTGACTTTTATGAACAATGGGCGACTTTTGTGGGACGCTGGTGCTCAGTTGAGGCCTGCCTGAGTAAAGCAGCATCCCTGTGAGTAGAGGAACAAGGATGGTGAGGACAGACCAGAGAGGCAGCAAGAGGGGCTGGCTGGTTTTGGTGTGTAGACTGCAGGTGTGGGGTCTCTCTGAGCCTGTGCTCCTTGGCCATAGGGGACCGCCTGGTATGTCCTTTGTAGGGGAGCTAAGTCAGGAAGGTCCTAGAGTCCCTCTTTGGGCTCACAGGCATGGAGGACAAGGGGGATTTTGTTCTGTTATCTAAATTGGTGCTCTCTGTTTACCTCTCTTATGCTATTGCCAGCCTTTAGTGAAGTCCCGTTTGAGTGTTCTGACTTGCCTCTGCTTTATTATGAGTTATCCAGAGTTGTTTTCCACACTTGGGCCAAACTTTTCAATGGGAAGCGGTAGCTTCCAAATGCTGCAGGTAGTGGTGGTGATTCTTCCCGGAGTGCTGGTCCTGGAAGCGTTTCCCTAGAGGAGGGGACTGTGATAGTCTAAGTGAGAAGTCATAAAGTTACAAGAATTGGAGCATTGGCCGTAGGAGCAAAAAGGAAGACCAGTTTTCAGAAACCTTTTGATGTGGCAGACTAAATAATTGAAGGGCAAGGGAAGATAAAAGATAGCTTGGAAGTCCTGGGATTGTGGTTGTGTGCTTAGGGAAACAATGCTGCTGCTAACAGAGGAGGTCATAGAAGAGGAGCAAAATTGCCAGGGGGAGGTGCTGAATTCATTCTGAGGTCTGTGTTGAGTGAGAGTAAGTGCCTTTTACCCAGTGCTGTGCAATTAGTTACTGGAAATTTTGGAATTAGAATCTAGGTGTCCTGAAGTCAGGCCAGGGGTTTTGTATGATCCTAAGACATATATTACATGAAATAAAATGTACTTATAGAGTTTCAGGTAGTGACAGCATCTCCAAGTGGAGATGTCAAGTAGACAGTTGTACATGGAGCTGGAGTGAAAAATTGAGAATAAATATAGAAATTTATTTTAGGAGTTACATATATATTTAGAAGAGATAATTGGAGCTATGGGAGGAAGTTCACTCAAAGAGATTTGACCCATAGGCTGTAATTGGAAATAGCCAAGGGGCAGTTTTCTTGAAAAGGAGGCAGTGAAAGCTCTCATGCATGCAGTAAGGCTGAAAAAAAGCAAAGAGGCAGCAAGAGGATTCTATTTTCTTTTAAAGAAGTTTTGTAGTAATGGAGAGGAGGTTATAACTTGCAACCTGGGGCATAATCAAGAGGTGAAAAAAAGTTTTTAAAATCAGATGTGGCAAGGGGAAGGAATGGGTGGAGAGGGAACAGTTAGAGATGGAAGACAGACAGAGGGAAGAGTTCAGTTTAGCTTAACAAACGAATTACAAGTGCACTGAGGGGATGGGCATAGTACTGGATGCCAAGATGCAGAGATGGAGTCAACACGATCCTGATTGGGGAGTTTGCTGTCTAATAAGGACAGAAGCAAGAATAACAGAATGCCTAACGTTTACTGAGTGTTGTGTGTTAAGGACTGTTGCAAATACTTCCATGCATTGACTCATTGAGTCCTCACAACATCCCTGTGAGTTAGTTATTATTTTATTGTCCATAAAGAAGAGGAAACTCAGGCACAGAAAAGTTAAATAATATGCTCAGGGTCTTTAACAACTAGTCAGCTATGGAGCCAAGATTTGAACTCAGGCCATAGCTCTGCACCTCTGTGCATGATGTAGACAAGTTATTGCACTACAGTGTGAAGACAGAAGTAAGGACAATGTACAGAAGTTGCATAAAGGAGGGAGGGGTTATATATTTTTTTTGGCAGGTGCTAGAGAAAGATAGAGAAGATCTCCGAGAAGGGATACATTAAAGATAAGGATGGATCCAGACAAAGGAACATACTGTCATGACCCAAGTATAGAACCCGTATGTGTGTGTACATGTGTGTGTGTGTATGTGCATGTGTGTGTCGCTGTTTTATTTAGTAATTTGCTCAGCCTTTATCTCTGACCTTTTCTCTGCCCCGTCCTAAACACAGAGGACAGTCACATTTGATTCTATTCATTTCTGTGAACAATTAAGATCTTTTTAAAAAATCTACTAGAACTGGGCTCTCTTTTAGAAGTATCAGTCCTGCCCATCAAAACCATCATTGGATTGGAGTTAATGACATTAAATATAACATATGTGTATGTCTGTCTGTATGTATGTCTGCGTATCTATCTATCTATCTATCTATCCATCTTTGAGTTCAAAGAACTGGTAGATTTCTAACTGAGAATTTCCTATGCAGTTGGGACCCAGATATTCTCTGGGGAAAGAACTAGAAAACCTGAGAGACAGATTAGTGAAGATACAATTGAAATTCCAGAAAATATGCAGATTTGGCATGGAACGAGGTATAACCCTTTCTGGGATAACTGTATACAGTAGATACGTGGCTCCTGGTTATCTGTAGTTAGCCTGTCAGATGCCTGCGCTTCACCCAGCTTCCCATCCCATCCCTGACCACACACACCACTGCCCTCCAACTCCTGTCCCAGCCATGAGCTGCGTTCTTGGAGTGGGGACGCTGGGAGCGCAGCAGCTATGTGAGACCCAGGTTTGCCGTGGAATTACTAGTTTAAAAAATTTAATGTTCAGTTGTTTTATTTTAGGCCACATCAAAATAGTTGTATCCTTGTGGCCTTGTGGGAAAGTGGTTACATCAAAATGTCATGGAGTGGGGCAAAGGGATTATTTTTAGAAGTAGGGAAGGATATTTGATAAAGGAAGAAGTAAAGTCAAAATTTGAAGGACAGGTTTTTTGTTTTATTTTGTTTTGTTTTAAATAACAGTTACATATATGCCATTCACCAGTCATGGGGAAGGGTTTGTGTGACTGAAAAAGGCCCATCTACGTTCACATCACAGAAAGAAAATCCTGAGAATAGCATAGCACCACTGCCACCTCGTGGTAATGTGTTGTAGCCATTGTATTTTATGAAAAAAGTATATCTGATATTTTACAGCATGCACATTTTGGACCTTTCAGTATAACCGTACCTTATAAAACCACATATTTGAGCTCTGTAATATTAATTAGAAAAGTGCGTCCAGAAACTGCTCTAAAGAAGGTACATATTAAAAATGGAAAGAGCTTAATTTTAGGAATTAACAAATGTTCACAAAATACCGTCTCAAGAAGGTAATTATATCTTTATAGCTTTTCTCAAGAAACTTACAAACCATTATACACAGCACATTAGCAATCACTAGATGGTTTATTGATGTAGAGGGTAATTATTAATAGAATATATTGGATAATCTCCATTATTTTGCTTTAGAATGCATTAATTTATACTTAAATATAGATGTCCCAAATATTAGAGTTTATAGTATTTCAAACCAAATAATGAAGACATTTGAATATATTCAGAAGTGTTCAAAATACTTCATTAGATAAGGGGATACTGTCACATCTTCATGACATTTCCTTGTGCATACATACATATGTCCCCTCCATTTCTCAAAGGGCAGACCTAACCCCTTCTCAGGTTTGTGCAAGCTGCAGCACAATTGACTTTTGTTTGCCAGGTTGAATTTTTTCTTTCTGGACCCAGAAGAGGTCATAGGGATTGTGCTGGAAGCCTTTTCTGTCGCTGAGTTGAACATGGCAGGATGGAAAACTGCAGAGCCACAGGCCCATTGATGACTGGATGGCCACACTGCAGTTTTCAGTCACACAGACATCCTAGACAGTCAGAATCAGAATGTGTGTGTATGTGTGTGTTTTACATGTGAAAGTAAACAATGACTTCTAGTAAAATTAAAAAGGAAATAGTGGTTGTATATTTTTTGGGGAATAAAAACAAATGACGATTTTACAGACTTCTAAAATATTAAGTGTCGAGATTTTGTGTGAATATTAAATATGCAGGGCATATCGTCTAGCCTAGTGGCTTCTGAACTCTATTTCACAGACCTGTCGCATTCCTCAGTGGTATCCCAAAATGGGGAGGATTAGCCGGTAGGATTCTGGATTGCCTGTTCAGAGTGTCTGCTCATGTATATTTGGGAAAAGCTCCTTGGATTATCCAGATACACCAAACTGCTTGAGGACAACTGTTTCAAGTGGCAGTTTATAAAAAGGGAAGTGTTCTGTGATACTGTAAATGACAAAGCACCATTGTCACCGTATTGCATTATCATTAAATATTGGTCCCAGAAACATCTGATCGTCATTCTTCTATAAGCTGGGATGTCACTCTCTTAAACTCCCCTCATCATTCCCACTGCAGTTCCCCTGCCAGCATTTGCTCTCCTGGCGAGGTCCGGTCGGAGTGACAATTTGGAGCTGGAGACAGAGGAGGACAGAGAAAAGCAGCTAGGGTTGCTCTTTCTACCGCCCTCCAGAAATTTCCCAGCACACAGAGTACTGGTACCCATCACAGCTTCTGTTTCCTCATCTGAGGTCTTATTCTAGTCTTCATCTGCAATGAAATCTGGTTTTTACCTGGATTATAGTTGAGCGTAGCTTCGTTTCTTGAGGGCAGCTGACTCTCCAGAGGAAGATGGACGAGCTTGAGTGAGCATGCGCAGTCATTCCACCCAAATTACTCTTCTCCCCTCCTCCCCCTCCCCCTGGTTGGGGGGTGCAGAGCTGATGCCGGTGGAGAGGGGACAGGGGTGGCGCCTTAATGGGCCTCCACACACAGAGAGGAAACATTTTGAGTGGAGAAATGCAACACCTACCTAAAAATGTGTTTTAGGAAGATTCAGACACCAAATTTTTTAAATACTCAAAGCTGGGTAAGAGTAAGTGGTTACACTGAGTGGTATCAATTAAAGGTGAATATCAATTAAAGGTGAAAGGAAAAAAGGAGCAAAAGTCCGGATTATATCTTTTTAAAGGATTTGTGTGAATTATTGTACGTAAAAATATTGTTCATGAGAGTATCTTTTAAGCCTGATAATTCCAGTCACCAAAAGAGATTTTAGTATATGTAGGTTCTCATGCCGCACTCCAAACCTATTGAATCACAATCTCTCAGATGAATTGAGGCGCATTAATGGTTTATAAAGTTCTCCATGGGATGATCAGCCAGATTGTAGAACAGCTGGCATATTTAATAGGGCTTAGTGTATAATGTATGCATACTTATTTTAATAAAGAGGCTTAAATTTACTTTGAAGAAAGTAGGATATTTATGATGGGACAAAATTCAGAAGGGGAAGGAAGGATACAAGACACAAAGCCAAAAGGGTCTGAAATCAAAGGGAATCCCTGGGAAATTGTAGAAGCCTATAGAAGAGCCAGGCTGGAAGCAGTTTCACAGGTGGCTGATGAAGGAGGTTGACAGATTGAATCAGAAAGAGATCAAATGGCTTCCCTTCCAGAGCTGAAAGATGAGGAGCAGTAATCACTCAGTTGTAAGTCCTGGCATGTTGGTGGGGAAAAATAGTTCTTATTTTATGAGCACACAAAAATATTTAGAAGGGCAAATAAAGGAAAAGGAAGTGGTATTGTAATAGGAAACACATTAATGTGCACACTTGTGATGAAGATAGACTTTTAGAGATGTGGGGTAAAGGGTAGGTCTCTGGCTTGTGTTTGACCACTTTCAAGCTAACTTATGTTAAGTTTAACTGTTGGGTAGGATAGAAAATGTACCGTGCTTTTAATTTCAATGTCTACAAATAGTAGTTGATTTATACATTTTGTAGGTATATCTCTTCTGTATACCACTTGAAGATAGTATTAATGCTGATGAGATAGATGGTCTCCCTTAATAATGATAAAATGGCAATGGATAAAAGAAGAATGGTTTTTAATTTGGAGAAAAAGCCAAAATAGACAACAACTAAATGCTGATATTTGCCACAGGGACATTTGCAAATGAGAAAGAGATGACCAGCCACAAAATAGGCACCTCTGTATCCACTTATCAGAATGTTGTCAGGTTTTCTGCCTGGGCTCTTCCTTAAGAGCTCGTAAACATAGTCTTCTGTTCAGGTTTCCCCCTACACCCCATTTCACCTGCTTTATCTGAATGTCAGTCTCCATTCATTCGTTCAATGAATAATTATTAAGAGCTATTGTCTGTGCCTGGAACCCTGGTTAGTGCTGGGGCTTCAGTGGTGAGAAGGCTGGACACGGCCCCTGTTCTCCCTGGGCTTGCAGGATGCTTGGGGACACAGATATTGAATTTTGGAGATCCAGTGGCATCCAGGTGAAGTTATCCAGCAGCAAGTCTAGTCACTTCCTAATTTTCACTGGTGAACAAGATTGGTATTTACAGAAGTAAAATAATAACATTGTTAACTAAGTCCCATTATTATATTAAATACAATTTCATGATTGATTTCTGTTTTTATGTCTAAGGTTTAGAAAACTACATATTTTGGGACTCTATTTTTTATGTGGTTAAAAGTGAGTTTTGTATGATAATTTCTCTAAATAGAACATTGAGCCCTTGTTCAAGATTGCTACTTCTTTATTTATCTAGTATCTGTCTAACTTAAAACACCTTTTCCAAAAAGTATGACCTGCTAAAATAGTACCTTAGTTATGATACTTTATATAGCACTTGGGAGTTTAGTAGAGACATTTACACATCTTTTTGTTTCATCCTAACAACTCTGAGGAGTACAGTGCAGGTGATATTTCACCTTATAGATGGAAAAACTTAGGTTCATAGATGTTACTACTTATTTGAGGTTACAAAGCTAGTAAATGGTGGATCTAGAAATAGAATCCAATCTGGGGCTCTTTTCAGGGGTCAGGTCTCTTTCTTTTATATTTTCTGCTGGTATATTGACTTACTAGAAGGAAAGTCAATCTTTCTCCATCGAATTTCTCAAATTCCTATTAGTCAAAAGAAAAAAATGTTTAGCCCTGTTAATTTCTTACATTTTGTTTCCTGATTATTCAATAAATCAATTAACGTATTCATTATTTTCTAGGTATCTGATACTTGGCTATATGTGGAATGGAAAAATAAATGAGATATAGTTTTTGTCACTGAGAAACTCACAGTCCTTGTTTTATTAATTCCATAGGTTTAGGGGGTACAAGTATTTTTTTGTTACATAGATGAATTGTATAACGCTGAAGTCAGGGCTTTTAGTGAACCTGTCACCAGAATAGTGTGCATTGTATCCAATAGGTAGATTTTTATCCCTCACTTCTCTTCCACCCTTCCTCCATCTTAGTTTTCAATGTACATGTAATCACTTTATGACAATATATACCTGTTGTTTAGTTCCCACTTCTAAGTGAGAACATGTGGTGTTTGTTTTTCTACCTGAGATACTTCACTTAGTATAATGCTCTCCAGTTCCATCCAAGTTACTGCAAAATACATTATTTCATTCCTTTTTATGGCTTAGTTGTATTCCATTACATTAATATATATTAATACACACCACATTTTCTTTATCCACTCATCAGTTGGTGGACACTTAGGTTGATTCCATATCTTTGCAAATGTGACTTGTGCTGTGACAAACATTCTGGTACAGGTACCTTTTTTATATAAAATGACTTATTTTCTGTTAGGTAAAGGAAAAGTCCCCTAGTAGTGGAACTGCTGGATCAAATGGTAGATATACTTTTAGTTCTCTGAGGAATCTCCATACTGTTTTCCATAGAGGTTGTGCTCATTTACATTCCCACCAACAGTGTGTGTTTCTTTTTCACTGCATCTGTGCCCATGTCTATGTTTTTTGACTTTTTAATAATGGCCATTCTGACAGGGGTAAGGTGGTATCTCCTTATGGTTTTTTTTTTTTTTTTTTTTTTTTTTT
>VBSM01003176.1:60119850-60242555 GCA_008086735.1 Cheirogaleus medius
ACCATGCCTGGCTAATTTTTTCTACATATTTTTAGTTGGCCAATTAATTTCTTTATATTTTTAGTGGAGATGGGGTCTCACTCTTGCTCAGGCTGGTTTCGAACTTCCTTATGGTTTTAATTTGCATTTCCCTGATGATTAGTGATATTGAGCATACTTTCATATGTTTTCTTGGCCATTTGTCTATCTTGTTTTGGAAAAAATAATCAGTTCATGTCTTTTGCCCAATTTTTGGTTGGGTTATTTGTTTTTTTCTTGCTGATTTGTTCAAGTTCTTTGTAGATTCTGGATATTAGTCCTTTGTTGGATTTATGGTTTGTGAATATTTTCTCCTTTTCTGTAAGTTGTCTATTTACTCTGTGAATTATTTCCTTTGCTGTGCAAAAACTTTTTAGTTTAAGTCCCATTTATTTATTTTTATTGTTGTTGCATTTGCTTTTTGGGTCTTGGTCATAAATTCTTTCCTTGGGTCAATGTGTAGAAGTGTTTTTCCTACATTTTCTTCTAGAATTTTTATGGGAGAAACTCACATTCTTATCAGAGAAAGAAGCACAGGCATTTTAAACTCCTATACAGCATGATTAATCCTATAATTATCTGTGAGTATAGTGCTGTGTGTACACCAAGGATGTGATAGTGACCTGAGCCTTGAAGGGTGCAGGAATTGGGGAGGCATTTTCAAGAAGTAGAGGATACTGTTGAGTAGAAGGAACAGCTCATGAAAAAGCCTGGACGTAAGGAAGTGTGGTGTATATGGGGATTACCAAGCGCTACTTCTCTTTCATGCTACTGTTAGGTGAACTTTTGGGGTTTGCGAAAGATGAGGCTGTTAAAGAAGGTGGGTCACTTGTGGAAGGAAGAATCTTGCATGTCCAGCTAAGAAGTCTGGAATTAATACTGTGGGTGATGGGCACACTCTCCGAAGATATTAAACCAAGAGTTTGGCAGGATCAAATCTCTATTTCAGAGATAATTTTGTTCACAGTGGGAAGAATGGACTATCAGTAGGAAAATTGAAAGCACAGAGAACATTTAGGAAACTGTTGGGTTCAAAGGAGTTAGAGAAACTTGAAATAAGGCAATGGCAGGAAGAGTGGAAAGGGATGGATTTACGAAATGCAACCTTTTCTATAATAAATAATGCATAAGATGAGCACTAATGTTCATGATGATAATATGTTGGCATACTACATTTTTAAAGAATTATGTATTCTCTCATAACTATGGCCTCACATATTGTCTTAGCACGTAGTGGCATGCAGGTATTATTTCCACTTCAGAGATTAAAGTCTATAAACTAAAGAGGATTAGTTTGACCATTAAAGATGGTCAAATAGACCAAATATTTCAGTTCTGTACAGATACACAGGAAGGCATGACACAGCTTTCCTGGAGCTTATTTGACAAATGGGTAAGGAAATGTATAGGGCAAAGAAAAAAGCTTTGTTGGGGAGGACAGAGTAGACAGTAGTTAGAAGAGATAGAAAGGACATGTGAATGTAGAGTGGTGAAAACTCCTCTGACCCCTCCCTCCCATTTCACCAAATTCCATTCCTTAGAGAAGTAGCAAAGGAGTCATGTTGGTACAAGACTAGTAGAAGCTAGAGATTCTTCTGGAATCCTTGAAGGCATTTGTAAAAGACAGGAATCATCACTGACCTTTGTACTTCACCATGCCTATTTAATGCCCTCCCCCAAGCCAATACAGTATATGAAAAGATTCTTAGCTTTATAAAAGGCTCATCAAATGGCTGCTTTTAAAGTTGCATTCTCCTAGGGCATTAAAGGAGTATTGCATCTAAGCAACCTCAACCATGACACAGAGGGGTTTCTGAAATTTTAGGTAAAATCCTAGAGCACCCATGTGTGTATATCATTTAAAAGAGAAATTGCTTTTATTTGCCCTAAGCAAGGGGCATGAAATAAGCAATTCCACAGCTTTAAGACATTGGACTCAAAACAGTCTCGGAAAGCCAGCTAGGTAAGAGTATGTTTAACTGGTAAAGCTTATTATTTTAAAATAATTTTTCAAAGCTAAATTTATTTACCTTTTTGTTTTAATTTTTTTGAAACTAGGATATTGGATTACAGTTTGAATCTGTATGGCTTTACGGATTTTTTTATGAGGGTCAGATATACTAAACCAATTATCTGACAGATTATATAACTAAGTGGCAGTTGAATGTAAATGTCTCTAAGCCCTTTTTGGGGGGAGGGAGGAGTTTATCACTTATCCTGGAAATTGTGAAAAAGAATTAAAATGCAATATTTATTTTTAACAGGTTCTTAATCATAACTCTCTGATCATAATTATTTCTTATATCTATTACTAACTTTTTTATTCTAGTTGAGCATTAATATTGAATGTAATAGTGTGATTTTTAAAAAATGATCCCTTGTTTCTGCACTTGGTATACTCATTATTCTGAAATTTTTGGAGCCACGTTTGTTTTTTTACATGTCTTTTTTTTCTTAGCCACACTTTGATTATATGATTATATTTGGTAGAGCTGTTATACATTAATCATTTTTTTGTTATGCTTCATCTTTTATCATAAGAAGTGTTGTTTAGCCATATATAAACAGAAGTTTATTTTGAGGATTCACTTTCATGTGAATAACTGCCTCCCTGTTAAATCTTTTTAATCACATCTCTTAGAGGAAAGCAAGAATGTTTTTTCTTTTTTCTTTTTTTTCCCCAAGAATTTAAAATTGACTGTTTGTATATTATAACATAGAGAAGTTTGTAAATCTGTGAAGGCAAAGACTGTATCCTATACGTCACTCTAGTCCCCACAGCCTCACACATTGCAGGAGATTAACCCATGCTTATACAAGATTTAAAGAAGAATATGGTAATTATATAGAAAAGAGATAACAGATAAAAACAGATAAATTATTTGCTTTGAAAGTAACTCTATAGGCAACATCTCTAAATGAGCAATATTCTCATATACAATCAAGATAGCAGACATTTTATTTTCTGCCCCTCTGCCTGTCCCTACCTAACCCCTCACCCAGGACATGGCCCTGGGGACATGTAGGCCTTTGAGCATTGTAACTGCTGGTTTCATACACAGGAAAAGAAACAGGCTCGGACCTGCTGAACCCTGGAAACCATAAAAGCATTTCCAGGCATTATTTCTTGTTTACACATTGATACCATTTCCTGTCAATCAGAGGCCCAGTGCTTTTCCCGTTTGCTAATTTTTTTCCTTGTTTTAAAATAGAAAGTTACCTTACATACATAACCATTTTATACTGTCACTTAAAAGTCGTTCAGGTCAACTCAACCGACATTTATTTGTGGCTGTGATGTGTTGCCTCACATGTTAGACAGTGATGTTGCAAAAATGGGTAGGACACAGTGTTTGCCCTTCTGAAGGCCACAGGCTAGCGGGACCATAAACATGTAAACCAGTGCCAGCCTGTGTCACTGGTGCTGCTAGGCAGACAGGATGAAGGTGCATTAGTGGGGGCAAAGGAGGACATGGTGATTTCTTCTTAGGGAGTTAGGAAGCCTTCCCAGGACCAGTGGTGCTGGATGAGAGATGAGATGAACAGATGATTTCAAGACATGAAGATAGAGGAGGGCATGTGTAGGGCAGAGGGGGAAGCCTGGGAGGAGACGGCCATGAAGGTGGAGGGTGTTATGCAGGGTCTTCTACGATATGAATAAGAGCTTGGACATTATGCTGCCAGGAGAAGAGAACTAATGAAGGGCTTGAAGCCGTGGCATATTTTAACCAGGTTTTCATTTTAGAAAACTGCCCAAATAACCATGCGAGCACGAAGTAGGTTATTTATACTTTCTTAAAACAGTACTTATAGAACATAAATAGACCAAACATTAATTTTTCCTACTTATGACCTTAAACACAATCTTACAAAAATCCCAGTACACCCACGTCTGTCGTTTGAATTTCCAAATGATTTATTCTTTGGCTAAGCGATATTTTTATAGCACTTTAATGCTCTGTGTTTGGGTTTAGGAATTATGAGCTGCCTACCTTGGGTGACATCAGATGCCACGGCGATGCAGCTCACCGCATAACTCTCCCTAATCCTCCCTTGGCATTGACAACAGGCTGCCTGTGTTTTTCCTCAAAGCATCTTGCAATAGGACTGTATTGAACAGCCATGACTATTCTGCGTATATGAAGCATTTTCAGGAAAAAATATAAAATTTGTATGTGAATGAATATGATCAAAGGTCTAAAAGAAGAGGAATGAATTTATAGTAACAAAAGACTAAAGGTCTAGTGTGATGTAACATAATAAAAGTTCAGAGGTGCCACTTTAGCTAAGATGCCTTCATGTGACATTAGTGGTCATCTACAGTCTAGTCCAAAAAGCAGTCCTGTTGCAGGCACCAGGCCGTAAGTCTTCGTTCTGAACACAGTGAAATGGTTCTTCCATGACGTTCAATGTAGTTTCTTTCTTTCTCCTTCTTTCACTAACTTTGTTAAATTAGAAGATTCTGACATTGCCCTCGTAAGAGTTTTTAGCCCTCATTCCAAGAGTATTCTGGGCTAACAGAGTTTTTTAATCTTTTCTTTTCTCTCTCTCTTTTTAAATTATTTCTATTTTGGTAAAAAATACGTAACAAAATTCACTATCTTAATTATTTCTAAATGTACATTTCAGTAGTGTTAGGTACATTCACATTGTGCAATATAATCTTTTTAAATTAATATTAATATTTCATACTCCTTTCTGATCAGGTTAATGATTATTTTTGTTTAACATACTATTAAATCTTGATTTCTATACCTCTTATCTCATTGTTGACATGTTCTCTTTTTAATCATAAGTGCTGAATCAAGTTTTTTTTTTAAGAGATGGGGTCTCACTCTGTTGCCCAGGCAAGAGTGCAGTGACACTATTGTAGCTCACTGTAACTTCAAACTCCTGGGCTCAAGTGATTCTCCTGCTTCAGCCTTCCAAGTAGCTGAGACTACAGGCACACACCACCATGACTAGCTAATTTTTAAAAAAATGTTATTGTTTTTAGAGACAGGGTCTCGATATGTTGCCCAGGCTGGTCTCAAAACTCCTGGCTTCAAGTGATCCTCCCACCTTGGCTTCCCAAAGTGCTAACCTTACAGACATGAGCTACTGCGCCCTGAAGTTTCCAAATCTCTAATCTTGGTTTAAAAATAAACCAGGACTAAAAACACAGAATGAAAATATCATATTTTTTGTGTGTTGAAGGAGTGAATATTCTAATTCAAATTAAGTTTTCTTAAAATGAGCTTCCCATTTTTATAAAATAATGTTTTCCTTTAATCTTGGGAAGAACAACTATGTAATATGTCTTCAAAAGTCAAATTTTCAAATTGAATAAGTAAACATCTTTTAAACTTTCAAATTAGATAATGCCTATATATTTTAGAATATGTTTGGTTATGAGCTGCAATTATTAATAACCGCTGAAATTACAACAGAAAATTACAGCTCAAAAATTTTTAGTTAATACTCTCTAATCTCTTAAGTAATATTAAATTATGCTGTTTCAAATGCTATAGGAGACTAATAAACTAACCAGAGAAAAGTTAACAAAATTAGTATTTGTTACTCATAACCATATTAAGCCCTGATCTATTTAAAAAATAACAACCAAAAAATTCATCCAATTTGATGTTATATAGAGGCCATCAGTTTCAGTTATGGTGGATCTTGAAAGTTCATGAACCTCCTAAAATTGTATGTAATTTACAGTGTGTAAGTGTGTGTGTGTGGCTGTTTTTGGAGAGAGAGTATTCACAACTTTCATCAGATCCAAGCAAAGGTACAAACCACTCTCCCAGTGGTTACTTTGCCCATTTTCCTGTTTATATACAGATCCTAAGTCACAACTAGGTTTTGTTTTAGAAGTAGTTTGTGATTTGGTTGTTTGGAACTTAGACCACATTTTTCCATGAAAGTATTATATATACATTACTTATATAAATATATATATATAATTGATATTTCCTGACTTATGATGGTTCAACTTTTGATTTTTTGACTTTACAGTGGTGTGAAAGCAATACGCATCCAGTAGAACCTATACTTCGAGTATCCATACAACCATTCTGTTTTTCGTTTTCAGTACAATATTTAATAAATTATGTGAGACATTCATTGCTTTATTATAAAATAAACTTTGTATTAGATGATTTTGTTTAACTATAGGCTAATATGAATATTCTGAGCAGATTTAAGATAGGCTAGGTTAAGCTATGATGTTTGATAGGTTAGATGTATTTAAATGTGTTTTTGACTTATGATATTTTCAACTTATGATAAGTTTATTGAGATGTAACCCCATTGTAAGTTGATGATATATATTATACTTATATAAATATTAGAACTTTCCCAGTGGTGGTACAAAGGGAAATGAGGTAGACCTCCCAGACTCCACAGTAGTTTATAATCCATGCTGGGGCAAAAAGACATGTGTAACCAATCCTCAATTGAAATTGAGCTCCTAATTTACCAGTGACCTTCCTGTTCATTTTTCTGTGGCTATATCAGGATTAATTCCTTCCCACCATTAGAATTTCAGTTCAAAAAAGGAGGAAAGGGGAGCCCTTTGCTGTCAGGAATTCAGTAAGAAAGAGGACAGTGCCTGTCTTCTCTTAGCACAAAGGTGTGCTCCTGACACCCGTAGAGGTATTAGGTTAATGAATCCTAATCTGAATCCTTGGGATTCAGACACAAGGTAGAATAGCCAGGAGACATAACCATTAAGGCGAATATGTAGTATGGTTTCTATGGGAAGATGTACTCCTAGTTCTATCTTCGAACTGAGGTTTCTGGGACACAGAGTGTCCTCCCCTTAGAGCCTCATTAGTGGGTGCCCTATGTGTGATGCATGGGGTTCCATGTCACCTCTGCCATGAGGTCTTTCCCTGAGGAGCCCTTTATACAATTAGCCAGGACTTTCTCTGGCAGGCGTGGTGGCATTTGCCTGTAGCCCCAGCTACTTAGGAGGCTGAAACAGAAGGATCGCTTGGGCCCAGGAGTTTGAGGTTGCAGGTAAGCTATGATTGTGCCATTGCACTTAGCCTGGGTGACAGAGAGAGACTCCATCTCTTAAAAAATATATATATTTTTTCATTAATAACAACCATTTGTGTTTCAAATGTTCATAAGTCAGACTTTTCTTTCTGAGGTACAGTATGAAAATTTTCTCCCCCCTTCTTTGATTAGGTTCTTGATGAGAGGCATGATAATTCTTTGTAGCTAAACTGTGTAATTTCTAGTGGAAGTTGTATAATATGTTGGTTGGTTGACTGAAGGGAGAAGCTAAGGGGTGGGAGAAAACAAAGTAGGAGAGTGAGAGGGCATGAGTGCTGTATGATGTCATCACTTGAGATTTAGCATCTCATTGTGCCACTTAAAGAGTGACAGTGTTTTAGTCCATTTTCTGTTGCTTATAACAGGACATATAAAGCTGGATAATTTATAAAGAAAAAATTTGTTATAATTCTGGAGGCTGGGATGTCCAAAGGCATGGCTCGGCATCTGGGGAAGGCCTTCTTCCTGATGGGGACTCTGCAGAGTCCCAAGGCAGTGCAGAGTATCACATGACAAGGGGGCTGAATATGCTAACATGCCAGCTCAGTTCTCTCTTCCTGTTCTTATAAAACCACCAGTCCCTATCCCATGATAACCCATTAATCTATTAACTCATTAATCCATTAATGGATTAATCCATTCAGGAGGGCTGAGATCTCATGATTCAAAATCACCTCTTAAAGGCCCGCTTCTCAATACTGCCACACTGGGGATGATGTTTCAACATGCGTTTTGGAGGGGACATTCGAACCATAACAGACAGCAAGTTTTTAATTCTTAGTGTTTTCTTCAGGTCCTAGGAGGGCTTTTTAGATTAGGCTATTTAGCATATCATTTCATTACATATGATGCATGTACATATTTTGAAACATGAATGAAGAAGGCATTCCCCCCACACAGATGAATAGGGAGGAATTTTGCCTTCCGAGAATGTAGCAGAGAATGGGTATGTTTTGGAGTTAAGTAGGAATTTACACTATAATTACTTTAGCCAAATAATTTTTGAAAGAGATTCTTTAATTTGACTCAAAAATGTGTATGATCCAAGACCACAAAAATTTTTAGCCTCACAAAAAGATGTGACTAACTTTAGATAAGACAAAAAATTTGGATTATTTTGTACATTCATGGTTTGCTAGCAAAAAGCCAACATAGAGAACTGTGATGTATTCCCTAGTTACATAGAAGCTAAGTTGACTCACTAATTACCCAAATGTGAAAGTCCCTCTTTACAGAAATTCAAAATGTATATTTATAAACTTCAAAAAGTTATACATTTCATAATGTTCCTTTAATGGTCTCTTCATCTATGGAATAACTGCTATAAACAAGCATTTTAGATAATTATACCTGTTCATATTTTCTAAAAAAAAATGCAGTGTAGACAGGAAATTAACAACAAAGGAACTGAAAATTGGAATGATTAGATTCTTTGCCGAGATTAATAGTCATACTTGTAAAAATAATATTTCTCCGTAGGAGAAAATGTTTGTGATCTTTGGTTAGACAAAGATTTCTTAGATATGACATGATTCTTAAAAGAAAAAATTGATAAATAGGATTTCATCAAAATTAAGATCTAATCTTCAAAAGGACGCTGTTAAGACAATGAAAAAACAAGTCACAGACTGGGAAGAAATATTTGCAAATCACCTATTGGATAAAAAACTTGTATCCAGAATATACAAAGGACATTTAAGATACAATAATGGAAAAAGAAACAACCCAATTTAAAAAATGGGCAAAATGTTTGAACAGACAGTTCAGCAGTGAAGATATGCAAATGGAAAATAAGCACAAGGAAATGCTCAAAATCAGTAGTCATTAGGGAAATACACATTAAAATCACAGTGAGCTACTACTACACACTTATTAGAATGGCCGAAATTAAAACAATTGCCCAAGTGTTGATGAGGATGTGAGGTAACTGGAACTTTTATGCACTGCTGTTAGGAATGTAAAATGGCACAACATTTTGGAAAAGACTGTTTGGCAATTTCTTAAAAAGTTAGATATACACCTACCATATGACCCAGCCGTGCCAGTCTTAGGTACTTACTCAAGAGAAATGAAAGCACATGTCCATGCAAAACTTATAGACAAATGTTTATTGCAGCACAATTTTAATAGCTAAAAATGGGAAACAACCCACACGTCCAGCGATAGGTGAATGGATAAACGAACTGTAGTGTATCTATACAATGGACTACTACTCAGCAATAAACCGGAATACAGTATTGAGATACTCAACAGAATGGATGAGTCTCAAAATACTTATGCTGAGTGAAAGAAACTAGACTAAAAGTGTATACACTGTATAATGCCATTTACATAAAATTCTATAAAATACAAAGTATCTTATGATTGGCAGCAGATCAGTGGTTGCATGGGGACAGGTAGTGATTATGATGGTATATAAGGAAAGTTTGGGTATGGAGAATATAATTCAGTATCTTGATGATGGCAGTGGTTTCATGGCCATATACCTATGTCAAAATAAATTAAATTGTACACATTAAATATGTGCAGTTTATGATATGGTAATTATATCTCAAAGCTGTCAAAAAATTTTTTTCTATAATGTGGTTTCCTTTGGCTTATATTTCTGACCTGATGCTGACATAGATTTTTTTCAGGGATAAATTCTTAAGATACATGACCATTTAAAATATACAAATTATTAGGTCATAAACATGGATATTTTTTATCTCTCTAGTATAAATTTTGTATAATAAATCTGAAAATTTGTGATAATTTTGACCTGCAGTTAATATTCATATGCACTTAATATGATACTCTCAGCCTCAATTGATGTAATTCATATCAAATTATTTAAAAATTTATACCATTATTTATGTTTTCCTAATTTTTGTCATTATAAGCAAAACCTTAGTATAGTTTATGGAATATAAAAGTAGAGGTATTGAATGTAAGTCATCTTGAATGACTGGTCCATGTTATTAATATTTCCTTTTTGTATTAGGAATCCACTTTATTCCATATTGCTAAAAGTAAGTAGGTTTTTGGATGGGACTTGGGGACGTTTTTATTCCTGTTACATTAGTGGGGGTTGTAACAGTGTATTTGGTAACAGGGTTTGACTTATGCTTGCCTGGGTCATGGACCCGAGGGATGGGAGAGATGGTAGAAGATAACCTAGTCCTTGTGTATTAAGCTGGTAGCATGTGGGGGTACATTTAAATTTATTCTATATAAAAATCAGTCCTAGTTAGCAAGAAAAAAAAAAAGAGGGAAGGAGGGGAGGGAAGTTTCATAGCCTTAGAATGCATGCATTCTATCTTATTTTTCTTAAGAAGTTGTGCAAAATGGGGCTTGGAATTTCACTCCGGCAGCATTTTTTGCTGCAGCCACATGAGGCTTATTAAGGGCAGGATTTTCTCCTGACACCTGGCCTTCCTCACTGCATCCTCTCGGGAACCTTGCTTCTGTGTGGACTCAGGCAGCTATAACTGGTTTAAATGTGCAGGTAGACCCCACCCTTAGTCTAAGGCAGCGGTTCTCTGCTGTGACTGCTATTAGAATCCCCGCTTCCTTTCTCACTGGTTCCCCCCTGTCACTTCCCTGCCTTAAACATTTCACTAGCTTTTTGCACTTAGAGTAAAAAGCAGACTCCCCGCTGTGGCCAACATGTACTGGCTCTTGTCTTCTCTAACCTTATCTCTTGATACTCTCCTTCTACTCCAGCTGTTATTTGTCCTGACAGTGGCCTGTGAGCACTTATTTACTTCTTCCAAGAAGCCCGTCTAATTTGATGCCTGGAAAATACTCCCTGGACTTAATAGCATAATGATATAATAATAACACTTTGTCCCATTTATTGAATGTTTTCTCTAACCCAGACAGTGTGCTAAGTGCTCTACAGGCATTATCTTATAATTAAATTAGATGCAGCGAGCTTGTGAAGTTGGTGCTGTAATGGCCATTTTTTTAATGAGAGGAAACTAGGGTGTAGAGAGTTGGAGTGACTTGCCTAGGTTCCTACTGTGATTGTATGCTGGATCCTGGCTTAAAGTCTGTCTGTCTGACTCTAAATTGGCTCTTTGGTACCGAAGTTTCAGAAATATCTTGTTACCATTAAGTTGTAATGATCTCACAACAATTCCTGGAGGACAATCTTGGAGCGAGCTGTAGAGTAAATTTCTTATTGAAATTGAAAGTAAGCATTAATGTAACTTAACTACCTTCCTGGAGACAACAAAATTTTCTCAATATTTTATGTCTTATTGATAATAAGAGGCAGTATGGTGTAAAAGTTGGGAAGAAACTCTAGAATCCTACAGATAGGGTTGCATTTCAGAAGCATCTGCCTTTCATTCATATAGATCTCATTAGCATATATACCAGGTAACCCATTCCAATCTAGGCACTTGCTATAGATTGGCACACAATCCAGTGGGATGATTTAAAATTTTGGTCCCATAAGCTGATTTTGGAGGCTCACTATAACATTATTACTCTTTTTATTGAATTCAGTATAAATATGATCTGTCGCCTATTCCAAGGGGGTCTATATGAGCCAGTCTTGTGACATGTCTCCTAACAGCAATCTTATAGGAAGATTCTAGAGCAGTTTGCTTTCTTTTTTTCCTTTCTTTCTTCTTTCCTTCCAATTAAAATGAAACATTAAATTTAACTTTATTAGATATAACAAACTCGGGGACATTATGTTCTTATAGGGGTAGCACAATGAACACAATGAGTAAATAAATTACAGTGTATGTTAGAAGATGGAAAGTACTTTGTGGGGGTGGGTAATAAGATCAGGTAGGGGGAAAATATGGAGAACATGAACAAGTTGCAGCATCAAACAGGCGGTCAGTGAGGTAGGACTTGTTGAGAGGATCAAGACTTGAAGGAGCGAGCCAGGTGGCCATCTGAGGGAAGAGCAGTCCAGGAGGACAGGTAGTGTTAGGATTAAGGCAGGAACAGATATGCCCACTTAAGAGCAAAGCAGCCATTGTTGCCAGAGGGGACCAAGAGAGGGAGAGACGCTAGATGAGGTCAGAGAGGTTGAAAGTACTTTGTTGGTGACAATGAAATAAACTAGCATATGTAAAGCCCTTAGCACAGGGTCTGGCCCAGAGCCACAGAGCCCCTGCGTACATTTTCCAGCCATAGCTCCACTACTCCCCTTGCAAACCCTTTGCTGCGTTTATAACAGAAAGCTCTTTGAGGATTCCCACAATATCCATGCGGCTTTAAACCTTTCTACTTTTGCACACGCCTAAGATGCCCTTCTCCCATTTATTGTCATTCTGATAAACTCTTTCAAGACTAGCCTTGGGAAGACTTCTTTGACTCCCTCTAAGGCGTGCTGATGCTTCCTTCTCTGGACCACCATGCACAGTACTTTGTTTATGTTTGTTATAAATAACTGATGGCTGATGACAACTGACATTTAAGGAGCACTTACTATGTGCCATGTGTTAAGTCCTTTATGTGTTTTTACAACAGCCCTAAAAGGTATATCCTATTGTATTGTCACCCCCATTTTACAGATGCATAAATAAAGTCATGAAGATGTTTAGTAACATGCCTAAGATCATACTGCTGCTAAGTGGTGGCGCCAGGAGGTGAACACAAGGTGTCTGTCTCCAGAGCCTTTGAGCTTTCATAATCATTATACTGCACCTCCACCATATTTACTATCTATGAGGCAGTGTGCACATCACACTGTACTGCAAATATTAGTGTGTGTGCATGTGTTTTGTGTATTATTTGTGAATTCTTTGAGGGCAGGGAACCATGTTAAATTCACATTTGCTCTTTGGGACTTTGTACACATGCTACCTTAATTCAACTGTGATGAGAATAAAATATTCTTTCACGTAATTTGTAAGACATGGGACATATTCAAAATGCAAATGATCATGTGTCGTTGATTCTGAATTTCATTTGGTTTTGAATTTCATTTTAATCATATTGTTGTGCTTCTGCTTCTCTCCAGACCAGTATTAAAGAAGGACAACTATTGAAGCAAACCAGTTCTTTCCAAAGGTGGAAAAAGCGATACTTCAAACTTCGAGGCCGTACACTGTACTATGCAAAGGACTCAAAGGTAATTCAGGAGAATCCACTAGTTCCAAGCACCTGAGGTTGTGGGTAAATTTAAAATTTTGGTTGTTTAAGCTGTTTTTGCCTTAAAGGCTCACTATAGCATTACTGCTCTTGCGTGAACTCAGTATAAATGTGATCCGTCTTGGACCCCATTCTAAGGAGGTCTCTATTTGAGTCAGTCCCATGACATGTCCCTAAGGATAATCTTTTAGGAATGCTTCAGTGTAGTTTTTTTTTCTTTCTTTCTTCCTTTCCTTTCTCCTTCCCAGTTAAATGTAGCCTTTTGAGATGTAATAAACTAAAAATGTTGGCTTTCTCCCTTTTCTGCCACATTTTACCTTATAAATCTTTCCTTGACCATGTGAGAGAGAGAGAGAGAGAGTCTCTATAGTTGCTAAGAATTCATGCTCTGTCTGGGTTCAGACAGGAGTTCATATCCCACTTCCAGCGCATTCCAGCAGAGTAGCTGTGGTTAGCATGTGTTGTTGAGAGGAGACTTCCAGCAGATAATATACATCAAGTACTTCCATAGTATCTGACACAGAATAATCACTCCAGTATGCTAGCAATTAAGAATAAAAATCATATTGAAATAAAATCAAGACAAAATAACTGTTATATATAATAACAGTTCAGCCAAATAATAATAATGTAGTTTTGAGGAAAGATTTATAATGATGAGCCTTTATTAAAACTGATATTTTAGTATTACTTCAAAAATAAACATTAAGATTTCTGGCTACTGTGCCAGTTGAATAATTAATCATTTCCATTTTAAAAAATGAATGTTCCTGATATAATTAGTAGAGTTATACACCAGGAGGTAAAAACAAATAAACAAACCTAATTCTTAGATTATGCAGCTATAGAAATAATAACCAAATAAAATAATCTTATTTTATAAGTCATTATATTCAAACTTGTCCCTGATCTGGCTCCATCCTGATTTTTCACATTTATCTCTAGATAGCATTGAGCCTTCAGCTTTGGCCCATGCAGATCATCTCCAGAATGACTTCTCCTTTATCCCCACTTGATGAAATTCCCTGTTTTCTTTAAGGTCCACCTCCAATAGTCCTGATTCTATCATTCACAAGAGAAAGAGTTCAGTTGTTTTCTGCTGAAGAAATCTTCTGTGATCTTCTATAGCATTTCATGATATCTCTTCTCTTTCACTTTTATAATAATTGTCTATCTTAACATTTCAAGTTAGTTGCATCTGTTTCATCTCCTGTGCTAGAATGTAAATTCCTTGCAGTCGAGGAGCAAGTCTTACAGTCAGATTGGTTGAATTGAAGTAGACTCGCACAACCCTCTGGAGAGCTTGTGGTGTGGGGGTGGAAGCTATCAGAAAAGAGGGGACCCTTTTTCTGCAGTTCTAGAGGTGCACTATTATGCCTGCCTTGCTGGAAGATCCCTGAATGAGTGTGAACAATGACTGGAAGTGGAAGCATACATTTATTTACTAGAATTTCCTAATTGCTACCTCGTGTGTTTTAAGACATTCCATTTCTATGGAGTTTTTACCACTGACACTTTTTTGGTTAAAACATCTTTTAAGAGTATAAAAAAACCCCATCATCTTCTACTCACAGAGCACTTTCGTCATCTCTTTTGAACACTTATTTATAGATGAGGAAAATAAGGTTCAGAAAGTTCAGTAACTCATCATAACCTCAGACAGGACTAGTTCTCAGTTCTCACTGAGCAAACCTGGGAACTACTGTGCCCCTGGCAGAGTCGTTATAAGCTTTAGAGATTGTGTATGTGTGTGTGTGTGTGTGTATCCCACACTCTGCAGGCTCCCCATAAGTGGTAGTTGTTATGCTACCAGAGAGCACAGAGCATTTGCATTGAAACAGTTGTGCCCAGGGGTTCTTTGAAGTCCTTTTCAATTTGGGATTTACAGATTGGTTGTACTTTATGGTTTTATTCATCCTTCCTAAGAAGAAATTACAGAGCATCACTAATTTAACCTTTTTTTCATTTTCTATTCCTAATTCCTGACATAGCTTCATAGTCATGAACTGATGGTAAAATCATATTGAAGAGCATTGAGCTAGGTTTTCATCTAATGCCTTTGTGTGTTTTTTTTTTCATTAACAGTCTCTGATATTTGATGAAGTTGACCTCTCAGATGCCAGTGTAGCTGAAGCAAGCACAAAAAATGCTAACAACAGCTTCACGGTATGATTATATTCTGCTAACTCCCTGCTCAAAAGTTCTAGAAAGACCTTTCCAAAGCATGTACAGAATGCCCTGTTCAGTTACCAAATGTGTGTCAACGTGTGCATGTTGGAGCTCTTCCCAACACAGCCAGCGCTAAGTACATTGCGTATCCTAACACCCAATACCCTTTGTGATTGTTTGGCTCAGTTAACCCGGGCTTAAATGTACTTTTAAAAAAAATTATATTTTTTCCTTTTTAGACCTTTTAATTTTAATACTTTAAATTTTCACCACCTTTCAATTAATTTCATTGTTCTTGAATATTTAAAAAGTTTATTTATCTTCAGTATTAAAAATAATTTTTTTTTCCATCTGTTCTACTTTCACTCCAGTTGCCGTGGTTGGGGCACTTGCTGTAGTTCAGGCCTTCGTTTCTTCTCACTTAGGTAATTCATTTGGCAGCTGCTCAAGAGGGGTCCTCTGTTCCAGTTTCTTCCTTTCCAATCATAGATCACATTGCCGAAAAGACCTCCCTGGTTCCACATCGCCTGCAGATTGCATCTCTAACTCAGTCTTCAAGTCTGATATGATCATGCCGCAGTGTCACCTGGCAATTATTTGTCCTTAAATGCCCCACCGGTTTATCAATCCTGTCTGTGCCTATGCTTTCCAAACTATTCTCTCCGACTTGAGTGATTCCTCCCCCATCTATAGCTGTTGAAATAAGTTCTTCAAAGCTTATTGGAGATATCCCATTTTTTTTCCTACTTCTTTCATTCACAAAATATGGATTGAGTTTCCACTATGTGCCAGGCACTTGTGCCAGTCATGTGAAATTCAGAGATGAATATACCTCCTATTTCCCTCGAGATATTCACAGTATAGTTCAGTGAAGTTCATGTGGGGTACTTTTTGTAACTACATATTCCTCGGGTCCTCTAAGATGCATTGCTCTAGCTGTGTTGTCATCCCCTTCACACTTCCAGTCCCCTCTTTAGGAAGCCCCCACTAAGGACAGCAGTGTGTTGTGCCCATCCCCTAGGTGTGCCCGGGCAGGGAGGACAGAGCAGTGCCATGACAGAGGTGCGCACGGGTGGGGCTGGGCCGGGGGAGGAAGCATATGAACTTGGATTTAGTTTTATTGATTTATGGGCATGTGGGATAATTCATAGTGTAAATATTCCTCCCCCTCTCCCCCATCCCCAGGGAGAGTTTAGTTTGAGAAGAGGAAAGCCAAGAATAGAGTCCTGGGAAAATGTTAAAATTCAAGGTCCAGGAAAATGTTAAAATTCAAGGTCCGACCCATAAAGACTGAGTGAGTGCAAAGAAGGAGAATCAGAAGGCGATGATGTTTTAAAAACCCAGTGGGATGGAGTTTCACGATGGAAATTGTTAAACACCATATACTGTGGAGAGGTCAAGTCAAAGAAGAGTTGGAAAGTGGTTGTTGAGTGCGTTATGAATAACTTGGAGTTCATTTGGCCCCGTTGATGTGAGTAGTTTCGGCGGGTGGCTTGCTTCGGGGTGTACTGAGAGTGCACAGTGAGAGGCAGGGAGAGAGCCAGGCTAGATGATTTTTTCTAAAAGGTGGGCTGTTAAAAGAAGGAGAACAGATACAGTTAATAGAATGCTTAGACCAGAAGAAAGTTTTGGTTTTGTCATTGTTATTCTTTTGCTATGTTTTAAAAATGGATTTTGAGTGTAGTGATATGAAGAGAGGAAAGAATTGCTAGAGCCCAGCGTTGAAGATTCAGGAGAGAGAGGCAATGACTGATGGAGCGTGACTGCTGAGTAAGCTGAAGGGGCAGGAACCAGAGTGCAGGTTAGGAGATCAGCATTGAACAGGACACAGAATGGTTAAGGAAGCAGATGGGGCCGGGAGGTTCATATGTTTCAAACCCACATACTCCTATTTTCTCAGTGAAAGTGAAGGCCAAGGTTATCTTCTATGAGTGAAGGTTTAGGATGATTTGGAGTAGATTCTGTAGAAAAAGAGAATTGAAACTGAGCAGGGACCTGTGGAAAATTGCTAAGTAGTGAATGGTGTCTACCAAAGATTAGAGATCAAGTTCAGGAATGCCCTTAATTCCTATGCCTATGACATTTTCTTTAAGTGGGAGTAGAGAACAAACAAATGATGTGACCCAGGGTTGATGGCTTATAGGGCGTATTGGATAGAAAGATAAAGGGATTGCTGGATGTTTGAGGGATCAGTAACTCATCCATCTTCCCCTCTGCGGTCTCGGTTTTTGAGAATAAAATATAAGGAGTAAGGGACAGCTTTGTTAATGGCTGAACAGAATCCTATACCCACTAAACACAGGGCTTCTGATAAATTGTTGGAGACGTAAGGCCAGATGATGCTTATTCCTTCTTTCTCGCAAGTGAAGGGGGACTGGGGTGGAGTAGAAAGCTCCTTACCAGTCCTACCAGTCAGATCAGCCACTTGTCTTCCCCTCTGCAGTGAACAATAGTTCTCTCCCCACTATGGAGCTTTATGGAGAGGGAGATAAGAGTTCCTCCCTAACAGACATTTATTTTTTAAATACTTTTTAATTTTGTTTTTTAATTGACATATAATCATACATATTTATGGGGTATGTAGTGATATTTCAATACACATAATGTGTAGTGATCAGATTGGGGTAATTAGCATATCCATTATCTCAAACATTTATCATTTCTTTGTGTTGGGAACATTTAACATCCTCCTTGTAGCTATTTGAAACCATGTATTATTGTTAACTGTGGTCATCCTATGGTGCTATAGAATGCTAGAACTTATTCCTTTTATCCAGCTAGGATTTTGTAACCTTTAGGAGTTTAGTCTGAGAGAGGGTTTCAAAGTTTAAAATTTGAAGGATGGAGTAATTTCAGGTGAAGACAAGGTGTCAGAGTGGATAAAGTAAAGGGACCTGAACAGCACAGGTTTGGAAAGGTTATTCAAATCCTTTGTACAGCTGTTTCTCAGCCATTCAATGGCACGTGATCTCTCCTATTGTATCTTTCTTATAGAACTTACCATATTCTGCCTCATACTTAGTTAAGTACTTATTTTATTATAACCTCCTTGAGGACAGGGACTGTCATATCTTTTTCCCTCATTGTGCCTTATCCATATGTACTTGTTGATTTTAATTAATAAGATGAAAGTTTATTTCAGGCTTGAGAAGACTTTTTGTTGAAATATTTTCAAGAAATTTCTTCATTCAACCAAATGTTGTTTCTGAAGCTTGTCAGACTAGAAATGTAGGGACTAAGTTAAGGCAGATTGCTTAGGGTTCTACAGCACATGAATTTGGTAGGACTTTCCAGGGTATGAAAGGGAGCGAGAGAATGTTTTCAACCAGTAATTGGCAGTACTCGCTATCTTCTACTATTGTGTCTGCTGCCGTCGCTGCCATTGTGGCTAGTTCATGTCAGAGGTTAATGGTGTCACAAGATGGCGTTATGGCTGGAGGATGCAGGAATGGCCAAATTCTGCTTTGTTACATCCATCCTTTGTCTCTTTGAAGTTCCTAAGCATGATATATTGACAAAGTACAATATAAATATTAACTGAAAAATGGAAAACCTGTGCTTTGCCTGAAAGCCCCATGTTGAACTCCCTGGTAAAACGGGCTATAGAGACCAGGGCAGCAACTGACCTACCCCGGGAAGCTCCTCAGCGTCACCTCCATTGCATTTGATTGGTGTGTGTGTGTCACTAAGGCTGGCCAGCCAAGCTGCAAGGGATAGGGACATAGACAATCAAGACAGAGGTGTCAAAGGAGTCGAGGACATGCTTTAAAACCTATATACAGTAGGATTACTTTTCCTTTTTTGCACAGTCTCTCACTCCCATCCAGAGTTAATAACTGTCTTGTTTTTTTCCATTGTCTACATTGGCTCAGGTATTGTATTAGTTTTCTATTGCTGGGTAACAAACCACCACAGACTTAGTGGCTTAAAACAATGCCCATTTATCTCACAGTTTCTATAGGTCTCACAGCATGGGTAGATTTCTCTGCTCCTGGTCTTACGGTATTGAAATAAATGGATATGATAAATGAAATATGTATATGTGTGTATATTTATATATATATATATACACACTTTTTAATTGCCTGAAATTGGGCTTATTTTGGCTGTGGTTTGAGTTCATGGTTTTACAAGTGTCTTCTGCAATAGACAACTACAACAAAACCTGCTAACATTGAAAGCATTTTTTTTTTTTTATGATTTTAGGTGGCAGTGATATGATCAGGGAATGGAAAAGGACAATCCCTGACAGCCTTGTTGTCATTTTATAAGCCTATAGGCTAATGTTCATTAATTTATTTGTAGTTTAAGTTCTACCATGGCATTTTATACAGTTGTTAAATCTATAATATGTTCTTTTTTGTTAATTTTTAAAAATTATTCATTTTCTTTTTTATTTTATTGACGTCTGTATGCTGTTTTGGAGTTTCGTTGTCACTCTAACCTTTGTATCTTTAACACAGTCCTATGCTGTATGTAAACTTGTTGTTCTTTTATTAGGCTGGAGAGAAGACTTAATTTCCTTTTGGTCACACAGGTGCCACCCTGGGAAGGGGCTCCCAGATATCCTGATGTTTAATCTAAGGCTCTTTCCAATCACACAGTATCCTCTCTATGTGGACAGTCTTTGTCTCTGCTGTTCTCTTTCTTCCCTCACCCATTGCTCTCTTTGTCTCTTTTTCGTTAATCAGAATATGTACATCCCCAGGTTTTTTTGATTTACCAATTTATGGAAGATAGGAGCTTAGACTCTGAAGTCAAACAGCCTGGGTTTGGGTCCTGGCTCAGCCACACCTAGTTACGTGACCTTGGACAAACTAGTTTACCTCTCTAAATCTCAGTTTCCTCACCTGCAATTTGAGGATGATAAAGGTACCTGCCTCTTAGGGTTATGACGATTAAATTTAATGTGATAATACACTAAAATACCTAGCACAGTGATGAGCACATACAGTTTAATAAATGTTAGTGGCTGTTATTTTCCTGAATTTATTGTCCCTCTATTTCCTTTACAAGTAGTAGTGCATTGCCAATTCCTAAAAGTTGGGGGATTTTGAAGGGGAATATGGATGAACTTTGTCTTGAGAAAAGATTCCATCTGCCCTGTCTTTCAGAGGTATAGCGAAGATTTATGTCCACTTTTATCTCATATTACTAATAATAAATATTACTGGGAAAATCAACCATTTGGTAATAAATGAAATTATAATCTCACCTTGTTAGGTAAATGTTATTTGCTAAAGAAGAGCTTTTAAAGGATTTGAAAGTCATCACAATCACATGGCGTGTGTGAGGCTTTTAAAGCGTGCCGTTCAAATGACTGTTTTCTTTAAATTTTAATGAAGATTAGGCTAAACCTTAAACAAATGAGTCATTATTTTAAAGAAATTATTGCACTGCCATTGTTAAAACCTCTTATGAAAGTTTGTAGAGAAAGTAGAATGTGTTCTGTTTGTTTGAAGTGGAAAGAAATACAGAGGTACTTTATTTTGTTTATTTAACCACGCTTTACGGTTTTAGTGAGCGGTCTGCAAGTGTGTGTGTGAAGTTTGGTGGGTACTGCACATCCACCCTGGCTTACTTGGTGATAAAACACAGGCACCCCGCGGTAGCACTTATCTTTAGAACTAAATGAGCACTAGAACAAAGGGTGTTTTTAGTTCAGGGGTCACTTGCCATAGCAGTTGTGACCAAAAGTTGATTAGCGTTAGATTATGATTCTTCCCAAGTATAACGGAAAAAAGACACCAAAAGACAAAGAGAACCTACTTTTATGGCACGTAAAATGCCAGAAATTGTGCATTCATAGTATAATTGAAGTGAACAGGCTGGGTTTTAATGGGAGGGAAAATGTTCTTAAGAAATTTGTTTCTTTAATGTTTACTGTTTATTTTCCTGCTAGCTTCCTCTCTGTTAATATATTTCAGTTCATCTCTCTCTTAAGAGGAATATCACATCCTTTGAACCTAAGAAAGTGTCAGTTTACTTTTATCCATTAATGTATCAATATTTGGTTACAAAGGAAGTAACTAAAAGTTGGGTTTTTTTATATCACTGGTGAATGCACACACGAAAAACATTTAGATTATTATCTCAGTAACTTGAGACAAATAAATCACTGAGACAAATAAATTGTTTACCTTATTTGATAATATTTGTTGTAACTATTATACTATATTCCTGTTTTAAATGCTTTGTATCTGATAACCCATTCAATTTGTTTTATGAATCCTGTAAGGTAAGAACTATTATGATCCCGTTTGGTAGATGAGGAATCTGCAACAGAGAAACTAACATCTAGTGCTGTGTTTCCCCGAAAATAAGACTTACCCATAAAATAAGCCCTAGCAGGATTTCTAAGCATTTGCGCAATATAAGCACTACCCCGAAAATAAGACCTGGTGATGGACATGGCTATGCAGCGCATCTGCACAACACATGCATTTTGTCGAGGAGCAGTAAAGAAGACGAGCAGCCCTTCTTATCTGCCCCATGAGAGCTCTATTGCTAGACATGAGAGATTGGGGCCAATGGTTCTAAAGGAAATAGAGTCGCAAGAAATTCAGGATGGAATTCGGGGTTTGGAGAGTTATGATGATGTTCCAGAAGAAGATGACTTAACTATATTTGAATAAATGTAGATTGTTGTACTGTACTTAAAATAATAACACATCCCCTGAAAATAAGCCCTAGGGTGTCTTCTTGAGGAAAAATAAATATAAGACCCTGTCTTATTTTCGGGGAAACACGGTAGATGTAATAACTAGAATCTGAACCCATCTGTCATCTGGCTTCAGTCTGTATTCTTGACCACTCTGCTATCTTGCTTCTTTACTGGGGAGTTTTAAATAAATGTGGTTCAGATAGTTTTCCTCTAATTGGTCACTACACGTTCAGTTGTCTTTTCTAGAAGCTAATCAGAGTCTTATGCTGCATTACCAGGTGTGTAGCAGGCACTTGCCAGCCAGACTACAAATCTAGAATATGACATTATATCTTGGGCACTCTATTTTAAAGAGAAATGTTGACTAAAGAGCTCACAAAGGGAGGTAACAAATACTATAAAAAGGTCTGTGAGTCATGGGATTGATTGGCATTTAAGGGTACTTTTTATTTTAAAGACTTGGGAAAATGAGACAGTTGTCTTTTTCATATTTGAAGAATTCTCAAGTAGGAGAAGCAGTAGATAGGTTTTGTGTTCCTGAAGTGTGCAGGACAAAGACCTGTGGTTGAATTCGTGGGGGGACAATTTTAGCTCAGTGTCAAAGAGAACCTTCTAACTTGAGTCATCTGATGGAACAGGCCCCTTGTGAGGTCATAGCTCTGCCCATTATTGGAAATCTTCAGTCATCTCATTCCCTGTGAGCTGGAAGGGGCCTTCAAGGAGAGAGTTCTCAGAACAGACTCAGGTTTAAAATGCTGAAATGAATTTCTCAAGGTTGGGTGGCTGATATCTGTGCACAGCTAGTGCAGAATTTGGGCCCCTCAGTTCTTGGTGTTTGTTGAGACAGACACGGAGGAGTGGGTTTAGAGATTTCTGGGCTCTATGCTAGACACTTTATTACATGCTGTCTCCTTGGAGACAGCATGAGCTAAATGATCATCTTTCAAGAATGCATTTGGAGAATCTTTATGTGGTGTGTGTATGTGAGAGGGGCTGAGGGGAGATGGTGAAGCCTGAGATTTCCTTGTAGGCACAGCCAATGTCTTCTTCACCGCAGAATGCCCAAGGCCTGGCACAGAGGAGAAAGCCAATGTATGTTTGTTGAATGAATGAAGGAAAGTGTTCTTGTTGAGTGAATGAATGAATATTTGTAAACTCTAGTTTTTCTTTGTGTCATTTCATGTTTAAGCCCAGAGAACTCAGTTTCCTAATTTCCCCCCCATGATCTTGGGTTATATGTACTATGCCCATAAATACTTGCCTCCTCATTGAAGTCTTTGTATAATGATCAGACTTTTTTTTTATACCATGTCTTCCAAACACAATTTTTGTCTTTCATTAATCATTGTAGTAGTCCCACCTTTGTTTATGTTATTACTAGATGTCTGAAAGCAGCAAACCTCATACTTTTATGTTATGTTGGTTAAAATACTTTATGGCACTCCAAAATGATACCATGTCAATGCAATTTAAGTGTTGTTTTGCCTTTGAAAATTGATTTACATACACTTTAGGTGGTTTATACAATGAAAGTTGATAATTTATAAGTCAAATTTGAAATTTGTATCTTAAACATTAGAGAGTTTTAGAAATCAAATATCTTATTGTTTCTGTGGGTGTATCATATTTATCTTTTCATTTAGTGATATAGCATCTTTTCCAAGAATATAACCCAGAGAAATAGCTCTTAAAGTTATTATGGGCTTCCTCAGAACAAAGTCCTAGTGGGTAAGAAATTATTGGTACCTTTGTAGCAAGACTAAAATCTTGAGTAGAGATAAGGTGTGGCAGAAGAACAGTGTCTTTGTCTCCACCTTCACTAGTAGCCTTCCATAAATCTTTCAAGTGGATTTTCTAAAGTAAGGCAAGACCCAATAATCATGAGTATTCTGCCAACTCTGGAGGTCTGGGGCCTGGGGCTCCCTTGCAAAATCAGACCATGGGAGTCTCAGCACATAGATCAGTTTCATAAAAAGGTCTGTTGTGCTCTGAATAGATACTATCAGTAAGCTGGAGGCTGCAGGACATTGTCATCCAAAGAGCTGTGTCCTTAGGGGCTCAAGCAGGGTATGATGATAAGTTGCCATGCGTGTCATTACCACTTTCCTGTGCCTGGTCTTGCGAAAGATCCATGACTCGGAAAACTTGGCACTCCTGATCAGTAGCCTTCAACCTGCTGCCTCCAGCACTTTTTCTGTCCTACTGGGTTATTGCACAGTGGCCCACTCTCCACCACATCCTCCTCTTCTAGGACTGCCCTAGAATTCATTCATCCATTCATTTAGCAAACATTTATTGAGAGTTCATTACGTGTATCAGACATTGTGCTAGATTCTGGGTATATAGCGGTGAATAAAAGGAATTGGCCATTGAGACCCAATTTTTAAAAAGTTTTTACTCAAATTTAAACACCTTTTAAAGAATGTGGTGCCTGCCTTCAGGGATAGGTCCCTATGTGACCTTGGGAATAGGACACTTGGGATCCAAAAAACAAGGGATCACCTCCCAACTGGGACTGGAAACTGTGCCACCACAGCGGTCCAGGTGATAGGAAAGAGAGGGGATTTCAATTCTCTTAGCACTTGGGGCCCAGACCATTCGGTATGCCATAGACAGACTCCTTCTGGGACTGCTGCATCTGCTCTTCTCCACAAACATGCCCCCAACACAGCATTTCTGATGCCAAAATATGGTGACCACGTAGAAGATTTTATCCTTGAGTCTGGACACTGGTGCTTTATGAAGGAGGCCGTTAGCCTTAGGCACCTTGTAGACTGCCATCGGATGAGAAGTTTTTTTGATCAGTTTTAACCTTGTATCATGGAGGGTTGACCTTCCCAGTGCCCCTGCCCTATTGAATTCAGGTTGTGTTAGCTGATCAGGGGTGGGGTGGAGGGTCAGGCAGCTGTCTAAGGATACGCTCAGAAGCTTCCGGTAAGCTGCTCCCACTGGTATGGAATTCAAGGTGGAAGTTAGTCTTTATATGAGATAAACAGATTAGTAGTAAGAGAATATTAAAGAGAACTGACGTCTTAGAAGTTGTGGCCGTACAACAGCCCTGGCTCCTGACATCAGGACTGGATCAGGCCCCTCCCAGCAAGATCGAGTGATGTCTTCCATTGATCCAGACACCAGGATTGCCCAGTGACACTGTCTGCTGGGATCAGCCGGTAGGGCCTTTTGTCTCACCAAGTGGGATGCTTTTATACTTCTGTAATTCATAGTAATAATCTAGCACAACACTACTTAGTATGAATATCTGACAGTGGGCAGCTACTAGGGCAGTAACCAGAAGTCATAAAGGCCTGCCACTAATATTTCAAGTGGGCAGAGTCACAGGATTCTGTGTGTTGTAGATCTCGTGTTTGTAAGATCAATGGGCTGAGTCTTTGGCCTCTGTGGTCTGGTTTCTGCATAAGCCTTGGCCATTTTCTTTTTCAGAATTCTATCAGTAAAGGATGCTAATAATAATTAATTAATTTTCCCCAGTTACTCAACAACATTATCAGGGCTGTCCTAATGTGAGAAAGCTGTCAGGACCAAGCAGCTAATCCTTCTCCCTCTGGGGCCTTTGTAAAAATTCTGATTGTTTGGGGTTTTTGTACAGGTAAAGTGTTCATCGAAATGTATTTTAGATTGGATATGCCTTTTCAGGATGGGTAGAATCATGCCCATTAGCAAGGACTGATGTGACTGTCCTCAAAATGACTGTGGATAAACTTCTAAAAGCTTTTAACTTGAGGTTGAACACAATATGAAGATACACACTCTATAGGATAGATGGAGTCTTCATCAGTGCCTCACTGTCCCCATCATCCATAATCAGCAAGGGTAGTGAAATGTACCATTGATGTGTACAAAGACCGATATTCAAGGATATCAGCTGCACATGGTAATAACCAAAGTTGGAAACAACCCAGATGTGCAAGTTAGAGACTGACTGGTTGGAGTGAATTATGAAATATATCACACAATGACATATTATACTGCCATTTACAAGATGAATCAGCACTATCTGTAACAATACACACCAAACTCCAAGTTTTATTCAGTGGGAAAAGCCAGATGTATAACAGTGTGCCTGTATGAAATGTTACTCTGTATGGCCAGGCATGTGGCTCAAGCTTGTAATCCTAACACTTTGGGAGGCAGAGACGGAAGGATTGCTTGAGGCCAAAAGTTCTAGACCAGCCTGAGCAAGAGCGAGACCCCGTCTTTACAAAAAGTAGAAAAATTACCCGGATGTGGTGGCAGTGTCGTGTGCCTGTAGTCCCAGCTACTTGGGAGGCTGAGACAGGAGGATCACTTGAGGTTGCAGTGAGCTATGATGACACCACTGTACTCTAGCCCAGCTGACCGAGCAAGACCGTGTCTCAAAAAAAAAGAAAAATGTTACTTTGTGTGTGTGTGCAGGCATGCATTTAAACCTCAAAAGAGCACATAGTTGTTATATATAGATGGAATATCTCTGGAGAGATATACAGGAAGCTAACAATATTTGCTTTCAGGAAGGGAAGTTGGTAACTGGGGGCAGGCTTAGGAAGGAGGCATACTTTTTATTTTAAATACATTTTGATTTTTTTTTAATCAAAATGTTTATTATCTATTCAAAAATTTGTAAAATGCTATGTGGGAAGCCCCTTTTCGGCAGCGTGTTATCAGATGCATTTGACAACAGTGATGGATTTGGCAGGAAGACCACCTTGGCTGCTGCCACAATGTCCCTGGCAATCAGGGTAGGGGCTCGAGTCAGATTGTCTGCAAGGGGAGGGAAGGGAGGGCTGGAGGAGAGACCACATGTAGGAAAACTGGAGAGCCATGGCCAAAGGCAGGCCAGAAGGAGAGGAGGAAGCTAATGTAGAGTTGTTGAATTTGAGAGAATGGTATGTAAATGATGCCTTTAATTAAGGGTAGAAAATGGGAATAAAAGTAGGCTTGTGGGGGGAGGGAGAGTGTAGGGAAGACTTCATGTCTGGACACTGTGAGTTTGAAGTGACGCTCAGATATCCTGGCAATGTCTAGCAGGCAACTCAGAGAAGTGCTTTAAACACTATTAAAAGGGCTTAAAGTACTTTTTTGGTATCATTTTCATGGCTCTTCTTAAGTTTCTAGCGTATTCAAATATCTTCTCCATTTCTTAAGTATGATTATGGTGTAATGGAAAATTTAGGGTTTTAGAAATATTTTAGTTTTGTGGTGAACGATACAAAACAAGATAAATTATTTTGTTTTGAAACTTCCCATTACATATGTGTCCTGTACAAATCCATTTACGGTTACAAACCAAAGCTTGTGCCAAGGGAGTGAGGCTAATGCATTGTTCCAATCTCTGGTACAGTCTGAAAATATTAAATGAATGGTAAAACTTTTAATGTGTCCATTAACTAATACTGCTAATTTACAGTGGGGGAGTGTATGTGACAGCTTACATAAATAATTTCTGAAATATCTGTGATCCTTGTGGTTACAATTAATAGTAAAAAAATTCTCAGTTTCCCATGTACAATGTAATACTTCTAATTCAATGCCATATACGATTATATATCTTGTAAATATTTTGTTCTCTGAAAGTGCCTGGTTTGCACCTTGTCTATGTTAGTAAATGAAATTATTATTATTATATATCAGCATCTTTGTATCCCTTTCTTGCTCACCTTTAAAGAATGTATAGGTAGGTATAGGATTGAGATGCAACTGTGCAGCTGCCCTGATTATTTTTTTTAATGTGAGAAAAATTAAGCAATATGTGCAGTCTTTTCCATTTGCCCTTCCAGGATGACATCAGTAAATTCTTTGCCATTCCTTCTTTCTCTGGTAGATGGCTAGGAAGGCAGACAGGATTTACTTTCAAATCCTACCTGCGCTCCATGACCTTGGACAAGTTAGAAACCTTTCTGAACCTTAGTGTCCTCCAAAGAAAAAATGGGATCACTACTTTTTGAATTGTGTGGATGAAATGAGATTATGTACCTGGCCTGTTAAGAGCACTCCATAAATGATAACTCTTAATATTTTGGACTCGCAAAATGATTTTAATTCCAAACACAAATGCTAGAACACAGATGGGGCTTAAGGCAAGTGGTGGATAAAATGGGGGAAGTGTTGACCCTGGAGAGCAAGGGGTCAGGGAGGACTTGTAAACTCAAATGCCTCCAGGGACCACTGGGCAATGTAAGTTTGTGAAGTGACCAACTGAAGAAAATAGGCATAATCTGCTTGGGCTTGTACCTAATTTTTGGTAGATTTTAATTTTTTTTTAATAACACTGCATTTCAGGGTTTGAACACAATAACCAAACAAAAATATCAGAGATTATACTTTTGCGCCCTCTATTATATTACACAGATGCAGTAGATGGAAGGCTATTTCAGATTGGTCCCACAAATTGGAATCCTATTGAAGGCAGACAAGAACATTGGGAATTGGGGAGCAGAAGGGTGCTGAAAAGAGAGGAAACCATAGAGAATAAGAGCACTTTCTTGGCATTATTTCTACTATACCAGACCCTGCCTTTTTGAGTAGGAAAGTTGGATGCTTCCAGTAGCCTTCGTGGTAGATAAACAGGTACGCACAGAATCACCGGGGTAGCTCTGCCAAGCAACATCTAAAATTACATCTAAAATTATCCACACACCCTCCCCCTGAACAAACCAAGATTTTGTTCAACAAGTCTGCTTTGGAGCTTGGTTTGGATGTATTTTGAAAAATATTTGGTTTGATCGAGGTGCACACGTGCAGTTGCAGACCTGTGCTCTTGGATGTAGAGGTCTCTTGTCCAGTTTATTCTTTGAAAGTATCTCTGCTCTCAAAATAGTCACGTAAGATGCATGACTACATTGTAGTTTGGCACATTTCAGTTGTCAGAGTGATTTGTTTCACTCCATAAAGGAAGGATGAAAAAAAAAAAAGCAACATACATAATTAAAGAGATGGATATAGATTTTATGAGGAAGGGTGGAAGAGATATAATAAGACTGAGCAGTTGGTGACTTCAGGTATAGAAAAGCTAGTGATAAAAAGGCACATTTTTATGCCTGAGTAGATAATTATCCTTAATTAGACTATAACACAAGTCAAATTATATCACCTAAATTATAATAAATACAGACAATAAAAATTGTTATAGTACAATTAACTTTCTGCTAGTATTGCCTTCCAATAAAGGTGTTGTACTGCATATGGATTTTTATTTCAATAAGGGCAGCTCAGGATTTTTCACTAAAGATACAACAATAAGTCCTGCAATAGGGCAGATGTGATCAGTTTGTTGTTAGGAACTTTAGGTTAGAAATAAGAATTTCTTAACAGAAAAAGTTATTGGACATTTTAAATGACCAGAGAAGGTTACAGAATTTCCTTCATGGCTGAATCAAAAATTGGAGTTAAAACAAGTAGCCCTCTATCTTGAATAGTTTAGGTGTGGTACCTACCAGAGACTGCATGCTGAATTCTTTCAGTGATGTGCAGAGATTCTAATGCTCTTAATTTTGGTAAGCCTTTTGCCATTTTGTAATGTTGCTTTGGGCAAGGCTAGATGCAGAGTCAATTTTTTCCTAATTTGTTGGTTGACATTTTCCTAATGTCTTCTAAGGAGTAGACCAGTAGGTCATTATCATTATTCCTATTTTGATGGTTTGCTAGTCAGTGACTATTTTGTTGGCAAAATTCCTCTATTTCTGACTTGGCTCATCTGACTTTCATCTTGGACCACACTTACATAAGAAGTATATACCTTTACAGAAGAAATCTGTTAATGTATATGTGATTTCTTTCACTGCTAAGAAGACTTGTGATGCTAACATTTACTGAGCTTTGACTGTGTGGCAGACACTATGCTAAATGCTTGGTTCAACTCATTGAGCCACACCTGACTCTGCAGAGCTTTGAATTACTGCTCTAGTCCCACTTAGCAGAGGGAGACTGAGGCTCAGAGAACCCAGGAAATATGTCCATAGCCAGATAGGTAGGAAGGGATGATGTTGGGATTCAGGTTAGATTGGTCTGATTCTGGAGTTTAGACACAAAATTAGACTCTGCTTTTATATTAGTAATTTCCAACTGAGAATTTGCAGACTAACAATTCCCTCGGATTCACTTCTGTTTAGAAACATCTCATTTGTAAAGTTCTAACATAGTTGTGGAGAACAATAAAACATCATTAGACACTGGATCTCAAACTTTGCTGTATTTGGATCACTTGGTAGTTAAAAAAAAATACTGGTGACTGGGTCCTACTCTCAGATGTTCTGAGTTTATTGGTGTGGAGTGTGGCCTTGACATTGGGATTGTAACCACCCACTTCCAGGTGATTCTAATGCACGGCAGAGTTTGTGAACTCCTGCTTTAGAACAATGCAAAATTTTAAATTCTAACTCCCCATCTTTTTATTATTAAAAATGTAGTGATTTTTTAAATTGCAGAAATACTACATATTTGCTTTAGAAATTGCAAACAACCAAGAAAAATTATTAAAATGATCTGTATTCCCTTCACTGAAAGATACCAGTGCCATTTTGGCTTTGTATCTTTTTTTCCCCCCGTGGACATGTATGTATTTAAAGTTTTAACTACAATGTTACTCTTCTGTATAATTTTATATTTAATGCCAGATTATCTTATGTCTGTTTTAGGTATTTTTGTTTTACCAAAAATTCTTGATTCTTATACATACATAGTAGTGTCGTTCAATCTTTATAGGCCAGTAACTCCCAATGTGGGGCAATATCTCTATTAATGGAGAGTTTATATATTATCTGAGGTGGCACTTACTGAGCTGATTTAGATGTCTCTCCTTTGGAGCCTCTTGTATAGCATGTTTTCAGATAAGTAAATCCTTGGTTTACTTCTTGTCTCCTTTATGGACTCTTAAGGCAAATCCCATGTGGTTTTTATCCCTGGGCTCTGGCATGTGGGACATGCTCAGTAAACGCTTGAATGATGAGGAGACAGACGGATGTGTTCCAGGATCCAAGGTGGGCATGGTGGATACAGCTTGAAAAAATTACTGAAGTAGATTCAGACATTCCTGAAAAAAAATCATCTGGGAATGTAGGGGTAGTAGGAAGAAAGGGATAGAGTGGGGTCAAAATAAGGACAGGTGCTAGGGGACATTTTAGGATTTGTAAGCTTCAGATCCTTCAAGAAAAGTAAAATGTGCTCTGGTTCCAGAAACTTCCTGGGCTTGGCCCCCACCAGGCTCTGTCTTCCCTGGGGAATAGCTCCTCCTCCCCTCCCAAATATGGTGATGGGTTCATGTCCTGTGTTTCCATCTTTCATATTCTACTCATTTGTCATAACAAAAAGTCTGAAGTGGATAAACTCTCAGAGTAAGAACCAAATAATTTTCAGAGTTTCTCCTTTCCAGATATTTTCCTAATAAAGATTTGGATGAGAAACCACTGTAGCGTAATAGAGTTCCATTAGGATTTAACCAGAGCCTGTCAATCAACAACTGTGTCTGTTAGAGTCTTTTCCTACAAAGGTCTGGGATGAAGAAAACTTTAAATAACAGGGGGAAGGGCCTCAGAGCACTGAAGGGGACTGCCAAGATGTTGCCCCAGGAGGGACGGAGCCAATGAGGAAGATGTCACAGGTTTGCTCCTTAAGCCAAGCCTGTCTAGTTAGCCTAGACAACTCCAGGCTGCTCACTGAGGTATTTTTGGCACTGCGACCACAAAGCCAGACATCTTTGCATCGTATGATTTATGAAGGATTTCTTTTTCGTATTTTTTATAATATCAGTTTATAATCATTTAATGATATTGATTATAATGAGATTTAATCTCATTCACAAGGACTATGAATCAAAATAACTTTCTATTTTCTTTTTACCTCTGAAAAACTTACCTTTCTATTAAAATGTATTATTATCTTTACATTTTTATTACTGTTCATTTTAAGATGAATTTTTATTGAAAAAGAGAAATTGCAAATGTATACATTTTACTTTATTAGCATATAAGCTACATGCATGATTAAGTTATATTGCTGAAATCAGATAGAATCATAGCATTTGTGTATTTCAAAAGCTATTAAAAATTAGAAGATATTCTCTATCTTTCTTTCTCCCATTTTCGTCAAATTCAGATGACTGTACAAGACTGTTAATGTAAAGACATTAAAGATAGTTAAAACCATTAGTCATCATGCTTTGCTTAGAATTCAGCAAAGAACAAAATGAAAGAATGAAATAGCAAGCCTGGTTTATTTGTCTGAATAATACTTGTCTTATGATAAAATCATAAATGAAAGAGAAGGGATGCTTATAGTTACATCATCTAGTATAGCAAAAAATAAGTAAAATAAATGCTGAAGGTGATATTTATTCAGATAACATCAGTGGCCCCAGTGAAACTTGGAGATCTCTAGAATGTTGTGCCAGTCCTCGGAGCCAGGAGTATATTATGATTTAATGGTACCTCTCCGCTGCATCTGATGAGCTGTCCTAGAAAAACATTTTGAAGCAATAAAGCATCCATTTGGCTCCTAAGTAATGAGAGAGGCCTTGCTCTTTGCATTAACTATTTATTCAGGAAGAGAAGTGACCAACTGCTAATAAGCTTTATCCGAAGAGGGTCGTGGAAAATGAAGAAATTGCAAAAGTGAGGTTCTTTTCAATTTCATATGCAATTAACAAATACCCAGAGCTGACCGGTTGGTGCTGCTCTTCCATGTGACTTTTGGCTGGCTGTATTTAAGTGCGAGTGCCTGTCAGATGTATTAAAAGCTTCTGGGTTTAAGGAAGGACTGTGTAGCCTCAACCAATGACAAAGGAGAGGAGGCAGTGATTCGTGAGTACCTAAGACTGGCTGATCTTTCTAATGTTTTGAATAATGGACTTATTTTCTGAGATGAATAGAAGTGATTTAGGCTTACTAGTTTGTTTACTCCTTTTGGGAAGGGTTCCTTCTTTTTTTCTTTTTAGATGATTATTGCTTTTTCATTACTTGTAAAATTTGCTCTATAGTGTAATCTAACATTTAGATTGATCACTTAATCAAGAGGCTTTTAACCTGAGAAAAAAATCTTATTTTTTATATAAGTAAATATGTAATTTATTATTTGGAAATAGTTTCTAGGTAGGAATGTAACATTTTGCTCTTGTTCCACAAGTAAATGATCTCTTCTTTGCAGTAAATGCTTAGGATTTAGTCACTTGAAGATTACAACCAGAGAATATTGTATTCACAAGTAAATAAGGGCTTCTTTCAAATTATTTCAGAATCTTACTTTGAATCACTTTGGCTGCTATAAGCATGAAGTTTTTATTCCTCTTGCTTTAAGGTTCTTAATATAATTAATTTGCCTTTTTTAATGACATGAAAAAAGATGAAAGTCACAATTATTTTCTTCCCTAAAGCCAACTAAAGGATTTTTATGCTAATTCTTCCTCCCTGCTCTTACTGAAAAGTAGTACAGTGGAGTTCTACAAAATCGGAGAAAAATTCTTCATATAAATCGTATTAAAATAGATAGTGGAAATGATATGTAAACTCAATATTATTTAACTATTAATAGAATATTCTTGATACCATAGTAAATCAATTATGAAGTCATTAAATATTATATTCCTTTTATTTTTAAGTTAAAAAATATTGTCCAATTGAAAACTATGTACTAGTTCTAAGCTCACTATGAATGATTTTGAAGTGTATTTAAAATTAATTTTCAAGATATATTCCATGAAATAAGAATGCATTATTTATTTGGGTTCACAGCATTAGAAAAGGGCTAAAAAGCTTGAGTTAGTAGCAAAAGGATCAAAGAGAAGAAAAACTCCTTAGAATTTTCCTTTCCTGGACACCATTATATCATATACAGAGAACAAAACTCACTTATGTTACAGGGAATCTTTCTTCCTTTAACAAGAAAATAAAGACTCAGGTTAGAAATGGAATTACTTCGTAAGAGGTTAGATTTTACAATAATCTTTCTCTTTGGGTATTAACAATCATTAGAATGAATTATCCCTTTCAGATAATCACTCCCTTCAGAAGGCTAATGCTGTGTGCTGAGAACAGAAAGGAGATGGAGGACTGGATCAGCTCACTGAAGTCTGTACAGACCAGAGAACCTTACGAGGTAAAACAGCATCTCTTCTGTCCTCTCGTGTTCTTAGCGAATAAATGTTAACCAAAGAGCTAAAGCTCTCCTGTGCAAAAGTACGTGTAGACTCATTCAGCAACTTGTTTAAATTATCTTCTGAAACTTTAAACTTAAAGTGCTTTGGTTTTAAAAATGTTGAATTTGAAAATTTGATCATAACCGTGAACGTTACAAATAGTTCAGCGTCTATAGTCTTGCCCTTTTGTTCGGCAAATCTGTCCTAACATCTCCTTTTTAGGTGGCCCAGTTTAATGTGGAACATTTCTCAGGGATGCATAACTGGTACGCCTGCTCCCATGCCCGGCCCACCTTCTGCAACGTGTGTAGAGAGAGTCTCTCTGGAGTCACCTCCCATGGTCTGTCCTGTGAAGGTACTGTAGCACCCAACATGCCTTCCCTCTGAACTGTCACCAACCAAACTGCAGACACGCCACCGCTGGTTTAATGTAGCTTAAAGTTGAGCTCTCCACACATGGGACTAACTTGGGAAATATTGTTGCTCAGGAAAAGATAACAAAATCATTTGAAAGGAAGCGTAAATCAAAATATAGCATTTCACACCTAAGGAACTAGAAACTACTATCTAAAAAAAAATCTTTGGATCTTGTATATCATTCTAGTATTCTTTATGCTGATTGATTATGGAGAACAAAACTTCTTGTGAGGATAGTGTATACTCTTTGGCAGAATTTCTGATTATATTGTTTTAAACATTGTTTTCTTTTATTTCATTTATGTTTAATTGGAATGGATGTCATCCTTTTTAATTTCTTTACAGATTTTTAAAAAGAAGGCCTATACCTTCTTTTGAAATGTTGTTTTCATTATAGGATTTGGGAGTTTTTTTTTTAAGAGTAGTGACCACCAAAAGCAAATACGTTAATAATTACGAAAAGAAAACTTATAGCTTCATTCGATTTACTTAATTTCATACCTCAGTGATCACACCATCTGTATACTACTTTTTGGACTATATATAATGCTAATACCAGCTTTTTTTCTCCAATACAAAAATTTCTTAAGTAATTTTGAATATAACTTAATTATAATTAAGTAATAAAGTAGTAATAGAGTTATAGCATTAATTGATTTTAAATTATAAAATCTGTGATATATCATTGTTTCAACTCTTTAATATGATACAGCATAGTGGCTAAAATTGAGCTCCACAACTAAACCCTTTTCCACATACACTATTACAAAATGCAACCCAGGAGAATAGTTTAAATCATTTAGACTTTCCTTTCCTCATCAGTAAGATGGGAATAATAGTCATTTATACCTCATAGAATCACTGTAAAAATTAAATGAGATAATACATACAATAAAACTACTTTTCTAGTCAAATAAATTGTAGAAGTCTGTAACTGTACTCTTTAAGAAATTTATCAAGTAAATGATTCCAGATTGCATCATCATGGACATTGAAATTCACAAAAATAGAGAAGGCTTTAAACTTTTCTTTTAAAGTTAAAGAATGATTGCAAAAGAGATCTAATTGTCCTTTATGACTTTAGTAATCTAAAAGGGTTCATGTAGGGCTGGATACCTGGTCTGTTAATATTATGTTGTATTATTTTGAAGATTTTTTGAACTATTGCCTCCTAGTTTCTCATCCCAAAAATGCTAAAAAAGATACCAGATCTGAGATACTTTGTGGTATCCTTCTGATTTGAGAGTTATGCATTATTAAATATATTTAATTATTTAGGAATTGAGTCAATAGTGGAATGACTGAATATTTCTCTAAGTATTTTAAAAGAAAAATGAAAATTACATTAGTGGTGACAATAAGAAACTTAAAAGTCTTTATTATATTTTTCTGTAAATAGTGTAGTTTTCATGACTTTTTAAAGTCTCAATCATTGGATTAAAAATTTTTTTAGAAAATTGTATATTGGTATTCATTTTCTCTGCCGGTAAAATTTTAAATCTGTATTATCTTGCCCATTAGTATTTTCAGACCTGTAGCAGAAGATTTTTTAAAAAATCCCAAGGGTTTTTATAAATATTTTTAAAAGTTGCCTTTTTATTTTATGAGAATATGGTTACCCTGATATTTTTATCATAATCAAAGTTAAACTTTCACACCCCCCACCCAAATTTGAATAAGCTACTTGCTTGATAAACCAAAAAAAGTTGGATGCAGGAGGCTTTAAAAGTTATAATGGAGATGCAAATATAATAAGAATTTGTTTTAACAGTGAAGATGAATAACTTTGTATTAGAATAGAATTTGACTTCCAGTGTGTGAAGCCATCAATAAATTTACTTAGTCTTTCTACCCTTGTTTTTCACAATAAAATGAAGCTGTACTGGTTTGTTTTCTAGTTTTGTGTTGAATAATAACTAAAATTATTAATTTAAAGCCTTGCATATGTAAAATATTATATGAATGAAAAATAGCAGGCATATAATATTTTCATAAATAATGCCCTAAGTCAATCGAGAATGTTAGTTATAATTTCAGAGCATATTTGTCCTTCACAGTTATTTAAACAGTAATTTAACAAAAATGTTAAATGGTAATTTTTTTTTTAGTTAACAGCATCATGGGTCAACATTGGTACTTATGAATTTTTATCTTAACTACTATTTCACATAAAGATTCAGTATAGTAAAGACTGAATATTGCAATAAAAATCATAATTTTGTCACATGTCAGTATACATTTCAAATTTTATGGTTTTAAATAATGCTTATATAGGTCAAGGGAAAGTGCTTTATTTCAGAATAAGTTGTCTGGAGAAATTTAATTGTCACCTAATAAAATTAAGGTGGCCTTTGATCATTTCCATTCCTTAGTGACCATGATTACAGTTTGGTTTGTTTTATTATTATCATTTTATGTTATATTAAGCGACTTTGTCATTCTTGAGGCTCATTGCATGAAGCACTTTATTATTACAGAAGTGTGATTTTTATTTTTAATTTTTGATTTTTAATGGTAAAATTTTCAAAAAACCATGAAATTATATTAATATCATTACCCTCTTGTATGTCTTCTTTTCCTCTTAGAAACCAGGTATCAACTATTAATATCAAGTCCTTATTTGTACTTATAAATCACCCTATGGACTCTGTTGCAAATAGTTTTAGGATTCCACTTTTGAAAAATGCCATAATAAATGAAAAGTCCTAGAGATGCTAACTGACCACAGTTTGAAATAATCACCTGTATTGGAGCAAAAGGGAGCAGGTCATGATAAAAGTTTTATTCAAGCTAAGCTTACTTCCTTAAGTAGTTCTGTGTTTTCACACTTACCCTTTATCAGTAACAAAATTCAATTGAAATATTGTTTTCTATATGAAATCTGTGTTCAAGTCATACGGTCATTTATAACAAAAATAATATGATTGCCAGGAAAGAATTTTTTCAAAGTACACAAAAGAGGAGGCAAGTGAAACATTTCCAATGTGTACAGACTGATATTTTTCAAGGATAAGGCAGCTCTGTTTAAGTGGCCATTGATATAGGCTAGTCATGACAGCTGGGCATTGTGAACATTTGGCTATAGACATCTTAGTTATTTTATCTGAACCTTCCGTTTTCATGTTACATCAAATTAGGACAGTTTAAACAGAATGGTGTATAACAAGTCATTCAAAATTTTTTAATGATTGACTATCAGAAATTCAAAAAATCATGAGAATGAGTCACTTTACATTTAAATGTAGCAACAATTACCTTATTGTTTCCACGGAAATGATCTTTACTTTTAACTATTTATCTGAAAAGCCAGGAACAGATGTATTAACAACATCAGTATCCACTAATACCTGAATAACTGATATCCTTAGAGGGATACATGTGTTTAGTAGTAGTTAAGTTCTGATTTTCATAAGCATGGTTAATTTTTCAAATAACCTGTAGTTTACTTATTTTTCCATTTATGCACTGCTTCTTACCTAGTTATTTCCTCTTATTTCTCTTTTATATGCTCCTTTATGATAACATGGCTGGGGAGAATTAGTGAAGCCTGTAGTGGGAACATCTCTTTGTCATTCATTCTTCTACATTTGTCATTTGGTCATTGCAACATAATACTTTTAAAAGATAGTGCTGTGTTTGTGACCTTCATCAACTGATTTTCCATGATGCTTGGATATTTTCTTGTACTTGCACTTTAAAACTCCTGAATTATCTTTATCTTACTAGCATTTTCAAGCTTCTTCTTATCAGTATGTTATATGTATAGAAAAATACCAATATCAGAAGCATGCAGCTCAATGAATTTTCACAAATTAGACACATTCATGTAATCAACACCCAGAGTAAGAAGTGTAGGATGTTACCAGCAGTCCTGTTACCAGATTTTATTTGCTTCTCTGTGTGTGTGTGTTGTCTCTTCTCTCTTCAAGCACTAATTCTTTTGTATTTATTTCCTTTCTGTACTTCTCAGTAATCTATCTACAGCTTGATAAAGGTGCTTCATAAATGCAGAGCCATATTTGTTTTTTAGAATACTGTTACTATTGTTGGAGAGTAATTTAAATTTTTTTAGATACTTGTTTTCCTTCTGCCTCCTCTCACCCTTTCATAATTTCATGCTGTGTTTTCCTTTCAATTGATCCAAAAGCACTTCTTCACTTAAAAATGGATGCTTTTTTTTTTAGTGTGTAAATTCAAGGCTCACAAAAGATGTGCAGTGAGGGCAACAAATAACTGCAAATGGACCACCCTGGCCTCCATTGGGAAGGACATCATAGAAGACGAAGATGGGGTGAGCAGCTGCCCTGCCTCTGATCTCTTCTTAGTACCTCATCTCTTATTCTGTGCCCTTGTGGAAACTAATGATAGAGAGATAAGTGAGAATGTTTGCTGTTAGGATTAAATAGAAAGTTTTAGTTGATTATGCTTTTATTTTTAATGCAATCCTTCATAGCTTTCTTCGGCTGTTAGGTTTTGGGGAAATCTGTTGTGAATGGGACGTAGGAGTGGCTGTTGTGCTAGGCTGGTGTTGTAGACCTTTATCTGACAAACTCTGAGATATTCTTAAAGGCATAGCTCAGATGTTTACGCTCCAGATTTGGGGGCCTCCTCTCCACAGTACCCCTCACCTTCAAAACCTTGCCGCCATTGCACCCTGCATACGAGTCTCTGATAGCACTTAGTGATCACTTGATCATAATCCCTTTACATGCCTTTCTCCTCAGCTAGATTGCTACCTGAATCTCGAAGGGCAGGGCTTTCATCTTACTTACTTTTGTGTCCCTGTAGGGTTCAGGTATAATAGATGCTCAGTAAATGTGGGATAAATGAGTGAATGCCATGCATCAAATGTATTAGCGATTCCCTAGTGTAAGAAGTCACTCAGCACCTTCCCTAGGGTGAGCATGGTGTCTGCCATGTCTTCACTCTGGCTGCCCTTTCTTCCTGCTCCACAGGTCGCTATGCCTCACCAGTGGCTCGAGGGCAACTTGCCTGTGAGCGCCAAATGTGCTGTCTGTGACAAAACGTGCGGCAGTGTTCTCCGTCTGCAAGATTGGAAATGCCTTTGGTGTAAAACAATGGTGAGGGCTTTGGAAACATTTCATCGTTCTTAATTAGCGTCTTTCCCTAACTTTGTCATCTGTGTGGTTTACAAGTAAAGCAAAGAATTTATGGCAGAGCAGAGTCTGGTAATGCACACCCCTATTGTGACAGTCTTCTTTTCTTAAAGTGTATTTCTTCCAATTCGGTCATGTTTTCAGATGCCCTTTTGTAATGCTTACTCTTGTCCATATACTTCCTATGTCTCAGGATCTCTTTCCTGCAGTTTTATTAATTTTCATTCTGCTTTAGCCACACAGTGGTTTGCTGTTTTCAGGTCTGTTCTACCACCTGTCACACCCAGAAAGCCCTTCCCTGGTGTGTCACCAAATTTTGGTTGACATGCAAAATGTAATTTTGCTACAACCCCATGGGTGTGTCCTCTGACAGACGGAACACTGAGGTTTATAGGCCATGCACTGATGTAATTTTAATTATATACATTTATATTAAATATTATAAGTAAATATTTTAAAACTTCTTTGCATATGCAAGAAACAGGTGAAAAGCACATACATCGTAATGTTGAGCCAGCAGCAAGGAATGGTCTCATGCCGGACGTGTTGGGGACAGTACCTCTGGACTGCGCGAGGGCAGTCAGAGCAGGAAGGAGGCCACACAGACAGTGGCGTGGGGTTGAAAGCCACAGGATGAGGAAGCCATAGCTTAGGGCTAAGGGCTTATCTCAGCACTGAACGATGCTGTCCTTCGATGACAGTGATCGCCTTGCGTTGGGGCTGATCTGTTTGGTGTTGTTTTGAGTCTTGTAGTCTTAAAGTTGCTGGCCCAAATTTGGAAGTTGGCCCCAAATTTAAAAAGGTGGAAAAACCACTGCTTGTGGTAAGTATGGTATAGATCAGCAAATGTAAGGGATGTGAGTGTGATGTGTTGATTTCCTATTCAATGAGATTGTCTCCATAGGCCACAAAAGAAAATAAGTCCCACAACTTTTCACTTAAGCCTGATAGTTAATCTGTGTTTCTTTTTAAATTTTAAGTCAAATGTGATTCTTTTTGTCTTCATGTTTTTGTTATCCTTCATCAGTTGCCTCTTTTGTTAGCTATAGGTGTGTTACTTTTTATTTCTCTTGTGCAATTTAATATATAGACTGTTACAGATGTCTCTCTTTGGAATCTTAGTAACACCCTAACCCCTAAAACCTTCTTATGTCATTTTTTGTTTTAAAGGAGTTGCTACCCATAAATGAGATTTTAAATCATCATCCCACCTAAGATTTCTTTTTGGGGGGACAACTACTGACAGCACTTCCTGCTGTCTTTATCAGTCTGTAGATTTACTTGTCTATTTTTCTACTCCTAGAGCTTTAGCTATTCATTTCTAACTTATTAGAAAGAAAACATATCATATATGTAAATGAATCTATATAGGTATATAATCTACTTTTATTTAGTCAGTAGTTTTAAAGTCTCCTAACTTCAACAGTAGGCATTAATTAGGTTTTTTACTTGCTCATTCTTCTCACCCCTGATTTTAAAAAATTTCACAAAAAGAATAGCAATGGTATTACAAATGGTAACAAGGGGGACATTCTGGAATGTCTTTTCCCTCTTTTTTCCTGGCAAACTCAAATCTCATCTTCGTTGTGACATCATGCCTGCTTTCCCTTGTTTAAGTTAGACATGCTGGTTTCTGAGCCACCATCCATCACCCTGTAATACCTTGCTTAGTCTTATACTTCCTATACAATATCATTTATCTATTTACATATTAATATTATTTTGCCTTTAAAATATGCATTTCTAACAGCAGGATATCTAGTGCCTAAAACATAGTCATGCAGTAAAAAACAAACAAACAAACAAAAAAAAAACCAAGCCAAAAAGCCCATAGTTCCACATCCCTAATGAGTCAACTCATAATTTTTCCAGCTGTTGTCCAGTCTCTGGGAGATAGTTTTACCTTTTCTGTAAAAATAGTGAAGATTTTATCTTTTGCTTTTCTCATTTAGCATTATTTTAAATATCTTTGTTTCGTACCATGATTCTCATACATTTTTTAATTCCTTTTAAAACTATCTGTGCATGCTAATTTTTCAAAAATGCATTTGGATTATTAATTATTGTAACTCATAATAGGAAACTGTCCAAAAACAGGTCACTAGCAGAATAAGAATCACTATTGAATTTCAGTTATTCTCTTAAAAGTTTTGAAAAATACAGGTTTAAGTAGTGTGCCAGTTTTCTAAAAGGACTAACAAAATAAAGCCATATTAAATAAATAAGTGCTGGATGAGGTGTCTGCTTATACTGGTTAAAACATATAAAAGGCTCTCTAACTAAGTACACAAAGTATTCTAAATTGCCTGGGTCCTACTCACTAAGTTAGCCCCACTTTTGCTCTGAAAAGTATCTCGAGTGGCCTTGAAATGTTCAGCACATTTTCTGATTACCTGGGATGTGCATCACTTTTCTTTCCCTCGCAGAGCAACAGTCTAGCTGAGAAAATTGGCATAGGCGTCCTCGTAAGCATAATAATAAGAAAATGCCATATAAGAAATGTGAATAGAAAGTTATAGGATTACTGCAGGCAGAGCGAGTACATTATAATTTTGTTGGTTTTTATTAAATTCTGTAAGAGTTTTATAAGGTAGATGTCACCAATTAATTTTTTTGGACAGTGATATTGATATACTGGTTAGCTTTCCAGCTTTCTCTCTCTTTCCCTTTCTTCTTCCCTTTTTCTCTTTTCCCCTCCCTTTCTCTTTTCCTCTCTCTTTTCCCACCTCTACACTCTCTCTCCTCTCATTCTCTCTCCTTGCCTCCACCAGGTATTCATTGACCATTTATTCTTTCCCCAGACAATCACAGAAATAGACTGCACAAACCAAACTCAAATTCCCATCCCTAAAATGTTTAATCTGTTCCTTAGAAGCATGAATACTGTGTCATTAAAGCAGTTTATGCAATACTGAACATTTTGTGATGCAGTTGACCCTAGATTATCAAATTTGTTTTTATGATTCTTGAAGGTTTATTTGTTTGTTATTAGGTACACACTGCCTGCAAAGATTTATACCATCCTATATGTCCACTTGGCCAATGTAAAGTATCTATCATACCTCCAATTGCACTAAACAGCACCGATTCCGATGGTATGTAGCAGTAGTGTAAGTATGTATATTTCTGGTATATTTAATGTTGATGTGTACATTTATTTTCCCAGAATAAATATAACTATAATTGGTTACTCTGGTCAGTTTTTATAAAATAATTCCATTTAAATTGCTGAACAGTACATTTAAATGAATTTTGAAAGACTATAGTTTAATGAAAGTTGTAACATAGCTATTAATATGTTGGTGAGATTACTGTGTATAAGTCTTTTAGATTTAATGTTTCAGTAAATAAAATAAGATCATTATTCTGTATGGATATGCAGTCTGAAAAGGTTAATTCTTATAAGCATTTTTTTCCCTCCATCATTGAAACTTCCCATTAGCATGGCTGTTATTAAAATCTATTTTCCTATAATTTCATTACAGGAATTTATATTCCTATAATGCACTTTTCCCAGAATTTTACAACTTAATTGTAAGTGCTGAGGAACCCCTTTACAACACTGATTTTGGTATAGTGTACTAATAACTTCCTTCTAAGCAAGCCATATTACAAAAGGCTTTTACCATTTAATATGCCATTTTATATAAGAGACTTGAGCAACCGTGGATTTTGGTATCCATGGGGGTCTTGGAACCAATTCTCCATGGATACCAAGGGAGGACGGCACTATTTTTAATGTCCTGCACTGATATTCTTTATGTTATTCAAACTTTTTATATAATTTATGCCAATAGATATCTTAGATATAAGGATATAAACCTCAAAAGATGTGATTTTTTTTTTTTAACCTGTGCTATTAACAGGTCTTTCCCCCCTGCACTAATAGATCAAGAATTCTTTTGTTTTGTTTTGTTTTAATATTCACATGAATGAAATCAAGGTTCTTTTGTTTACTATAAATTTAAAAATATTTTCTCAGGCCTCAGCAAGGGGCAGTTAAAATATTTTAAAATACTGAATAGGAACATATGAATTCTTTGACAAATGTGAATTTACAGGCTGTGATTAGTTTTTCTTATAATTAAGTATAGCTAAGGCAATTGGTATATCTCAAATTATCTGTGATTAATACTTTTATTAATATCATCTTTGGTATGGTTTTCATTATACAGCATATTTTTAAAAAGATAAGTTCTATATTCTTAGTATGTAAATAATTAACCTATCTCCATTTTAGAAGCTAAATTATAACTTAATGTTTCATTAATAAACAAGGTTCTTTGTTTTTATGAATTTATCTTCTTTTCTCTGAATGTTACAAATTAAAAGAGAAAGCTGTATGTATTGATCGTGTACTGTGTTTTTTCTTTTTAACAGGTTTCTGTAGAGCCACGTTTTCATTCTGTGTTAGTCCTCTATTGGTTTTTGTCAATTCTAAGAGTGGAGATAATCAGGGAGTAAAGTTCCTGCGTCGTTTTAAACAGTTGCTAAATCCGGCTCAGGTGTTTGATTTAATGAATGGAGGTCCTCATTTAGGGTAATTGATTATTGATAAATCGTATTTGAATGCAATGTCAAAGTATGCATGAAATGTGTCTGGCTTTTCAGCTCATGAAAATCATAGATTCTTCTAGACTCCCTCCCTTTTTAAAGCTCTAATTATAAGTTTTAACACAAAATTTTTGATAGTTCTGCAACTGTATGCCTTATATAAATTCCAAAATTTATATAAAATTGACAAATTCCAAAATTTGTTTAGAAAATGTTTTAGAATATATCCTGTATTAAACAATACTGTTTGTTTAATTCCAAGAAAGATCAACTTGCCTAAATATAGAATACAAAAATAACATTAGAAAATGATTTGCCTGAGGGCTAATATTGATTTATATGTAATATAAATAATCAATTATTTCACCAAAGTACAGGTACTATCATGAATCTCAAGGACAGTTCCTCAAGGGTTTCAGACTCAGTTCATATAAAATGACAAAGAAATACTTTTGTTGACTGTTCTTTTTAACTTTCTGGAATGTCATTACTTAAAATCTGAAAAAAAAATGAACTATTTTCATTGAGGGAAATATACCTTGAGGAACTTTTAATATATTATTTTGTATGTATATGATTTTTCTTAAGAGGTACTATTGTGTCTTCGGTCTCTATATGATTTACTTAGGCCAACTCAGCTTTTCTCTTGGGTTCCACTATTATACCTTAAAGCATGAACACAGAAGTAGAAATGAGAATTTTAGATACCAGTGCCTCACAAGGCCTTTCACGTTTTGTATGACATTTTCCTTTGTCTTCTCTTTTTGCCTCTTTTCACTTTTGTCCCTTTAGGATCTGCCTTCCTGTTTCTAGTGCCTTTTTCTTGCCAAGTCTCAGGCCTTTCTGGCCACATGGGTGGTGGGTCTTCTCGTTGACACCCACCTTCTTCCTTTTCTCCATGCACATCCTTCCTGTCCTCTGCTGGGGGCCTAGAGTTTCCTCCTCTAGCCTCTCTTCTCTCCTTCTTTGTCTCTGCCATTCTGGGTGGTTTTGTGTCCCTTTCCAACACATCTGCTTTATAATCCTTTCAAGTTCCACGATCGTATAGTCTTGATATTTATTTTTCCCATTCATCCGCTAAGACTCCAAGGATCTCTTTGTGAAACTTCTTGAGATTGATCCTCTAATACATTTTTCAGATTTTCCCACAATACTTGGGGTGTACAAAGGTACTGGTAGGAGATGGGATGTGTCAAAAGTTGAGATGCAGGAAGATAGAAGCAAAGGATTGGCCTGAGAATAGGAGAAGAGGAGGAGGAAAAGTGAGTTGGGGGTTCTAAGAGTGGTATTTAATACGTTGGTCTCTTTAGGAACTGCCCAAGTGCCACTCAGTGCACCAGCACCTTGGATTCCCCAGCCATGGTTTGTAATTCTTAAGGGAATTACTTATCCTTGTAATAGAAAGAGAAAAACCACTGCTTTCACCATCTCGTATGACTTTACCTTTCCCGGTCTCTGCTGCTTTTTTGTTTTCTTATTTCTCGCTCCTCTTTCCCCCTATTTTTTTCTTCTTTTCTACTTATAATTCCCTCTACTGCTTATCATTAAGAAGTTTTCTTGAGTTAAAATTGCACCTAATTTTTACAGTGTAATTAATATGTAGGAGGAGTTCTTGTATCTAATCTGAACATGAATACCAATAAATACAGAATAGCGAAGAATTGAGGAAAATGATTTTTGTTTCTTTATACTAAAATGAAATGCTTTTTACTTTCAGCTTAAGATTATTTCAGAAGTTTGACAATTTCCGGATTCTTGTGTGTGGAGGAGATGGAAGTGTAGGTTGGGTTTTGTCAGAAATCGATAAGCTTAACTTGAACAAACAGGCAAGTGCTAATTCTTTTTATGGCTAGTCAACATGAGTGCATGCTAACATATTTACCAGGGAGGTGCAGAAATGCAATAGCCCCTATTTCTCAACTTGTCTGAATGTCTCCCTGTTGTGCCGTCTTTTAGTGTCAGCTGGGAGTGCTGCCTTTGGGTACAGGAAATGACCTTGCTCGAGTTCTTGGCTGGGGAGGCTCATATGATGACGACACCCAACTTCCTCAGATACTCGAGAAGCTGGAACGGGCCAGTACTAAAATGCTGGACAGGTAAGAGTGCATTCTTTGCTAATAGTAGGTTGAAAATGGCACACTGAAATCATTTTTCAGAAATTTAAATTTTACTGACTAGAAGTCCCACGAAGGCAGAGATTTCCTGTTCTTGTCCACTGTTTCATTCCTGAGATGGATGGAGAACAGGCCCTGGCACAGAGGAGATGCTCCATGAAGGTGTTTTTTGAGTGAATGAATGAATCATAAAAAATACTAGTCCGATGAACCCATTGTTTTAATGATAGAAGAGTATGTTGATACTATTTAATTTTATTTACTGCTCAGATCAGAAAGCTAAAATAATTAATTTGGGGGGGATTGATATGCATAATAGGTAGGCTCCCATTACTTTGTAGTTTCAGAAAAGCTAAAAAAAGTCTTTAGATTTGGGAACACACCTTCCTATTATACTGAAAGCTTTGTCTCTTGGTAAGAAAAAAAACAAAAACAGAACGCCTTTAGATTTATTAGAATATCGTTTTATAATCATGCATATTACGAATAAGCTGGGTGCAGCAGCTGACGCCTGTAATCCCAGTACTTTGGGAGGCCAAGGAGGAAGGATCACTTGAGCCCAGGAGTTCAAGACCAGCCTCAGTAACATAGACAGACCCCATCTCTACAAAAAATAAAAAAAATTAGCCAGAGGCGGTGACGTGCACCTGTAGTCCCAGCTATTCGGCAGGCTGAGCCAGGAAGATACCTTAAGCCCAGGAGTTCGAGGTTGCAGTGAGCTATATGATCGTACCACGGCACTCCAGCCCAGGCCACAGTGAGACACTGTCTCAAAAAAAAAAAAAAAAAAGAATGAATTGATGCAACAAAGAACTAAATATTAAAAAAAAATCCTTTCCTAGGGACAGGGAAGTATTAGGAAGACAGCTTCAAATAAAGGAACGGCCACTGGGTTTATGCTATTCCTGATCACATCTCTTAACTGCTTTCTCTCTGTCCATGTATAAAGAAGAAATCACAATGTGGGTTCCCTGACCATTATGGAGGAGGTGTTTAGAATTTGGGAAGAGGGAACAACAGGACTCAGTTAACTGTAACTCTCCACCCTCTGCTGTAAGCAGAAGACAAATGTCAAAATATCATTATAAACTTGAGCTTACATGCATCAAAACAACTTTGATAGAATTAGCCATCTGTGGAACTCTTCCCGAAAATAACAAAATCTCATCAGGGAGCCACCAATCTAAAATGTAATTACGATGAGGAGCTATAACCTAATTAATTGTAACCTTGCCTGTCATAGGTAACGTTGCAATGGTTGATTCTTTTGTGGACAGAGTATTTTAAAAGAGAGCTGGGCAGTAGAGGGTTTGTGTTTATCCAAAATGCCTACGTGAGAGGGACACTCCAGTAGTTTCTGCGAATAAAGGTTTATAATCTAATGTGGTGCTGGATTTAGTCTTTAAAAGAGCTTGGAGGTTAGAAAAGAAAAAGGTAACTATGTGAAGTGATGCATATGTTAATTAGCATTATGGTGGTGATTATTTCACGATGTATATGCATATCAAAACATCAAGTTTGTATACCTTAAATATATACAATTTTTATTTGTCAACTATACCTTACTAAAGCTGGGGAAAAAAACTGGAAATCAATAAAATCACAATTAAGTGTAAAAGAGCCAAGGTGACTTCCCAGACAACTGTTAAATTCTGTGTTTACCAAACACAAAGTATTTTAAATGCTCTCTTTATTGCACATTTAAAGATCACTCTCACTTCATCCTAGGAAAAGCTGTTAGGCATTTCCTCCACCCTGGGTGTGTACTTTTCCCTGATGTGTTGCAGAAAATCACTTCTTCAGTGTTTAGCCAAGAAACAGCAAACCCCTTGGTGAAATTCCTTGATACCTACAGGGCTTGCAAAAAACACAAGAAAAAAAAATTCAAAGAGGATTCAAAAACCTAGAACTATTATTAGAAACATAAGCATATTTTGTTCTTGTGTTTTCCTTATTAATTTGCTGTTTGTAAAGAGCAGGTGAAAAAAATCATTGTTTAATATTCCAAATTATATAAGGTTTTCCTATATTAATTTATTTGATTCTCAAAACAACACTGTGGGTGGCTCAGAAAAGCATTGTTATGACTATTTTATAAAAATGAAAATTGAAGTTTGTAGAGACAATGGAAGTAAGAACAACTAATAATTTTTGTCTGCCTGGCACATCTACTAGTTGCTTTACTTTATATATCGTCTCCTTTAATCATCACTGTACTCCTAGAGATAGCTAATATTGTCCTCTCCACTTTTCTAGTAAAAAGATAAGGAGGTTTTTACATTATCTAAGTTACATAGCGAATAAGTGATTGAACTGGCACCATAAACCAGAATCCTGAGGTCTTTCCTCAACGTTGCATTCTCTCCCCTTTAATGCATGTACGTGCTAGATGTGTCCTTCGCTTCTGGCCTGGAACTCTGCTTAGCTGGTACCAATATTCGTCTCTTCCTCACTCTTTCATCTGTTGCTGCCACTTTCTCCTGTTTCATCAGCTCCAACCATTTCCTTTTGAGGAAGAAGGTGCAAGAAACTTAGATGTTTGACATTCCCATTTTTCAACTGTCTTTTGACCTGAGAAGTATCTCCAGCTATAAGGAAGTTGACTTTTATGTCTGCAATTACAGTTTTCCCTGTTTGGATATTTATAAAGTGTAATTGTTTTGTTTACTTGTGTTAATACCTGTTTTCTGCACTAGAATATAAGCTTCATTAGGGAAGCCTTATTCACCCTTGTGTTTCCAGACCCTGTCTGTCAATTTGGGATGCTCAATATCTGTATGCTCAGTATCTGTTGCATGGATGAGTGAATGAATGAATGAATGAATGGGTGGATGAATGGCTTTTGGTGCTCAAATATAAATTTCCTTATAGTATTTTCATGTCAAGAGTTGAATAGTAGCGCTATTCAGTTTACATATCCTAACATATATGTCTATTGGGGAATTTTCTGGGAATGTTGATTTTTATGCAAAGATTTATTCTCATTAGTCTTAATGATACACTAGTCTCTGTTTAAATATTGATGTTGAGATTTTCCTGTAGGTTCTATTCCTGGTTTCAGCTGCATTACGCTTTTCTTAAAATTCATGTGTTACAGTACTGCTTTTATTATGCTTTGTTTCTGTATAAAAATTTATTTCACATCTTTTTATAATATTAGTCTATGATAATGTTCTTGCCCACTTTTTCTTCCCAAATCTGGAAATTATTATTTTAGATAGAAGACTGGGCTTATTCTGAGTTGATTGCTTTTCTCACCAAGTGATTCAATATTTGCTTTGAAATTAATACTTATAGCTAATTGAAATAAATTTGCTTCAATTACATATTATTAATATTTCCCCATTAATCCCATCCTTATATTCATTCGTTCTGAATTTAAGAAGGAACATTTCACTAATTTTCTTTTCGTAGGTAGAATGCATTTATTTAATCTAGAACATTGTTTTAGAACTTTGGATTGTGACTCATTGGTATTATAATTTGTAATCTAATAGGTAAATAATGAGCATTATTTGAAAAGTAGAATAGAAATGTCAGAATACATTGCACCTAATGGAGAAGGGAAAGTGTTATTACATATATATGGCCTTAAAACATTTGGAAGCCACTAATAAGAAAAATGGTAAGATGTGGAAATCATAAATTATAAATTCAACACTTTGTGAAATGACCAAAATTCCATCTCCTTCCCCTTTTTTGGCTTTTTTCAGATATAATAAACCATAGTTCATGAATATAATTATATATATGTATATGAGATGGGAACAGTTTATTAAATTTTAAAGGAATTTTAGAGCAAAGATTTTTCTCCCTTCAGGTGGAGTATAATGACATATGAACTCAAATTGCCACCAAAGGCTTCTCTACTTCCGGGACCTCCAGAAGCATCAGAAGAACTTTATGTAAGACTTAACCCTTTTTCTATTTGTCATTTGGAATGGGAGTAGCTATCTTGAAAAACAAATGAGAAAACTTGTAAGAAATGGTAACATGTTTATTTAATTTTATTTTTATTTTTTGGAGTATGGTCTCATTAGCTACTTGTAGTCCTCTCCAGAGTGAAGAATCCTGAAAGTCTAGATTAGAGTCCTTCCGTGACCACCCACACTGGGAACGTGAACTTAGCCCAGTCACTGGCCTTCCTGAGCCTCTGTTACTTCTGTAAAATGAGGCTACAAAATTGTGAGGATTAAATGACACAACAAATGTGTGTAAAGCACCGGGCGTGCTGTTCTCCCTGGATATTCCACCTGCTTGTTTCCTTTTTATCGGCAAAGCTCCAGGAAGACCAGCTGGTAACAGTTCCTTGATAGCTTGTACTCAGCTTCTGCATTGGCCTGGAGCACCCATGTGGTTGTTAGGTATTAGTCCAGTTCCCTTAAACAATCTCCACCAATACTCTGCACACCAATAAACAAGCACACCAATACTCTGGCCAGAATATTATACAACTTCCCTCTTATTGCTTTGCCTGCTTTTTGGAGGGGGCAGTAGGACAGGTCTCCGGGTTAAGCCTATTGACCCACATAAAACAAAGGAAGAAAGAGCCCACTTCATTCCATCCCTGCCACAAACCACAGAGGACTAAAGTTTTTAGACGTTTTTTAAAGATTCAGCATTCTGATTAAACCTCAAAGCAGCGGAGATTTAAAACAGAACCTGACTTTCAAAGGATTATTCTCTGACTCATTAAGACCATTTGATCTGTGAAAGCTTATTTTTCCCTCTAGGAAAATGTATCTGTTTATTTTACAGTTGAAATCTTTGTTTTGTCATTAAGAAAATTATGATCTTGTCAAAACTAAGGCAAGGGATGATAACCAGAAATACGGGGCTATTCCTTAGAGAAGATAATTGCATTTTTAAAACTTTTTCTGATATTAAAGTAGCAAAAACTGCTTCTAAAAAATTTTGAAAATACAAAATTATATGAAAAAGAAAAGTCACTTATAGTAATATCACCCAGAGATAATCTCTATTAAAGATTAATATATTTACTACTTTATTCCAAGCAGCATTTTTAGTTGTAATATTATTCTGACTATAAACATAACACATGTTTTTATGGAAGCCAGTCTTTTTTCTTAATTATGTTTTTGTAAATGTCATTAATTTTCCTTCCAGAAAGACAAAAAGGGGAATTCTTTTGTTACACATACTTCAAAAATATCTTTTTCCTAGCATATTAAATAAAGGTAGATAATTTGCTTTTATCATTTACATATAGTCACTAAATATGAGGCACAATTGTAAGGATGTGAAGGGAATCTAATTGTTTTAGTGCAAAAGAGTTTTGAATGAAACTTTATTATTTTAAACTTATTTTTATAGTAAATGGATAGCATACTTTAAGATTACAGATTAAATGATGTTCTGAATGGCCCTGACTAAGGCCTGAACACCTTCTGGCTGACACCAGGAATGCACTTTACTGTGTGTGGCTTTTTCACCTTGAAAACTGCAATAAAAGTAAGCTAAACCTGCCTTCTTAGCTTGAGTGTATGTAGCTGCGGGTCTTAGGCAAATAACTCAGCTCAGCTAAGCTTCAGGTTCCTTGACTGTAAAACAGGACAGTTAAAGGGGTATGTATATACAAAGCGCTTAATCATAGTATCTGGTACACAATGCAGAAGGTTAACTCAATATTACTTACCTTCCTGACCCTGCTAAGTGACTACAGAGTAGGTTAATAAGTGATATCAATAATTTTATCCTTTCCACATAGAGGTTATTTCATTTTCTTCTGAAAGAGGTTGTATTTTTGTCTTTGAATATTTTTACTGGACAAAAACTTGTGTTTTTAAGTGTAAGTTTCACATGGCATTAATCAAATGACATCAATTAATTAACTGACTTTAATTAATTCATTAATTTAATGGCATTAATGATCATTTAAAATATTTTCTATGCTGCAGAGAAAATATCTGAAAAACATTTTTCTTTTTTGCATTTTTAGATGTATTTTCATTTTTGTGATCTTAACTTGTAAATGCAGTTTTTAGGGTTTAAACAAAGAGATCAATAGAGTGGATTTGCAGGTCAGTACAATATTGTGTGTAACTTTGGAGTTCCTACTCTCCCCTCCTTTCTTTGATGTAGATTGCTTTTCCATATTGTGGTCTGCCTTTGAAGGATGGAAGATAGAAATTTAAAAGAGTAACATAGGGACTTGACTACCCACTGGTGGAATTGAATATAAATTAGCAATGAGATTCCTTTGGGAAGAGGCTAGCCAGGAAGGCTTTATGTAGCGAGGGATGTTAATTGAATCTTCAATTAAGTGTGAATAAACTGATGCTAATTGGTAAAAAGCAGTGAAAAGACATCTGAGTCAGGCAGAAGAGCACAGGAGGCCAGCTTGCATAGTGCAGACCATTTACAGTAGAAAATGTTGAGCTGTGTGACATGCAATATCATTTGATGTAAACATTTGATGGAAGGCTCTAAATATGAGGCTGTTTAAATGTTGCGTGCATTTTTACATATTGGGAAGATGTGTTCTTTCAACAGGATGTTAAAATTTGAGTCAAATAGAAAGGAAGTGTGGACACTTTTGGCATTTTGATTATTTTATTGTTTAAGAGAAATATTTATTTGCATGATTGTATAACAATGCATTAAGCATTTTAAAAAACTTTTTGTTGACCTATACCTAAAGAAAAGTGCACATATCATAAACGTACAGCTTGGTAAATTTTCACAAACTAAACAAATCTATGAAATCAATGCCAAGGACAGCATTCAAGTACCCCATGCGTCCCCCTCAGTCACCATCCACACCTCCCACCCCAATAACCATTATCCTGATGTCTGATAGCATAGATGAGTTTCACCTGTTTTTGTACTTTATAAAATCAAATCAGTTTGTATGCTCTCTTGTTTCATTATCCTTTCACTCAACATTGTATTTGATTTATCTACATTGTGGCATAGCTGTAAACCATTCATTGTCATTGTCCTTTCATATTCCATTACACAATTACACTGCAGTTTGTCATTCCTTCTATTACTGAATGAATGCTGCTGTGAACATTCTAGTAATACCTTTTGGTGAACACACATCTGCATTTCTTTTGGGTATATATGTAGAAGTGAATTTCTGAATCCTATAGCATTAATGCATATGTTCATCTTTAATAGACACTAGGGTATTTTATTCAATTTGCACTCCCATCAGCAGTGCATGAGAGTTCTGTAGCTCCACAGACTTGCTAGCACTTGGCACTTTCCATTTGTGGTTTTCCTTCTATCCATTCTGGTATATATAGAGTAAAGTGGTACTGCATTGAGGTTTTAGTTTACACTTGCCTGATGGCTGATGAGCGTGAATACTTTTTCATTTGTTTATGGACCATTTGCATTTTCTCATATTTAAATTTCTAGTTTTTTGCCCATTTCTATTAGATTGGCTTTTTTTTTTTAATTTCAGCATATTATGGGGGTACAAATATTACGGTTACGTATATTGCCCATGCCCTCCTCCCCCCTCGAGGCAGAGCCTCAAGCATGACCCTCCCCCAAACGTTGCTAGATTGGCTTTTATTACACTAACTTATGGAAATTCTTTGGATTAATATATTTAGGTATTTGACCTTTTAAATTTTTTAAAAAAGGTTTTTATGAATTTTTCTAAGAATTTAAATTAAAGGATTCCAAAAGACAAAAGTCTTTCAAAGAAAGGAAATATTTAATCTATTTTGCATAGTGATTCTTTTATCTATTTCATGATAGCCATTGCCCTGTCTTGCCTGTGGCATGAATGGTTCCACTTCTGGAGCAGTAATAACTGAGCTGTATAAATGCCAGCAACAGTAATACAGCGTAGGTTTTTTTCTTTTTTCAGATGGCAATTTATGAAGACTCAGTTGCAACTCATCTTACAAAAATCCTCAATTCTGATGAACATGCAGTGGTCATATCATCTGCCAAGTGAGTTGTGGAGTTTAAGTCATGAAATAATTATATGGTGAAAATGAAAGGGAAGCTGGTTCCTACCATTTACGACATTTCTTTGTAATTTTTCTTTTCAAAAAATATCTGTGAAGTAGTTTATAGAATTAGATATACTAAATTTGAATTGATTTTTTAAAAATCACGTTAGCATCTTATTTACACTGGAGCACATTTAGAGGGTATATTTTTGATGCTTAATTTGAAACATTTTTGTCGAAAAGGTATAATAAGTGTCTAGAGATTAATTAACCTAAATGTCTATTTAAGGAAGTATTTCTGATTAATTATAATATGGAAAACACATTTCTTTATAATTCATTATTTTCATAAATACTACTATTTAGGGACTGTTTACATCACTAAAAGGAAAACAATGATGAGGTTTTTCAAAATGACATTTCTCAGCATGTTTACATTGCATAATTATATTTTAATTCAAAGTTATCAGATTTTAGTTAAGTTGATTCCAAACGTGGAGCCAAAGCTACTTACTTGATGTTATTATCCCAAATGTTGCCTGGCTGGACTTTAGAATTTAGTTTTGAAGCATGCTACGCTGATGTCAAGAGAACTGGAAAGCCAACTAGAGGAAGGGGGTAAAACAATTGAAATTTTCAATTGATAAGCAAAAGAATGCTTAAAAGATCAGGCTTAGCAAGAAAGTATTACCGTTGTGCAGAAAAAGAGGAGGAAAAGAGAGGGAAGAAGAAAAGAAAGGGAGTGAGAAAATGGTGAAGGAAAAATACATAAATTTTAGTGTATTATGTACTTAATTTGTAAAAAGTCTAGAAAAGACAAGATAAATCATTATAAACAAATTTGCTTGTGTCGAAAGTACAACTGTGACAATTGCTTTTGATGACACACGCTTCAGAAATAGGAAACCGAACTGAACAGCAGGAAAAAGAGTTGAATGGCTTAGGGCACAGGGAATCGCACTGGTTGGCCCAGGCAGAGGTGGGCCTCTGTTTGGGGGACAGTGCTGCTGGTTGGTTTATGTTCATTTGTTTGGGTGGTTTTTTAAATGAATTGTATTGCTCTATGGAGAAATGTACAAATCTCTAGTTTGTCCCAGGCCTCAGCACTCCCTATTGTATTTCCCAGGCCCAATTCATGCACCTAAGTTAATTTGCCTGTTCCTTGTAGACGTTTGAGTTTTCTGCTTTTATCCTGTGAATCAAATGTGTCTTTATAGGACATTTCAGAGGACATTGCTAGGAAAGATAGAAAGTTGAAATGGAAGCTTATTTAAGGTATAACAAGTTATAAAAGAATTTTCTTTGTTTTAATATAGTTAAGTAAATATTTTATCTGGCCACCTTTTATAGTTTAGGTGTTAGCAAAGCCTTTATATTGACCTTTATGTATTTGATTAACTGCCTTCTATACATTTTATATGTTTTTCATTAAATGGAATTCATATTATGAAATTTCGGCAGATGAAAACAGGATGGTTATAGCAGCCACACCTTTCTTTCCCTAACATTCTTAATCTTAATACCTGTATAGTCCTTGGGTAGTATAACATTTTTAGCAGTGGAAATATTTTTTTCAAATAAAATCTTACACAGACTTCTAATATTTAAAAATATTAAAATTTTGTTTTGTTGGCATTAATAAATTGAATAAGATTGAATTATTAGTCACCGATGAGAAAAATTAAGCAATAAGGTTATAGATGACAGTTAAAGTCTTGTATTCCATGCAGCTTCCAGTATTTCTGTATTTTATTTTGGTTACATGATTGTAAGGAAATTGTCTTCAGTTAAATAAAAATGGCAGAAGATGCTTTAGTCCAATATTTGCACAAAAATTAGTGAATTCTAAAGTCAAAGTTAACATGTTATTTGTCTCTAATGTTTCTAATGATCATTTGAGCATTTAAAAAATTGTGTCCTATATTTCTGAATGTAATTTGAATCAAGCATTTGTAGGGTCCTTGAAGTATTTCTGGAGAACAGCTTGAAAACCACTGAAATAAAGCCACAGTGTTGTGCTAAATTTTGATAAATCTGGGGTCCTAGTTGAGACTCCACCATTTGCCATCTTTGTGATCTATGTATGTTTTTACAAGTGTAAGAATGTAAGGAATACCTATTATTCCTCCCTCATGGAACTGTTAGGAGAATTGAGTTGAGTAACAAAATAAATATAGAGCTCATAAACTACAGGGTACTGTATTAAATTATGGTATCATCACCTCCTGTTTTACCCTATTACATTTCAAACTTTTGACCTTGGTCTGACTCCTTGTTTAAGGCTCTGCTCTTAGCCCTAGATTTGGGTCTTTCCCCAATAGCTTATTTCCCTTTGGGCAGATTCCCTTCCAAACCCTGCTCCCCTCTTGTCACTCATCTGTGTTCCCAGGCCTGCCTGGCTGCCCTGTCTTTACAGCCCCAGATTAAAATTCTAGAAGATTGCCATAAAGAGGTTCAAGAGAGAAAAGAGAGGACAATGTGTAATAACTTTATACCAGCAATATATTCTTAATTTTACTTTTATGGACATTTTCAAACATATAAAAGTAGAGAGGCTGGATAATGATTTCCCACCATACCCATCACTCAGCTCCAGTATTTATATACATTTTGTCACCTACTCACCACTTTATTTTGCTACAGTAAGATTTGCTTACAGTATCTCTAAGCAAATCTCAGAAATCGTTTTATTTCATTTTTGGTATACAGCCATCCCTGTGTATCCATGGGGGATTGGTTCCAGGACTCCCTCCCCCACTACAGATACCAAAATCCACCAATACTCGTGTCCCTTGCATAAAATGGTATAGTGTTAATACTTGCATATAACCTACACATATCCTCCCGTATACTTTAAATCATCTCTAGACTACTTGTAATGCCTCATACACTGTGAATGCTATGTAAATAGTTGTTAAACTGTACTGGTTAGAGAATAATGATGAAAAAATAGTCTGTACATGTTCCGTACAGACACCAACAATCCATTTTTTTTGTTTTTTGAATATTCCAGCCTGTGGTTGATTGAATCTATGGATGTGGAATCCACGGATATGGAGAGCTGTGTGTGTGTGTGTGTGTGTGTGTGTGTACGTATACCATATGTATGTATATATACTGTGTGTGTGTTTACATATATTATTAATATATGTTATATATATAATTTCTTTAAAGGGCCAACTGCATGTGTGTATATATATATAATGTTTTTTAAAATTTTAAAAATAATATTTTTCATGTGAGGCAGACTTGATAACCACTACACTGCAGAAACCAGGCAATAATAGTTCTCTAATACCATCAGTATTACTCAATCCATATCCCAATTTCCCTCCAGTAATCTTGAAGGTTTTTTTTTAAGCAGTTTATTTGTCCAAATCAAAATCCAAACAAGGTTCACACATTGCACTTGGGTGATATATCTCTTTAAGACTTTTAAAGTCTATAATGCTTCCTCTTGCTTTTTAAAACATTCCTTATTGAGGCATGACATATATACAGTAAAGTACCCAAATCACAAGGGTACGACTCAATGATTGAAAAAAGTACTATACACACACACTTATAACCACTACCTAGATAAAATAAAGAATTGCCTTCTTTTGTGTTAATGTCACTTATTTGTTGAATGATAGAATATTAAGGCAAAATGTTTTAGCCCTCTTGTGCATGTTTCTATTTATTTCATAAATAATAATTTCCAGTAGCCTTAACTGTTTTCAACTATTTTTAAAATGTTGAAATGCTTATGGAAAAGCTATATTACATTAGCATAATTATTAATAATATGTGGGTTAACTTATATAGTAAATGCAGGTTAATTCAAAACATCATTTCTTTGACTTTGAAATTTTATCAATTCCATATGGTAACAGGAGTTATCTTCTTAGAATTCCAGCTCTAATTAGCAATAGTAGATGCTATTTATTAATAAAGATGAAAAACAGAGTTATTAAATAAGTTGTCTTTGACTGCAATATATGTCTCTCTTATTTAGTCAGTAGTTTTTAAACTTTTCTAGCTTTAACAGTAGGAGTTAATTAGGTTTTTTTACTCACTCATTCTACTCATCCCCAACTTTTAAAATAAATGCAATTTGTTCTTTATACAAACTTTCAGAAAATGGGATAACTGGCAAAAAGATTGGAGCCATTGTCATAGAGGTGTAGAATTTAGATTTGGAATCTACTTTAGAGATAATGTAGACAACCCCCACATTTAATAAGTGAGGTGAAGTTGTTGTTAAAAATCCTTCCTCAGAGCACATACATAGCTAGGGATTTTTTTTAAATTATGCATTGATACTTCTAAATCATCTTTAATTTCTAATTGGAACTTTTCATATCAGATATAAAATGAGTTTTTCAGGTTCTCATAGGATAACCCTGTCTGCCAATCTGTGATTCTGTTGGGCAGCATGGCCAAATTTATCTTAGTGTACTATTTGCATGTTTTATTGTCATTTTCCCATATTTAGAAAAAAATAAGTGGAAAGCTGATGAATGAAGGTACTGATACTAGTGATAAAGAAGTATAGGTCTCACAATATAATATAGTTGAGATGATGGTAGAAATCATTAACTATATTATATTAAATATGGACTGCTGTGAGCCCCAACTGAATATTTGGTGTACACAACTGACTGTGTTCAACTTTTAAGGAAGAGAACAAATTAAAGCAATAAAATATTGGAAATATCTCATCAAAAGTTCTAACAGATTAAAGATGTAATTAGGGATTTAAAAATTTTTTTAGCTCTCCGGGAAAATCCATGTTCCATTTTCATTTATTGGATTTTTGCACGTTTTCTGGAAATCTTTATGTATAAAGTAGGAAACGCTGTGTATAGTTAGAGAATTTCTTTTGTGTTACTATAGTAAATATATCTTAAAATTGTTTTTTCTCCAATTTGCAAGTTCCGAGTTGGTATGACTTTGACATCATACTATTTTTAAGTGTATATTTTATTTCTATTTTGAAACCTTTACATTCACTATTTAGGTGTAATAGAAGGTTAGTTCATTCCTCCAGAATACAAATATTCTATATTCCTTCTGGAATATGGAACTAATGGACCATCAGATGGAGCATTTCTCTGGATTCTTCCCACACATATGTGGCAAGCACTCTCCTGGCTTTGCTATTCCCACTCCACAGCTCTCTTGGCCACGGGTTCCACAGGATCCTACTGTTGCCTTCAGCCTCTGTCTGCCCCAGCAACGTGACACACCCAAGGAAGGGCACCTCTCTGCCCCTTTCATTCCTAAGCTGATGGACTGAAGGGCTCTGTTCCTAGGAGATAGTAAATTACTCCTACGCCTAATAATATTATGCCATATGGAGTTTTACAAACCCAAGAGAAAATTATATCAAGATGCTGTTATTAAAAAAAAAAAAAGATGCTGTTATTATAATGACAAAAAACCCTCTATTTTGGAGTTATGCCAAGAGTTAAGAATGCCAGTATCTCCTCTCCCTTAAAGTAGCACATCTTAGAGAAACTTTCAGTAAAATCCAGAGAAGAGATTTCTTGATAGCCTGACTTATATTTCAAGAAATCCCATAAAGTGTTTTACATAAACAAAGAAGGCGAAGCTTGAGGTGAAGTATTTGAATGTATCGCTAGTAAATGGTAAGCTAGAGTCTCTGTGGAAATTTGAGTTTAAAAAACCAACTAAGAAGGTTGAGGGTTAGGAAATATTACCTTTTGTCCAAGTGAAATCTAGAAATGGTTGCCATGAAACAACAAACAAAACAAAAATTGTTAGGAGTAATGCTTATTTCCTAGATGATAAATGTGAAGGTTTTTAGTGTGTGTTTGTGCATGTATATGTGTGTGTATATATGTATACGTGTCCTATATCTATTGAATGGCTTAATTTCATGATACCTAAGATTCTAGAAATTTACCATTATGCCACTCACCTACCGGAGAAAATTGTAAGTAAAATAGAAAAAGTAACTGCTAAACCTATTTTTTTCTTTTTTTTTTTTTAAAATTCCTCAATCCATATAAATGATAGGAAGCAATATTATGATTTTAAAATAGTCTGATTCTATCATTGTAAGCCCTTGCTTAAAAAGAAAGCTGGTCATATACCACTCTGTTGACTGTTTAATCCAACACTAGATCCAAAACCTTTTTTTTTTTTTTTTTTTTTTTTTTTTATAGAGACGGGGTCTTGCTCTTGGTCAGGCTGGTTTCGAACTCCTGACCTTGAGCTATCCACCCGCCTCGGCCTCCCAGAGTGCTAGGATTACAGGCGTGAGCCACCGCGCCCGGCCCCTCCAAAACCTTTTGAAAGGCATTTTATTTTTAGTGTTTCATGTTATTTTTCTTTTGGTTTATTTCTATTACAAAGAAGCCAAATGTAATTAAAAGAAACAAACCAGTAAACCATATATTGCTGACACTAACAAGACCTAAATTAAATTAGTTTCATATGTTATTGCATTGGTTATCTTAAGGAAAAAAAATGAATGGATGTATGGAGAGTATAACTCAATTCAAGTGGCAGGTCAGTTTCTAGCATAATACACAATCTCTTTCCTCTTCATCCAAGGTACCTACATGATGAATAGTAGTTCAATAGTGACAACATAAGTGATAAGCTTATCCTTGTTTGTTCAACACTGCACTTTCTATTATGAAAATATATAAGCTGTGGAGATAATGCTTTTTTTAAAGAGGGATCTAAAAATACTCTTCTTAATAACTTAATTTAAATATTTGAAAAAGGCTTGTTCTAATGTTAAAATTACTATAAATTATGTAGAGCAAGGTTTATTCATGTATGCATTTGTCGCTTAGAATGTCTTGAACTTATCTGAAATGAATACACAGCACATAGAAGCCTGGATTTATATACAAATGACCTAGATTTTTTTTACAGACATTTGACAGTTTGCCTAATTGTGCTTATTTTTTAATACATTTTATAAATCAAAGCAAATCAACGTATGAAGTTTACTGAACTGTGCAATATCTTTTCCTCAAAGGACGCTCTGTGAAACTGTAAAGGACTTCGTGGCCAAAGTCGAGAAAGCATATGACAAAACTCTGGAAAATGCTGTTGTAGCCGACGCCGTGGCCAGTAAAGTAAGAGGGACATGAAAGTTGTTTACTCACAATGTCAACATTCAACTGTGTATTAAACCTAAACTGATTAAATGATTTTCCTGCCAAAACACCTTAAACCAAGACAAAACTTACTTTTCAATCAGATATGAGGATTTTAATAAATATTCTACTTTATGGTTACCCTTTAGTAAGTGGGAAAACTGCATTGCTTAAAACCATCCGACAAATGCATTTTATAACTCAAGTCCCTTTCCCAGCAATTGACATCTTGAAGGGGAAACGTATAGCGGTCGGACCAGGGGAGAGAATCCTGTGCCGCCGGCGTTCCAGTGGGGAGAGGAAGGACTTTCCGTTTCCAAGCAAACCTTGGTCTGCCAAGCTCCCTTCCCTGCACGGTTCCTTGGGGTCCCTAGATATCACCATCCTTGGTCCCTTTCAGAGTGCTGTTTCTTGCATTTGTTTACAGATTTTTTTCCACTTCATGAGCTTTGGGGTGCTAAAATAAGAGCAGTTTACTCAGCCTTAAAAGCTACTGTCTTTGCCTTCATAAGTTCATGCTAGGGCATTCTTACCAAAGGGCTTGGATAGCTTGGGCTTGCAAAGGAATTTGCTCCCCCAGATTCATGCAATAGATGGTGGTGTAATTGAGTGGAAGGAAAAGAAGATAGAAATAAACACACATTTGAAGTTTTCAGCCTCTTTCTCTTGTCTTTCCACTCTGTGGAGAGTTTCAGAAAACAGAAATCTTCCCTGGCCACACTTTTGTCTCTAAACTATTTTTGCTGTAACTTTGTCTCTGCATGTCATCAAAGACAAATAGGTGGAGAAGGAAAAGGGACTGGGAATTGTGTGGAGATAAAAGGTATATTGGGGGTAGAATCCTAAATGTTTCTTCACGCCTAGTAATACAAGAAAAGCAGAAAGAAACAAGGACCTGCCTACTGCTTGTTTTTCTTTCTGCATCACTCTTCTTTTCCCTCCTTATCCTTATGCATTTTTCTTCTTGTACTTTCTTTGAGCCGATAATCTCCTAGGCACTGTTCACTCCTTTGCAAACCACTGCTTTAAAAATGAGCTTGCCAAGCCTCAGCCAGACCTGCAGTTTGTGATACTCAAAATGGTGCCATAAGTCGATTACTTAAAAAAAATAAAGTTTATCTAATGTTTTGTGTAATATATAGAAAATTTTGTGTAGTATATAATTTTTTATGTAATGTGTCACTGTATAGTAAAGTATCTGTTGTGTTCTTCTAAGAAAAATAGCTGTACAAAGGTTGTAAAGATTTTTTTTTTTTGAGACAGAGTCTCACTCTGTTGCCCAGGCTAGAGTGCCATGGCGTCAGCCTAGCTCACAGCAACCTTAAACTCCTAGACTCAAGCAATCCTTCTGCCTCAGACTCTCGAGTAGCTGGGACTACAGGCATGCACCACCATGCCCGGCTAATTTTTTTTTTCTATATATTTTTAGTTGGCCAACTAATTTTTTTCTATTTTTAGTAGAGACAGGGTCTCGTTCTTGCTCAGGTTGGTTTCGAACTCCTGACCTTGAGCAGTCCTCCCGCCTCGGCCTCCCAGAGTGCTAGGATTACAGACGTGAGCCACCATGCCCAGCTGGTTGTAAAGATTTTTACCCATGAAATAGAGTCTGAATGGTTCCGGAAGCATAAATCAATGAAATGACATAAGAATTGTGCCAATTTAAAAAAAATTATAAATTATTAATATTTAGTACACATCAATATAGGCATCTTCCCTCTAAATCAAAAATCATTCATTTAAATTACTATTTTCTATCTCTACTAAATGGAGATTTTACAATTAGGTGCTTCCTGATCCAAAACATCTACACTATTACAGGTGTTTTTCTCTCTAGCAATTAAACTTTAAAATATCTTACATAGAAATTTCTCGTATTTTGTCTGCTGATCTTAATTCATTTTGGGTTGTTTTCTCATTGCTGTATTTCTGTTTTCTCAGTGTTCAGTCCTAAACGAGAAGCTTGAACAACTGCTCCAGGCTCTGCACGCAGATGCCCAGGCTGCTTCCGTCCTCCCGGGCATCGGCCCTCTCATTGTGGAGGAATATGCTGTGGAATCTTCAAGTGAAGAGTCCTTGGGTGAAAGCAAGGAACAGCTCACAGATGACGTTACAAAACCTGCCTGCCAGAAAGCCGTTAGACCAAGGGAAATAATGCTTCGGGCAAACAGTTTAAAGAAGGCAGTGAGGCAAGTCATCGAAGAAGCTGGAAAAGGTACATGTTAACAAAATTGGCTTTGGAAGAAGTTAGCAGCATTCCTACTACAAGCATAACGGTTTTCATGGTGGTCAGAGTGGACACAATTAAAAAATATTTTTTAAAACAAAATAGAAAATAAAGGCATTGAAATGAAATTTATACTTAGTCTTATATATTGTTTTAGTAGCAGTAGTAATAAGAATCAAGATATTAATGATGCATAAAATAATTCTCAGAAATAAATTAAGTTGAAACATTTCTAAACTAAAATAGAAAATGAGTTTAAATAATATTTCTAAAATTTTAGATATTTTTTACTTAATTGGAAGCTGTTGAATTCTTAGAGAAAATCAAACCTGTAAACTACTTTGAAAATATAGAAAATACTTTAACATTAATTTCCTAAAGGTTCATGTTGCTTTATTAAGAATTTATAAAAACTCTGCCTATATTTTAATTTTTATATTCATATAATATATATACTTCTCTTAGAATTTTAGTAGTAGACTAAAAGTTAATTTTAATATGAATGATGAATGTTCAAGAACTCCTTTATAGGTTGTTATTTATAATTGGACTTGTATTACATTCTCTAAAATTGTTATTTTATTTTTTATTCTGATAGACATATAATTTGAACAACTCTATTTAGTTTTATAATCTCTAGTACTTATAGACATCTCCCTCAAGTTTATTGCCTAAATAATGTTTCTTTGTAAATATGGAATTTCTTTCAATATATGTTAATTTTCCTTTCCTGAGCATATCTTAATATGAATGGGTTTTATTGTTACTTGTCTGAACATATTTATCTTCTTACTGCTTAAAGTAACGGACGATCAGACAGTTCACCCCTGTGAGCCAGCTACTCAGTCATCCGATTATGATAGCACTGAAACCGATGAATCTAAAGATGATGATACAAAAGACTCATTAACTGGTAAGAAAACTATGATAAGATTATTTTGAATTAAATAAAATAGAATTTTGCTTTTAGTTTTCAAAAGGCTTATCAGTTTGAAATAAACTATTTGTATTTTCCTTTTAGAAAAGGCAAAGGAAATAACTAAGTTAAAGCTTAGTTATTCATGAATACTGAAAGATAACAGATTATTTAGACTATTGTTGGGTACTCTCACACCTTCTCATCATGTAGTCTAGAGATTATAACAAAAAACTGAGGTTTATGGGACTAAGGATGATTAACTATCTTGATTTTCCTAAGAAAGAGGGAAGAAACACCTGAATCATCCAATTTTAATCTATTTTAGCTCACAGATTCATTTGACATGTAAGAAAACTACAGGCCACACATACACTAAATTTGGCATTTAAATGATTCAGCCTTTAAGTTCTATTCACCAACCTTCTAGGTTGATAGTCCATATCAATAAATTAAGCTTTAAAATCACAGGACTTATGGTTACAACCCTTTCTTTGCCAAATTTATTTTTTGCAAGGAAATTAATATGTAATTGCCTAAAGAATGTTAACTATTTCTCTACCTCTTTGGTGATAATTGAAGATAATTTATACTTTTAATATTTTACATTGTATGAGGGAAAAGTTTCCAACTTACTGGAATAAACCAAAGCAGAAAGTAAAATATTAATGAAGGTGAGAAGATAATATGAAAATAAATATACAGTACTCATAAAAGTCAACACAGTTATATCAGAACTATTTGCAGTCATTACATTTTTGCTTTTACTTTCATTACATATAAACACGAGCAAATTACTTAACCTCTCTGTAGTTTCCTCAACTCTTTAAAATGGAGAAAATAGGCCGGGCGCGGTGGCTCACGCCTATAATCCTAGCTCTCTGGGAGGCCGAGGCGGGCGGATCGCTGGAGCTCAGGAGTTCGAAACCAGCCTGAGCAAGAGCGAGACCCCGTCTCTACTATAAATAGAAAGCAATTAATTGGCCAACTAAAAATATATAGAAAAAATTAGCCGGGCGTGGTGGCGCATGCCTGTAGTCCCAGCTACTCGGGAGGCTGAGGCAGGAGGATTGCTCGAGCCCAGGAGTTTGAGGTTGCTGTGAGCTAGGCTGATGCCACAGCACTCACTCTAGCCCGGGCAACAGAGTGAGACTCTGTCTCAAAAAAAAAAAAAAAATAAATAAATAAATAAAATGGAGAAAATAATGTACCCACTTCACTGAGTTGTTGTAAAGGTTAAATAAGTTACTATGCATACAGTGCCTAGAATGGTGTCTGGTACATAGTGCTGTTTGAGTGCTTGCTGTCATTATTATTATTGCTGTTGCTGCTGCTGTACTAATTACATTAATTTTGAGAGAATATTACTTGATTATATTTAAAAGACTTTAAAAAGACTTAAGGACTTAGAAAGTAGACCTTGAAGACCTCATGTGTTCAGCATACAACCCAATGCAGGTACTTTGTAGAACCTTCTTGAAAGAAGGTCATTGAGCCTTGGGCCACTCACTTTCAATACATCCCACTCTTATGTGAGCTCTAATTATTAGAAAGGTATTCTTTGTATTGAGTTTTCTATTTTCTCCCTTAAATTTCTACCCATGATTACAATAATGACTAGGTTTTATCGGTGTTGACAGTAACGACTACTGGCATTTGTGTAGTGCTTATGGTTAGTTTAAAGATCAATTTCACGCACATTATTTTACTATATTGAAGATGACTCTGCCTCTGGAACTGTGTCTTGTTCTTCCATGTGGCAGCCCTTAAATAATACTGAAAACAGCTTTCATGGTGTTAGATCTCCTTCCCACACCTTAACGCCTTCTTTTCCAGATGATTTATCCTAAGTGCAAGGTTTATCTTAAAATGTAATGTACCATTTTGAACAAAATTCTTAAGATATTTTCTGTACTGTGGTAGCACATTGATACCCATTTGATACTCATTCTGGACATTTTGGATGTTACAAAGAGTACCCAAGATTTTTTTTAAAACCTAATTGTATTCGTTTACACACATTCCTATGAACTTTTATCTTTTTTTTTAGATCTATCATTTCATCCTCTGAAAATCTTTTGAAGTTTGATTCTATCAGCTGAAGTTTACTCCATCTGTGAATTTGATAAACAAATCAGATGTTTTCATCCATTAAAAATGTTGACTAAAGTAGAGCTGACTATGGTGTCCTTACAGGATGCTGTTTGATAACCCCCCTAAGATGATGACTGTCTTTGAAAGACTAGTTTTTCAACACTCATTGCTAATGGTTTTCAACCAGCTGTCATCCTATCTTACCATACTCTCTTAAACTTGACACTTCCATTGTAGTCTGTAAAAGAAACTAAAAAATATAGATATGGTGCTACACAGTTTGATATTGAAATAGACATAGATTTAGAAAAGCCTTTAATGGTACAGTATTTAATCTTAATTTTGGCTAGTAATCCAACTTATGAGGAAACCAGTAGCAATAGTAGATGTGTTTCTGCATTAAATAATCATTATTTTTTCAAGCACATTCATTGTACCATTATTAAATTATATAATAATTCATATTTCTGAGATATGACAAATACAGTATATTAAAATGATCAATGAGTTGCTTTATTTAAGAAGAACTATGAAACATTAATTGAGTTACCTGCAGTGGAACATCAATCTTAGTCATTAGTATTCTCTCTGCTCTTTATCAGATGAACATCAAAAAGTTATTTTTATTAGAAATTAGCCCCAGTAGTCCCATCCATCAAAAAACAAACAAACAAAAAAAGAGTGGCTGTTCTGTTACTTGTCTTTAGTGTAACTGGACTGTTTTTGAACAGAGAGAATAGAGTGTAAGAGTAATATAGTTAGTTTATAATTAGTTTTAGGAAGAGTGAAGATAATTAAGTTTTTAGAGTATTTTAAAATCAAGTTTGAGAATTACTGTGGTTTTTTAAAAAATGCCTGCCAATAACTCCTAAATTAGTTAATGATACTGTTTGTTCTGAATTAAATTGCCTCAGTTTAGATAAAGTTAAATCTTTCTTTTTGTTGCTTACTTTGAGAATAATTGTGTTTTGCAAGAATTTTAAAAATATATTGAGCTTTTACAAGAATATAATAGAACCATTTTGGGCAAATCATCATTTTAAACAAATAATTAATTGAGAAGTACAGGAAAAGCATATTGGTTTCATGTGAAAATAAATACTATCTTTCCATTTATTGAAGACAATGTTAACTCATGTTTTACACGTTAGCTATGGGAATTACATTTATTAAATTTGATTATTTACTCAATATTTATGTGAAAAGGATAATGATGGTAGTATACATTGGAACACATATGTTCCATTTTCAAAAATTATCAGGCTTCAAATTTTTTATTTATTTTTAAATGTGAGTTAGTATTCAAATTATGAGTATTACTGACCTTTAATTATGGTAGACATCTATTTTTTACTGATTTCCATCTATTTGAGATGAGAGATCAAGACATCTCTCATGCAGACACCTGTGGCAGATTCCCTCCATATACATCTCAAGAAAAAGAAAATAATAGAAAAGAATATGTAAACTCAATTAATATTTGCAGTTCCACTGATTGATTTAAACAGGTATTCAATAATTTTATGTCCTAAATGTATAGGTGCTTGCTTCTTTTTGTAGCTTTATCATTATCTCTCTTTAATCTGGACTTTTTGCCAACAGTTAAAACTGCTCCTAGGTCTCCAGATTCCCGGGCAAGTCATGGCCATGCCCAGACTGATTCTGTCCCTGGTCCAGCTGTAGCAGCCAGCAAAGAAAATCTCCCTGTGCTCAATACCAGAATAATCTGCCCAGGTAGTACAGATTCTGAAACATGGTGTATTTTTAAGTATTTCTGTGAAAATGTGTAAGTACTCATTTCCATGAACTATGGAAATGTGTTCTTAAAGGTAAATGTTCCTTTAGGAGAACGTTCTTGGCATATACTTGTATCAGTTAGAATCCATATGCTTATATTCTTCTGTGTATAACAATTACTTAGATAGCAATAAAACATATGTTTTCAGGCCCTGCCCTGAGAAATTGTGATTCAATAGTTCTAGAGTGGAGCCCAGGAATCTTCATTTATTATGTACCCAAAGTCAATCTGATCTCATATTCTACTACCTCTTACATGTCTTTACAGCTTTCCTTTTTGTTTTTAGCCACAAATCTCTCTGTAGTCATTTGTAGACTAGTGATAATTGCTTCATTTTCGAACAGCTGAAGCATCTATTCCAGCCCTGCTAAAGGGAGTATACTTTGGGATTAAGCTATTACTAGTGGAAACCAAAGGACTGTGGGGTAGGAGATGGAGGAAAATGCAGATGGCTCAGGAGCCTCATTAAGTACCAGTTGTTTGACTTACTGGAAACCCTCCAGATTCATTCAGATTGGAAACCAAGTTAGACCCTGAAAATCGGTGTCTCCTATGATCTCTTTTAAAGATGAATCACAATTCAGTAATAATAGTTGGAGATTTTAGTACCTCACTTTTAACAGTGGTTGGAACAACTAGAGAGATGATCAGCAAAGAAATAGATACTTGAAAAACAAGTGTTGAACTCTTTTGTAGTAAAAAATACTCAACAAACTAGGAATAAAAAAGAACTTCTTCAAGCTGATAAAGGGCATCTATAAAAACCCCACAGGTAGCATCATACATAATGGTGAAAGGCTGAAAGCTTTCTCTCCAAGATAAGTAACAAGACAAGGTTGTTTACTGTTGCCACTTCTGTTCAACATTATACAGGAGGTTCCAGCCTGGGCAATTAGGCAAAATAAAAATAACTAAAGGCATCCATATTGGAAAGAAAGAAATACAACTGTATGTCTTCACAGGTTGATCTTGCACATATAAAATCCTAAGGAACACACACACGCACACACACACACACACACCATTAGAGCTAATAAATAAGTACAACAAGGTTGCAGGATAAAAGATCAATATACAAAAAGTAATTGTATCTCTATACACTAGAAATGAGTGCTCTGAACATGAAATTAAGAAAACAATTCCATTTGCAATAGCATCAAAAACAAGAAAATACTTAGGAGCAAATTTAACCAAGAAGGTGAAAGACTCAAACACTGAAAAGTAGAAAACACTGCTGAAAGAAATTGAAGACCTAACTAAATGGCAAACATCTGGGCTCATGGGTTGAAAACTGAATATTATTAAGATATCAGTACTCCCCACATTGAACTACAGATTCCACATAATCCGTATCAAATCCCAGCTGTCTTTTTTGACAAGCGGATTTTAAAACTCATCTGGAAATGTAAAGGACCTACAATAGCCAAAAAAATCTTGAAAAAAGAACAAAGGTGAGACACACACATTTCCCAATTTCCTAAACTTACTACAAAGCACAGTAGTCAAGACTGCATGGTGCTGGCATAAGAACAGTCATGTAGATCAATGATGTAAAGTTGAGAGTACAAAAGTAAATGCCTACATTTATGGTCAGTTAATTTTAACCAGTGTGCTAAGATAATTCAACAGAGAAAGAATAGTCTTTCCAACCAGTAGTACTGGGAATAACAAGATATCATCAGCAACGGATAAAGTTCCTCTACCTCTCACTATGTATACAAATTAACTCATTATGGATAAAGACTTAAATATAAGATCTTAAAGTATAAAACTATTAAAAAGACAACATAGGCATAAATGTTCATAACCTTGAGTTAGACAGTGGTTTCTTAGATATAACAGGAAGCACAAACACCATAAGAAAAAAATAGAGAAATTGGACTTCATCAAAATTGAAGATTTTTGTGATTCAAATGACACTACCAAGAAAGTGAGATGACTGCTCAAGAATTTGCAATTAATATATCTGGTAAGGTACTAGTATCCAGAATATAGGAAGAACTCTTAAAATTCAACCATAAAAAGACAAACATCTCAATTTTAAAATGATAAAGGGATCTAAGTAGACATTTTCCCAAAGAAGCTATACAAATAACCGAAAGCACATTAAAAGATACTCAACAGCATTAGTCATCAGGTAAATGCAAATCAAAGCCGCAGTGCCTTTATGCCACAGGATGGCAAGGAACAAAAAAGGCAGATAAATATTGTCAAGGATGTGAAGAAATTAGAACCTTCACATATTGTTACTAGGAATGTAAAATGGTACAGCCATTTTGAAAAGCAGTTTGGCAATTCCTCAGAAAGTTTAACATAGAGTTAACATATAACCTAACAATTCCAATACTAGCTATTAATGTATACCCAACAGAATTGAAAATAAATGTGTACCAAAAAACTTGTATATGACTGTCTACAGCACCATTCATAGCCCAAAAGTAGAAACAACTGTCTATAGCACCATTCATAGCCCAAAAATAGAAACAACCTAAATATCCAGCAGTTGAATGGATAAACAAAAAGTGGTGTATCTATACAATGGAATATTATTCAACCATTAAAAAGAGTGCAGCACGGATACATGCTACAACATGATTACCCTTGAAAACAAGCCAACTGAATGAAGATGAACATAAAAGCCAGATATTATATGATACCATTTATATGGAATATGAAGAATAGTCAAATCCATAGAGACAGAAAGTAGATTAGTGGTTTCTAGGGGACTGGGGGCAGGGAAAGGTCTCGGAAAGATGGAAAATGATGACTAATGGGTACCGGGGTTTTTTGGGGGGTAATAAAAAAGTTCTAGAATTATTAATAGATAGTAGTGAGGGTTGCACAACTTTGTGTATATATTACAAACAACTGAATTATTTTAAAACTTTAAAAGGGTGAGTTTTATAATGTGTGAATTATATCACAATAAAAATATTAAAAGAAAAAATATAAATCCAGAACATGCGTGGCTCTGGCAAGGCCTCCAGGTTTACAGGTCATGTTTCTATGCCTAACCCTAAAACATTTTAGAAAATATGACACTTCTCTGTGGGGCAGCTAGAATATGGCTCTTCACCTTTCCAAATTGTTCCTTACTCTCTTCAGAACTATTGTTTTTTTTTTATGCATTTACTTGTTTAGACATAAAGAAATTGGCATAACAAAGTATGCCATAGCATATTCAAAACTATGACATTAAATGACAGAATAAAATTCATCTTAATTATTTGATAATCAGCTAAACATTATTAATTAAAATAATGAATAACAATCTTCTAAGAAGAGGACATTGTTGAAACAAGGAATGTTTGGTAAAGACAGGACTTCTTTTTCTAATTTCCTAGTGTTTCTCAATTGCATGACAAGTTTTTCTTCACTATTCTTTCCTTTTTTGTGTGTTCCCATAGGTCCCTATTACTTTGTTTTCTCTCCAGACTTTAGTGTTTCTAGCCTTAATATTGGCTTGAGTAGGTCATAAAATTCATTAGCCTTGAATACCATAACCAGTTAGTGGAAAGCATGTTGAAATAAATTTGAAGTTTTGCATGTTCAGAGATAAAACAGATGCTTCATTTTTTATATTATATTAATATATTCTAAAATTAATAAATATGTACATTTAATATTTTACTACTTTCTTGACACTAAACTAAGTTTTCACCATATTACATTTATTAACATTTTCAATTGAGTATTATTATTTATGCTTTGAGAGTATGGAGTGGTGATTCCATGACATTTTGGGTAATTCAGCCTTTATTGTAAATTCTTTACAGACTTAATACCTTATTTTCTATGACAAAGGAAGTAACATGTATTTGTTGGAGTTATAGAATTATTGGGTAAATTAGAAAATGTCACAAAATAACTTCAATTTACGTCTGCATCTCCTTAAATCCTTATGATAACATATAGATCCTTGGAAGCATCAAAAATCTTGTATTCACAAAAGTCATAATTCTTAGTTTTGATTAATGAGAAGAGGAGGCACTGAAAATCATGCTTTTGGAGCAAGATGTTTGAATGTGGGCCTGGGTGGACTGGCTCTTTTTGGTTTTTCTTAACATGTGATCCTGTATGTGTTTATTTTTCTGTCCAGGTTTAAGAGCAGGACTAGCTGCCTCAATTGCTGGGAGTTCCATTATCAATAAAATGTTACTAGCAAACATTGATCCATTTGGTGCAACACCATTTATTGATCCAGAGCCAGATTCAGTGTAAGAAAATGCCTTTGCAAATATTTGTTTCGTCTTTTCTTGTTTCTGTTTTATATGAATTGTAATATTTTTAACTGCCTTATAATAAATATGGTTCCGTATACAATAAGGATGATCAGCACATTTCAAAAGTTTATAATGATGGGCACATTGAACCCTTTGAAATTCAGTGGTCTCCATGCTCTGACCCTGAGGGAGGTCCTTTTTCAGCCTGTCCTCTCTGAAACCAGCCTTCAAGAAAGAAGGAACAGCTCCACTCACTTTCTCTGGAATATTTTACTCAATGGCACCTTTACCGCTATATGTATGCTATTGCCTTTACCTACTTTCTTCTCAAGTCTTGCCAAATCTGTCATCTTTCCACATCCATCTTCTAGGTTTATTTATTTGGGAAGCCTCTGGTCCACACTGATCTCTTCCCTTCTCAAAACTCTCCCCCCTCCCAATTTTTTTTTTTTTTTTGCAGTGCAAGATATATATTTTTTACTTCCATTTTTAATTTTGCTTTTGTTATATCTTATTTCTGTAATGACATTCCTCATGGACAGTACCATACTTTCAATTTTCCAAAATATCTAGAAGAATGGATTGGATTTAGTAGTTTTTTGTTCAATAAATATTTGTCCATTGTTAAAAAAGAGTAGAAGTGGAGGAAACCTTGTAATGATCAAAAAAAGAGGAGTATTGGCTCCTGATTTCAAGACCCTCCGGTAATCATCCTCATTTATATGAGCAGTGAGGGACTTACGTAGGAGATAGAACCACTAAGATTTTGTTACAATTAATAGAAAACCAAACCATAGCTACCTCTGCTTTGCTTTGCATATCATCCCTTTATATCACCAGAAATTGTACACATGTCCTGTTGTTCTACATATGCATATAAATAGGAAGTAATTATTGCTAAGCTTTATGATCTTGTATAAGGAATGGAAGTTTAAATGGTTTTAAGTGCTATTTTGTGTACAAATTGTGAGTGTTGTAATGAACCTGAAATTGACTTTTATGTACTTTTCCTTATGATCATAGGGATGGATATTCAGAAAAATGTGTCATGAACAATTACTTTGGGATTGGATTAGATGCAAAAATTTCATTAGAATTTAATAATAAGAGAGAGGAGCACCCTGAAAAATGCAGGTAATTTTGGTAATAGTAATAATGTTATTACATAAGGGCAATTTTACTTTAATTTCATTTATTATCTCTTTTGCTTGCTCTGCCCTTAAGAAGTAAATAAATAAAGTTTCCTGAAATTGCCTGTCAACATTTATTTTCAGAAGCCGAACCAAAAACTTGATGTGGTATGGCGTCCTCGGAACCCGGGAGTTATTACAGAGGTCATACAAGAATTTAGAACAAAGGGTTCAACTGGAGGTAAGTTCATCACAAAATAAAGACATCGTTTACTTACATAGATTATCTTACTTAGAAAAATAATTTCATTTGTGGAGCTAATTTGACCTAAATTCCTCTAGACTAGTGATTAAATACTCAAGGGGAAAAAATGGAAGTGCTGATCAACTTTATACTAAAGGAGGTGTAGACACTGGATATGAGTGATGCACTTAACTGTCATCCTCATTAGCTCCTGAAATTGGGTCTTCTATGGGGTGGTGACAGTACCCAAGGAAAAGATAGAGCCATGGGGGTACATTATAGGAGATGGTTTTTAATGGGTTTTCTCCTTTAACACACAAAGTTTTACAGATCCCTGCAAATAACATTCATACTAAATAAAATTGTTTAATTTAAATGTATGCTTATTTTCTGTTCCAATTATTTCTAACAAGATATTAGTAAAAGAAAAAGGTTTTGAGCATTTAAATTTTTAAATATATTTTACTAATTTAAATAGGAAATTGAGGACAGCAAAAGTTATTTAATCTCCTTCCATAACAGGAAAAAGAAGGTTGGGGACATGGCTCTGAAAAGTCTATCAATTTCTATGAATTTTATTTTCTTTTTCTCTTGTTCCAGGGATCACTATGCTGACAGGCATGTCTTTTCTTTCTTGTGTCTTTTGATAACCAGATATTTTTAATTAAAAGTATATCATACATACAGAAAATGTATAAATGTTAAGTCTACAGCTCAGCAATTTAAACAGAGCATTATTACTTTAGATGTTATCTGAACACTGGAATGTGTGCTAAAGAGGTGCCAGGCTCATTCATTATCAACTAAATGTCCTGGTCAAGATCAGCATATTATACCTTTCACTCTAAAAACAACTGCATGATCAGCTGGTTTGATTTATCATTGCTTATAAAATTAAGACAGACAGACTTAATCACCATACCATATTACCTGGTGAAATAAGCACAGAAAGACACTGATCAGAAAAAAAGTGTGGCTGCAGTTTTGTAGCATTTTGCTACATTATGAATCCAGAAATGGAAACGTGGGATGATAGGGAAGATTATAAATGAGTAGAACATTCTTGAAGTTTTTCTTGAATATAAAAAACTTTTGAGTCATGTGATCTTAATTTATCTGTGCTTCTCCTATTTTTCCTGTGAGATTCTATAAAATGGATATTAAGCACTTAACTCCAGATGTTTTGCTTAATGTTTGTATGTTAAATTTAGCACTGCACATAAAACTTTTTTCTGAAAATGTTCTTTTTCCATACCATGCTTGTAAATAAAGCGCATCCATTTCTAAAATCTTTAAAGACTGCTCTGAATTATTTTTAAAAATACTTCTTATCTTTATAGAGATAGTATTTTTTTCCATTTCCTTTAAGTTAGTCATATGACTTAAAATAGCTTCTTCTAAAGCACACAAAGATACTCGTTTAATGCATTGGGTGGAGAAAAAGTTTATTATTCTAGTAATTATTTAATATGTATTCATTTAACAAATATACATTGAACACCAGCTATGTGTAAGGCACACTCCTAGGTGCTGGGTTACAGTGTGGACCTTTGAATGTGAAATGCTCAACCTGGTCTAATGGTTTTCATGAAAAAGGAATTGTAAAAAATGCATGTGGGGGTAAATCATTTGTGAAGTATGAATTATTTAAAGTAGTTGAAAATGGATTCAGACTGGATTCTCCTTTGTTCTAAAGGTAGGAGATAATTTTGATTGCATATTAAAATGTAATTTTTTAAAATTATATTAGTTATTTTTAGTATAAGAAATTATTGAATGAAAATATAGCATATATTTTAAGTGTAATATCTGCAGGCTTTTCTCTTTTAATATGAAGGCTTAAATCTTTCCATTGGATTAAATGTTCACTTAGAAAAATATTAAGTGGTTCAGTTTAAATGCTGATTAAAATATTAAATATAATCATCATATAATTTATATAATTATGGTCATTTTTCTTAATTGATTTTTAAAAAATCAGTTTCTTACCTGACTGTCGCCTTAATAGTCAACTAGGCTTTATTTAACAGTTAATAGAGTGAAGCAAACAGTAGCCAGGCACGGTGGCACGTGCCTGTAGTCCCAACTACTTGGGAGGCTGAGGCAGGAGGATCACTTGAGCCCAGGAGTTCGAGGCTGCAGTGATCTGTGATTGTGCCAGTGCATTCCAGCCTGGGCGACAGAGCAAGACCCCATCTCTAATGGAAAAGCAAATATGCACTGAACACCAGCTATGTGCAAAAAAAGCAAAGAGCATTAATTTAATTTTTAAAAATTAAGAAACAACATTTATGAAAAGGTAACAATGCTGCTTCTACTGAATAAGAATTTATTCACGTCACGTCATTTCAGCAGCCATATCCTTCCCCTCTACCCCCTTTAAGGGGTAATGTATTTTTGCTTGGCTTTGGTTCTGACTACTTGAACAACTCAGCTTTTGAGTTTAGCCAGTCCCAGGTGGTTATAGAGCACCAGCAATGTACCAGGACTGTGAGAGGTGCTGAGTGAGACGGTTAGGACTAGATTCTGCCCTTACACAGCCTGCTTTCAAAAGAATCCTTAAAATAAGTACAGAGAGGACTACACTATAAGTGAGAATATCGTTAAGTGACCTGAAAAAGACTCAAGAAAAGTACTGCCTGGCTTTGGAGGAAAGAGGTATAACATTTTTAAAAAATCAGTTTTCCGTAACAGCTTCTGCTATAGTTATTTATAGTTTTAAATTTTTTAATTAAAAAAATAAGATAAAAGCTTTTGCAACATGTAGGAATGTATTAATAGAGGAACGGACATTACCAACACATTCTGCTCCATCGCCTTTTGTCCTTGGTATTTTACTATCTTCCAAACTAGTGGTTTTGCCCTTTTTACCTAATCTCTTAAGTTTTTCCCTTACAGTGTGATGGGCAGTATATTCCTCTCCCCAGTTTGCAAGGCATAGCAGTGTTGAACATCCCCAGCTATGCAGGAGGCACTAACTTCTGGGGTGGAACTAAAGAGGATGATGTAAGTAGCATAATGGGAGTAAATCGTAACCTCAAAAATAATTGAATTACTGGAATACCTCACTTTTTAAAAATGTGCTTTTTAATGGTAATTTAATTTCATGTCAGAATATTTTACATTGGGAAGATGCTGTGTGGAATAGATTTAGGATTTTATTTGCATGGTCTCTCATGGATAGACTCTAAATTTTCTCATATTAAATATATAGATATGCATATCTTGGGATGTATATGATAATTTTCTGGATGAACATAAAAGAATCTACTATGCAAAAGTAGATTTAGAAAATAAAGACAGGAAGGTTTCATTTTTTTATTTCTTGTATTAGTTTTCTACTGCTGCTGTAACGAATTAACACAAATTTAGCCACATCACACCCATCACACCCACATCACACCAGTTCTGTATGATAGAGTCTGACACAGGCTCACAGGGCTAAAATCGAGGTGTCAGCAGGACTGTGTTTCCTCCTGGAGGCTCTGGGGAGAATGTTTCCCTTGCCCTGTCCAGCTTTTAGAGGCTGCCCATGTTCTTTTCTCCATCTTCAAAGTCAACAAAGGCAGGCTGAATCCTCATGTTGCATGCTCTGATCTCCTGATCTGTTTCTTCTTCTGCTTTTAATGATTCTTGTGATTACGTTGGGCCCATACAGATCATTGAGGACAATCTCCCCATCTCAAGGCCCTTAATTTAATCACATCTGCAAAGCTCCTTTTTGCCATGTAAGGTAACACATTCATTCACAGGTCTGGGGGATTAGGACATGGACAGTTTTGGGGTGGGCAGGGAGCATTATTCTGCCTACCACAATACCTTTCAGTACTTCATTTTCTTAGACTTGTGTGTGTGTGTATACGTGTGTGTGTGTATATTTTTTTTAGAAATATTAAGAGGGCTCATTTGGCCAGTGAGGTCTTGGGCTATTTTTGTTTTCTTTTTATACTTTCCTATATTAAAAAAAAAAATAAAAAATACAACCTCACAAATGTAATTGCTCTAAAAAGAATGTAAGAGATGGCACAATTATTAAAGTAAATATAGCAATAAAAAGAGGAAATGTAATATTTCAATCTTTATTTGAAGAGTCACATACGTTGATTTGAGCTTATGATATAATGATATAATGGTTCTCACTGGCCCATTTTCTCAGGGCTCCTGAATGCACAGGCGGGGATTAAAGTGTAAGATAAATTGGAAAGTGTTTGTAATTTTCATGATATGAATATATTTTAATTCTATTGGAATACAAAAACTTACACTAGCAGTCAACATTTTTTGTCAACCTGTCACTGCTCTGAAATATTTTGAAGGGGAGAAATCAGTGAGATTAAGAAAAATAAAGCTGGCTGGGCGCGGGGCTCACACCTGTAATCCTAACACTCTGGGAGGCTGAGGCGGAAGGATTGCTTGAGGTCAGGAGTTAAAGACCAGCCTGAGCAAGAGTGAGACCCCCAATTCTGCTAAGAATAGAAAAATTAGCCCGGCTCAGTGGCGTTGGTGCATGCCTGTAGTCCCAGCTACTCGGAAGGCTGAGGCAGGAGGATCACTTGAGCCCAGGAGTTTGAGGTTGCTATAAACTATGATGACGCCCCGGCACCCCAGCTGGGGCAACAGTGAAACTCTATCTCAAAAAAAAAAAGAAAAAGGATAAATAAAACTGACAATCCTTGAACACTCACTAAGAAGTCAGATGATATTATAAGAACTTCATGTTCATTATTTAATATCCACATTTTTTTAATCTGAATTTTAGCACTGAAGAAACTGAGGCAAAGTTTCCACAGTTAGTAAATAGTAGAGGTGGGCTTTAAATTGAGGCAATTTGATAACAAAAATTATAAGAAATTATCAATGTTAGCAAATTCACGTCCTGATATTTTAAGTGAAAGTTTTAATTAGGATACTACTTTATACTGAAAATTTTTTCAGAGGCATATTACTTATGATATAGTAAAAGAGAAAGTAAAAAAGACAAAGTAATACAGCCTGAGTTAAAGTTAAAATTTTAGAGTAAATTGATTTGTGAAAATGCATCTAATGTAAAGGCAAAGTAAGCGTACATGATTTTTATCCTCTGAGGCTTCTGTTTCCATACTCTCAAGCACCCTAAAAATTTGTTGTATTAAAATATAAAGCACATATGCATATTGTTTATAACACCTTGAAAGATTTCTCTTAGGACATACCAAGTGAACTGGATTATAATTTGCATGTTCATTAATTTTAACCTTATGAAACTATATCACCTTTCAGGTTTTTTAGATTTGCCAAAATTACATGCAGCATCTTATCAAGACATTTGAATTATGTATAAACAGATATTTAACACATTTTAGACCTAGATGAATTATTTAGAAATATATTAGTTCACTGGTCCAAAGTGTGCTTTATGAGAGATATGCATATCATATCCATGTGTGTTTGAAAACCCTTTTTTAACTATAATTGTTTACTTTAAGCCATCTTTAGAGATTTTTTTTTCTTGGATTTTTATTGCCTAATAATTATTTACTGTTTGCTTATTATTTTTATAAGTTTTAAATATATCTCTATATATCAGAGTTTACATTGCTTGATGCACCACTTCACCTATACCTTCAGTGGAAATGTAATGTAGTTTTTCCTTTCAGATATTTGCTGCACCATCATTTGATGACAAGATCCTGGAAGTCGTTGCAATATTTGATAGCATGCAAATGGCAGTTTCAAGGGTCATTAAATTGCAGCATCATCGAATAGCCCAGGTTGGTTTCTCTAATCAAACCTGACTGCACTCCTTGGGCCACAGAGGGTTGGGGGAAGCTATTCCAAATGACTCCTACACTGGATATTCATCTATAAAATATTGGTTTTCTTGTCATGTCAGTTGTTACCATGTCATTATAAGTGGTAGAGCATAGCATTCCACCTGACAGAACAGACTAATATTCAAGCCTGAATGCAGATCGAGTGTCAGTTTCCCAGGATGATTTGTACTCAAAAATAACTTGTCTGTTTTATTTCAGTGCCGTACAGTAAAGATCACTATATTTGGTGATGAGGGAGTCCCAGTGCAGGTGGATGGTGAAGCATGGGTTCAGCCTCCAGGGATTATCAAGATTGTGCACAAAAACAGAGCTCAGATGCTAACAAGGGACAGAGTATGTAACAAGGAACATGCTTCTAGAATTTTATCAAGTTGTTTTTTATAAATCTGAAATTGTTCTGCAAAATCGAAGACAAGGAAGAAGATTTAAATTGTCTTTTAAATCTAACATTGAGGTCATTGTGGTTTTAAATAGGAACAAATATTTATTTATAATAGCTTTTTAAAAATTAAGGCTTTTTAAAGAGCAGTTTTAGGTTTACAGAAAAATTGAACAGAAAGTACAGAGAATTCTAATTTATATTCCCATATACTTCCTCCTTTCTCTTCCCTGTATACATAAATTCCCCTATTATTAACACCTTGCATTAATGTGGCATGTTTGTTACAATCAATGAGCCAATATTGATACATTATCATTAACCAAAGTCCATAGTTTACATTACTGTTTGAGTTTTACATCTGTGGGTTTGGACAAAGGTATAATCACTTGTATCCACCATTACAGTGTCATAGAGAATAGTTTCACAGCCCTAAAAATTTCCTGTGCTCTACCTATTTGTCCCTCCCTCCCTTACCACTGCCCTGTCAATCACTGATCTTTTTACTGTCTCCATAGTTTTGCCTTTCCAAGAATATATATTTTTAATTAATATCAACCTTTAGCAAATAAGACTGCCAATATTCCTCCCATCTAGTATATATAAAATAGTAACGATTGAAGTATAACATCTTTTTTTAACTTTTCTATGATATATTCATCATCACAGACTCCATTACTTTTTATTTGTTGTGGTACACTGGAAAACTTTAAAATGGTCTTTTTTTATGCTTGCAATTTATTTAATGAGGTGTTAGATTAGAGAAAAAGCCATCGTAGTTCTACCTTAGTACCCATTTATATGTGCCTCAGAGTTCTAAACTAACAATTCATTGCAATATTGATTTTAAATAGGCCTTTGAAAACACTCTGAAGTCTTGGGAAGATAAACAGAAGTGTGACTCTGGTAAACCAGTTATCCGAACCCATTTGTACATCCATCCCGTCGACTTGGCCACGGAAGAGGTGTCGCAGATGCAGCTGTGCTCCCAGGCTGCAGAGGAGCTCATTACTAGGTATGGAAGCTCTGCTGGCTTTTTAGACTATGAGGACTCTGCTCTCAGCCAGTTTGTTTTTTTAATGGTAACACATGGTTTCAGTAGTTTGTGGTACCAAGAGATACAATGACTCTTCTTCCCTGGCTGCCCCATTTGTGCCTCAAAATTGCTGCCCTTCTTTATCAGGTCCTCTCCAATACACACACACACACACACACACACACACACGTGTCCTCTGCAGTCCAGACCTTAGATGTCCTGAAACACAATGCCTAGCTTACCCTGCCACATCATACTCCTTCCATTATTATTTCCCCACTTTATACACAATCATTATGCTATACTACCCACTTATATGTTGCCTTATAATTATTAATTAGATGTTTATGGAATGTAGAAGGATGTCTAAACATTAACCCTGTTCCCAAGGAGAGTCAGAGGGGGAAGAAAGAGTCCAAGAGCCAGTTTCTAGCAGATCTGTAACAGATTTTGAGACCACACATAAATTCATTTTTGCAGACAGAAAGGGAGAAGATTAAAAAACAAAACAAGTCCTATGAGCATTAAAATAAAAATCACTGTAACCAGGAGCAAACTTCAGAGGGGAGGAGGGACTGGTCACTGATAAAAATGTTGAGATAGAGAAGAAGGAAGGCAAAGTTCAGTAGTTATGGGGCTAACTTGCTTCCTCTCCCTCCCTCGTATTGCCATTTGTCCTCCTTCTCCTTCCTTACTCTCCTCTTTAAGTATTTATTAGATACCTAGAATATATGAGATATTAGAAATATAAAAGAAAAGATACACACTCCCAACTGCTGAACCAATATTCAGAATTAGAACAAATTATTACAACCGTAAGATACTGGGTAGCTCAGAAGAAAGGAAGAAAAACTGAATATTTACTCATCTAAATCCACATCACTGCATTCTGTACATCTCAATTTCTTAGCCACAGGGATATTCATTTTAGGGTAAATATGTGTCTTTGAGATACCACAAACAACTTCTGTGGCCTCCGATATACAGTGTTTTCTTGAAGCCAAAATGTTTTTCCCATTTTATCATCCTGTGAACCAATCAAATAACCTTACCGCAAAAAGGAAGTGAAAGTTGGCCAGACTTGCTTTTGGTCAACCTAGTTTGGTTCCTCATGTGTTTTTAAATTTTGCAAAAAGTTCACTTGTCTGTTTTCAGAATGTATTCATCCAATATTTAATAAATATTTCTGAGCCTCTTATGTGGGCCAAGCACCAAATTAGGCACAGGAGATACCAAGATGACTACGTTATGGCCCTGCTCCATTTGTTCACGGATGAGTGGGACAGAGAAGTGTGGCCAAAGTGCTGTCACAGGGCATGCAGTGGGCTCTGTGAACACACAGGGGAGGCCAGAGGCAGTGAAAGAGGGCTGCCTGAAAAAACTCACCTCTTAGCAGAGGCCCAGAGGGGTGTAAGTTCTTGCTACTTTCAGGAAATCTCAGAGACTTCGGGATGACTAAGAGGTTGGCATACTATATTCAAGTATGTGGGAAATGTGGATGGAGAGGTGAGGAGGAGCAAGATCTTTATGGGATGGTTCTGGAAGTAGCATGGAGGATTATATCTGAAGACAGCAAAGCTGGGGCAGGATGAACACTTAGGGTGCTGCAGGAATAGTCCTGAGAAGAAATGATGCATTAAAGCAGTAGAGATGGAAAGGAGAAGAGAGATTTAAGATAGTTTAGCATCTAAAATTGGCATATGGGCATGAATTAGGAAACAGGATGACCTTAGGTTTCTAGTGAATGGCTGGATGGATTGTCGTGCCTTTAAAGGAGCAATAGTATTCAGCAAGAGGAGCAGGTTTGAGAGGGAAAATGATAGGTTCCACATGGACTTGGGAATTTAAATTACATTAGAAATTCCTGGGAGGAGATTCAACAGACAACTGGAAAGGTTGATCTGAAGTTGATTTACCTCTTTCCCTTTCTTTGAAAATTAGAATAACATTTACCCATCTGTTCCTCTGATAAATAGCCCATCTTTCATGATTTTTCAAGGTTATTGACAATAATGCTGGGGTGACATTAGCAAGTTCCTTTGTGCCTTGGATTTCAATTGTGTATGGTCCTTAAGAATCCAGGTCTTTTCCTTTACTCTTGATTTGACGACATAGGGCTTCTGTCCCTTTTCTTGTTCTGTCCTTCCCAGATGGAAGGTCCTTCTCTACAAAGATGTGAGAAGCAAAAAGCGTTTGAATAGTCTTGCCTTCTTGCTCATCTGCAAGCCTTATGTCATTTTCTAGCAATCAGAGGAACTTTTCCTCCTTTCTCTTCTTTGGCCTTAGTGCATTCTAGGATTTTGTCTTTCCAAGACTTTTCTTAGAGGTTTGCATATAAGAGGACTATGGCACAACAGGCTTTGGAGTTGGATAGACACAGATTCAAAGCCTGGCTCTACCACTTGTTAGCTCTGTATAGTAAATCTCTCTGAGCCTCAATGTCTTCATCTATGAAGTGGAGAAAATGAATTATAGCTACCTTTTAGTGCTGTGAATATTAAATCAAATAATGCTTATAAATCACTTCGCATGTAAGTGATAATGCTCTTCCTCTAATCTGTTGTATTTGAAGTTTCAGTGAATGAAAGACAAGTTTCTACTCAATATTTGTGATCCCTCTCACTTTCCAATGATTCTGAAAAATGAAGTATTACTATATTTTGTTCTCTCAAATAGCACTTTGATATGTTTAGCTCTGATTCTAAGGCTAACTTTTTATATAAAGATTTTCATTGCAACCCCTTGTTGCAATGGGGTTTTAAACTTGTAAATGTACTCCTTGCCATTCCTAATTGAACAGCCATTAAAAAAATTTTTTTTCTTGTTTATCTTTATTTTTTTTACTTGTTTTAGCCTACCACTTCTACACTTAAAAAAAAATCAGCAATGCTCAAAAAAGTTTTTTGTTCCTTTGTTTCATTTTTGCTTTTAGGATTTGTGATGCAGCCACAATTCACTGTCTTTTGGAGCAAGAACTGGCCCATGCTGTGAATGCCTGCTCCCATGCACTGAATAAAGCCAACCCTCGGTGCGCGGAGGTGAGGATCTAATGGTAAATTCTCATTCCACAGATTCTTTTGGTGTTACACTTATATTTTAATACCATAAAATATGCCACACCCTGTGAATGAAATTTATGTAGTCTATATGAGTCTTTACCAGAAGTTTATAGTAAATTTGTTGTCAAATTTTTCTTTATTTTCCTTTTCCTGCCATTTTTCCATACCTGCTTTTAAATTCTCTTCATTTTTTTTCTTTCACTTTCAGTCACTTGTCACCTTACCATATTCCTTCAATTCTTTTTTTTTTTAGCTGCTGCATTCCTTTTTTACTTCTTTTTTTTCTCCCTTGCACCTCGATAAGTGGCAAACTTAGGTATCATCAGTGTGCATTTTGTTAGAGATGTTCATTCATTTTTGAGGTTGTGCACAGAAATTATTCTTCATTTTGTTTTACTAAACTGGAAATTGATGCTTCTGTAAAATTTTTAATGTAGAAGCAAATAATAGAATGGATAGAATATAACTCTTGTGCTATGAAATGTGATACATGGTAGAATGCTATAGTATAGAGAAAACTGATAGCATTATTTTATTCTTTTAATCATTCAATTGAAGTTACCTGAATTAATATATAAGTAAATGCTTGTTCTCAAGATTAGGGTCTAAAAGCAATTTGATGACCGGGCACAGTGGCTCACTCCTGGGAGGCCGAGGCGGGAGGATTGGTTGAGGCCAGGAGTTCAAAACCAGCTGGAGCAACATAGCGAGACCTCAACTCTACAAAAATAGAAAAAATTAGCCAGGCATGGTGGTGCACACTTGTAGTCACAGTGACTGGGGAGGCCGAGGCAGGAGGATCTCTTGGGCCCAAGGAGTTCTTGGTTGCAGTGAGCTGTGATGGCACTGCACTGTAGCCAGGGCAACAGAGCAAGACCTGTCTCAAAAAAAAAAAAAATAAATTAAAAAATAAAAATAGAAAGCAATCTGGTTGGAGTTACTGAGAGTGAAAATCAGTAGTTAGAACTATAATCAGATAATGCCCCTTTTAAGATACCATTTTCTTTGACTTACCTTTTTTATGGAAATAGATACAAGTTGGTATTAGCATATACATATTTGTAGGGAAGAGAGGTGATCCTGAGTGTATTCACTGTAATTAGAGCATTCTTTTAGTTCTGTGATATAATAATTAGAAGAGATATTCACACTAATAAATGTGAGTATGAAATTTTGCAATTATAGAATCTTGGTAAATTTTAAAAATATTTGTGCTGTGAATCTAAATTGTGAGAATAAAATTGAAAACATTTACTGGTGATGGGAGCCAAATTGAACATAGAATCACACGTCCTTGATATTCTTCTTTTCTAGAGTCTTACGAGAGACACTGCCACTGAAATAGCCATCAATGTGAAGGCGCTGTATAATGAAACGGAGTCCTTACTAGTTGGCAGGGTTCCTTTGGTAAGGAAAGAAAACGATTGATAACATAAGAATGATGAAATAAATGTATGGGCCTCACCTTCATTAGAGAACATGCATTCAGCAGACTCGAGGGCAGAAACAGCCTTTTGGCTTCCATACTTAGAGCTTCCTTTTTACCTAGCTTTTGTCTTCAACAACATGTCTGACTGAAATGGGAGTTCTGAGTCAGGTTAACAGGAGTAAAGATTTCCCTTCACATATGCCATCATGTTTTTATGCAGTCCTGTTCTCCTCAGTCAGCTTTGAGAGACTTGAGCTTTATAAAGCCTAATAGACATTCCTCAGGTACTCATTACTGCACACGAGTAGAGGAAGCCGTGGGTTTTGTTAAACTCCGCATTACCATTTGAAATATGACTGGTATGGTCCTCCAGATTTGTTTAAAAGAGGACACTTTCTAGACCCAGTGTTTCAAAGAACTAAATTTCAAGAACGATCCCTAGTCTAATTCAGATTGGTCCTGGAAATCGAGTTTAGGCAAAGCCTGAATCTGACTGCAGTTTTTGGACCTCAGTCAGAAATGCTAGAAGCCGGTGGATGCCCTGTTTGGTTAGCCCCAGAGTCAGCCTTGCTTTATAAATACCTCACCATTGTCCAGTGTTCTAGCATACTGGGTCTTGTCGCCACCTAGAGTTCGATTGTGCACATGCTGTTAGTACTGTGTAGAAGGCCTAATGTGTTAGTTATTTTTTAAATCCTTGTAACAATTCTGACTAATTGATAGGTGGTGATCTTAAAACATTTCTTTTGACAGTAATTGCCTCTCGTGTTTGGGCAAATATACATCTAAATAAAAGTGATATTAAAAGTCACAGTAGCTGGCACAGTGGGTGAATGAATGGGAAGGATATCCCACAGTCTAGCTATTGAATGCTTGGGCTTGGAATCTCTGTTTGCCTGTGGGCCAGGAGAGTGCCACCTTTGGGTCATCTTTTGCTCTGAGAAGAGAAGCTTAAAGGCCACATGAAGGCCCTTGCTCTTACCCACTTCCAAAGGAAAGTGAGACACAGCTTCTGCAGGACAAGAGGTGGCTGCCTCTGCTATGGCCATGAAGAAAAACTTTTAGGAAGAAACATTAGTTATCTCTTTTGATAAAACCGATGAAGCCCTCTTCTTGGCTATTTTTGTCACTACTGTTGTTAACCACAATCTTCTGCTGCTCTTCTGAAATAAGTACTATAGAAAATCCCATGAGCTGTGACTTGGGTCTCAATTTTTATATTGAGCACATGTAATTTTTTGTGTTATTTGAAATATATTTAAGATAATTTCTGACAAGAACTAGAAACATAAATTATTTTGTACTTTTGTTCTCCATACACCAGAAGTACATGCTGAGTACAACTTTGCTAATATTTACCAATTGTTTTATGTTAATATGGAAGGCTAGCCCCCAACTTTTAATTCTCTATCATTGTCAAATGCGGATATTTGGCTTAAAATGTATACCACTGAATTTTACGAAAACCTTTGACAATAGTGATATCACAATAAAGAGTTGATTATATTTGAGAGCAACTAAGGTTTACTCTTTATTTTACTTCTAGAATGAATATATAATAACCATTTTATCAATTTTAAAAGACATATATTCTTAGACTTAAAGGAAAGTAGTAAATTTTGTACAACAGAGTGAAGAATCTTCATATTTTTATTAACTACCGGAAATGGTAGATACTTTGAATAACAAGAAGAAACAAAAAAAAAGTTTATAATAAAGAATAGTAATATTCTTTCTGAACTATCAGTTCTAAAATTCTATGAACATATATACAGGGACTCTATAATTTTAAAGTAATTTATAAAAGTATTGATTAGCTAGAAGAGACCTCAGAAATAATCTAGTCACAATGTGCTATTTCTGGAGGAGGAAACTAAGTCTCCTGAAATCAATGAACCTTCCCTTAGTTGCGTAGTTAGTTAGTCACAAGGCCAGGACTAGAATCCAATCAACTGCCTTCCAATTCTGTGCATAACAGTGTTTATTTCACCTTTATTCATGCATTGAACATGTAAATTTATTTTAATAACTGTTTCTAATGGGTTAATGTATATAACAGGTGACCAGGTAAATTCTCTTTAAAGTATCCAAAGCCTATTCCAGACAACAAGCCATTTACCTTTTTGCTCTGTCCTGATTTTTACAACAGTTTTTCATCACAAATTTTTCTGAGATCCATGGGTTTTTTCCTTAAACTTATCCTTTAAATTCTCAAGGAGATTTTTCTGCAGTTCTTTTTATATGACAAGTTTTTGGCCAATTTGAGAAATATTATTTGTTCCCCTGGTAACCTATGTAAATCGGAAGGAATTTTGGCACAAATAAGGAGAATAATGAGACTAATCACTTGCGCAAACAAGAATGAGTAGATAGATGCTTGGAAGGAGGAAGAAACACCAAAAACAATACTTTTTTTGTGAAGTTATTAAAGTCACAGTAGCTACTTGTATAATCTTTGGGAACTAAGGATAAGATTAAATCTATCCAGATTTTTAAAAATGAAGTTAATAAAAAGGAATGTTACTTTTAAAAAAGTCCTTAATTTTAAAAAAAGATTAGGCTAATAAGAGGTAAAGATGTTCACTGTCAAAATAAAATAATTTGTTCTGTTTGAGGTTTGTTACTGAGTCTTGTTTTGTTTTTTAATCTGCTGGTGAATAGCAGTTGGAGTCTCCACATGAAGAGCGGGTGTCCAATGCCTTACACTCAGTGGAGGTGGAGTTGCAGAAATTAACAGAGATTCCTTGGCTTTATTATATCTTACACCCAAATGAGGATGAGGTATGTAAATACAGCCTGTTTCTATGGAAATGTATACCTTATCACCATAGAATTTGAACTCATCTTTGAAAAAGAGATATTTAGGGAAAAATACATTTTGAGTACTACTTTCAAATATACTGTTCTTAAACAAGTAAGAAAAGGCATGTATGTGAACAAAGGCAATTTATGGGAATTGGTACATTTCCAGTAGTACATGATGATCTTTTTTTTTGAAGAAGTTAAAACTGTTCTACAATGGTTAGTGTTTATAACCTATCCCTATTTCATCTCTATTATCAGAGTGGGTTTTTCTTCTCTTAATACCCTGAAAAAAATTCTTTTCTTGCTTGATTTGAACAGGAGCCTCCTATGGATTGCACCAAAAGAAACAGCAGAAGCACAGTATTTCGCATAGTGCCAAAATTTAAAAAGGAAAAGGTTCAGAAGCAGAAGACAAGTTCACAGCCTGGTAGGTGGTCCACGTGGGAAGGGGAAGCATAACATTATGAAAAAATAACTTACTGAAGTGATATCATTGCAGTGATGAAAGTGTCCCAGGGCTAGACAGTGGTGAGTGTTGCACACCATTATGAGTATACTAAATGTCCTTCAATTGTGCACTTTAAAATGGTTACAGTGGTGAATTTCCTGTTATGTGAATTTTACCATAAAAAATCATTTCATACCTAAAACATTTTAAAGTCTCAGTAGGAATCCATAGTAATGAAGCACACAAGAAAATGAGGTGGTTGCTAATTTGCTTCTACTTTGTTCCGTGGGTGTCTCTGTTCAGATGGTTTTATCTTTCTCAACAACAATTCAAAGCATCAGTGTGTAATTTGTTTTTCTTCTTCAAAGTTCACAATTTAGATCACGTTGACACATGGAACACAGGAACTTTCATTTACTCCTTTAACTTGTCAAATATATTTTCCTCCTAACGCTATGTATTCTATTTCTCTTGTCTTAAGGACATTTTAACCCCTTGATAATCAGGACTATGTGCTGTGATACTTGCATTCTCAAGCAAAGATTAAACCCTCTCTTTGTTGCTGTTTTTCTAGTTCCCTTTTCACCTTTCCTTAAAGTTAAATTTACTCACTGTACTAGTGCTAAAGCATCTTCAAGTTCTATGTATATGTTGATAGCTGCCTTTCATAATCAAATCATTTTATAAATTCTTCTGAGTTAGCTATCTTTTTTTTTTTTTTTTTTTTTTTGAGACAGAGTCTTGCCTCTGTCACTTGGGCTACAGTGCAGTGGCATCATCATAGCTCACTGCAACCTCAAAATTTTAGGCTCCAGCAATCCTCCTGCCTCAGCCACCTGAGTAGCTGGGACTATAGATGTATGCCACCATGACTGGCTAAATTTTGGATTTTTTGTAGAGATCGGGTCTTGCTATTGCTCAGGCTGGTCTTGAATTCCTGGCCTCAAGTGATCCTCCTGACCCAGCTTCCCAAAGTACTAGTATTACAGGCGTGGGCCACTGTGCCTGGCCAGTTATCTCATTTTTTAAAAAGTGATATAAAACCTTATTTGTGATGTTCATAGGGTAGCTATTGAAGGGCATTTAAAAACCAAATAAGTAGGCTTTAAGTAAGCTAATCAATGTTGAATAAAATATATAAGATAATGATTATACATACTGAAAAATAACATAACTAATCTTAGCAGTGATGGTGGAGTTTTTAAATGATATTAAATTGATAAATTGATTTAATAATATATTGATTGCTGTTATTATCAATAGTAGTATAATGGAACCAATATAGTCAAAACTGGAAGTTAGCAAGACCTTAAGCAGAAAAGTTTGTTTAAAATTGAGTAGCCCATACCAGATTGTAAATTTTAATTAGCATTTGTAGTTCATTGCAGTCTATAGCTATTTTCATACATGGTCTTAGGAAAATCATCAGAGCTTATGTACACCTTACACCACTGATCCTAATGATGTGAAATAAATTTTGGATGCATATTGGGTGGGTTTAATGAGGAAATTGGAATAAAGCTAAGCATGGTTGCACGGCTATAAATGTCTTTTGTATAGTCAGATTCTTGTGTTGATTGAGAGTCTGTCACCTGCATGGGAAAAAGTGAAATTATAGTTTTGTTGAAACGAGACCTTTAACCTTGCATTTGCTAGCACTGCCGCTACACTCTGTTTTGCATCCTCTTTGGCCAACCTTTGCTTTGTAATGCATTGAGCATGTAGAAATTATGGGGGTTTTGCTCTTAACTTTGGTAGTTCAGAAATGGGGCACAGAGGAAGTTGCTGCTTGGCTGGATCTGCTCAATTTGGGAGAGTACAAAGATACCTTCATCCGTCATGACATCAGAGGGGCTGAACTTTTGCATCTGGAAAGGCGAGATCTTAAGGTATTTCCTTTGTGCTTCTCTTCTGCTCTTGAAAATATTCTCGCAAAACAGAATCCTTTCTCCTGTGCCTCTTCTGTTATGTGCTTTAGCTTGGCTTATGTAATCTAACATTTACTGTCCTGTGGGCTGAGTTCCTTGTACGCTGTCTAAAATAAGAATGTCAGCAATATTTTCCTGTCAAAATTGCTCTCTATTAAAGCTAAAGCTCAGCATGAATTTAGTAATTTTTCTCTGCATCCACTGGTATGACTGTTCCTGTGCTGGTATTTCCAAATGGATCATGTTTCCATCAGCACATTTTGTTGGATCAACATGGAAGGTGATAATTGTTCCTGAAAATGACTAAAAAAATTCTAATACTAACAACTAAAAGTTCATTCAAAATACTAATAAAAAAGCCTTTCTAGTATATGGAACTAAATGAGAGACTTATAGCAAAAGCTACTTAAAGTCCTATGATTTTGTTGTATTTCTAAATTGGCCACTCATAAGTCACAAAACAGCTAGACCAATAAATTCAAATTTCCTTCCCATGACATATTTAAAATTCTTTTATTCTCAAAAAGAAATTTAATATTTTCTTTAGTAAATGAGGGTAAAATCTATGCCTAACTTTTGCTAGAAAGCAGCTCAGATCCTATTTGTTATTAATGACAAAGAGGAAAAATTATTAATTTGTGATCTGTGGCAATTTCCTTTTATTCCTTGGGTGGATATTCAATAGTAGAAATTGCCAGATGAGCCTATTCTGTCCGTGGGTTGGGAGTAGGATTTTGTCAGATTTTGTTACCACACACTGTGATTTTAAAATTCCAATAAGTAATAACATTTGTTGGAGTTGATCCCTTTCCACTAGACCAAGTTCTAAAATGCTTTGAATTATGATACAGTGAATTTCTAACAAATTAATAAACTATTGTGCCTTCATCAATAAATATGTTAGCAAAGATTTTGGAACAGATAATGGGTAGTATAAAGTAAAGATCTTTATTAACCAGAGTCATAGAGAATTTTGGCACATCAACAGGTGAACACCACTTATACCTAAACACTTTGGGCCATAAAAATAATAGAGTAATTAATTACCTTAGCTGAGAGTTCTAAATTTGGAACGTAGCAAAACATACAGTATTAGAATTCATAAAGCAAAGGTTGGCTTCAAAACTTGAAATGAGTACACAAAATGTAGGGAGTCATTATATCCGACGACACATTTATGTAACTTCTGATATCCTTGGCAAACAGCAATATTTATTGAGTAGCTACTGATTAATATATTACAGCTTCTCTAGGTAGTATCTGCCCTCTAGAAGTTTGCCTCTCATTTGCCATGAATAAGCATACATTCAAGGAAAAGACTGTGTGTATATAAAAAACATACATATAAACACACATACATACAAACATATATAAGCATTTCAGATATCCACACACAATGAATGAAGCAAATATTTGCAGAATGAAAAAACAAAGCTCAAACATACACTGAGGCAAACATAGAGAGATAGGACCTTGCTGAGAAGATGAGAATAGAAAGGTGATGGTTAAGAAGTATTTTAGTAAACTTTCTCTTTAGCTCTTCATGGGGCCTTTTTTGTTCTGTTTTGTTTTTATTTTTAATGCAAATTACATTCTCTCCCTTAAAACTTTTCTGTCAGAAATTTGTGTTGACATTGTCCTTTTCAACTCTTTTGGCTCTGAAACAAGGTGTGGGGGATGGGAAAAGAAAAGAGCCTTCTGTAGCACAAAACCGTGAAGCTAGAGAAGGAGCCCCCATCGTTCTCTGGGGTGTAGCTGTCCGCAGGGGCAGACCCTTGACAATAGTCTCTAAGTGTTGGTAAAGGATTACCTGCTCCCGAGGTAATCTCGTACATCCCCCATTGTTTCAAATGGTATGAATATTTATGACAAGATCAGTGGCTCACAAGTTATCTCTCCAGCCCTGCCTGACCTGATTTGTGAACTTCGGATTGTATCGCCCACTGACCACTTGATTTCTTGCATATGGCACAGAGATGTCATAACATGGCATAACATGTCCAAAACCAAACTCTTCAACTCCCATTCCACTCCCATTCTGCCTCTTCTCCAGTGCCCTGCATTTTAATAAGTCATGCCTCTGGTCCTCTGGGTACTCCAGGCAGAGAAACCCAAAGTCATACTTAGTACTTCCTCTTCCTCATCCATCTCCGCTAACCTGTCGAGCCCATCACCAAATCATGTTGATTCTAGTCTGCCCTCATTTCTTTTTATCTTCTGTCCACAGTCCTACTGGGTGCTACTGTCCCGTCTTGTGTGAAGTCAGTAGCCTCCTGAGTGGTCTTTACACTGCTACTCTTTATCTCTCAGTCCCTTACCCACATTGCAACCACAGTGGTATTTAAAAATCATCAGTCAATCAGGTCTGTCACTTCTCTGCTTGATACCTTTCAGTGGCTTCCCATTTCTATGAGAATAAAGACCCCCATCTTTATGGAGACCTACAAGGTTCTGCCTATTTGCTCAATCTCCTGTGCAGTCCCTGGCCCCTCACCGAGCTGTGTCCCACCCACCCTGGTCTTATTTCAGTTGCTTACAGCTACTGAACTTTTTCTCACCTTAGAGGTGAGCAGACCCTCTCTGGCTGTGCTTCTCCCCTACCCTTCACCTGGCTACCTCCTGCTCAGACCGTGGCCCAAGCCTTATTTCCTTATTACGGAAACAACTAGAGATAGGAACATGACAGTCTAAAGTTGGGAAAGGGAAAATGTTTGTAATTTGCTTTAGCAGATAAAGAAGCAAACTGACTACAATAATTTACCTGCTGGAACACTGTAGCAGGGAAAGGAGGGACACCAAAGGAAATGGTAAAGACATGGTGGTGGGAGGGAAGACTTTTGTTGATTTGTTTGTTTGTTTTTCTATTTGCAAAGTTGTATGTGTATGGCTAGAATTATAACCATAAAGCATGCTTTGGCAAAATTAGGCTTATTCGTTCAAAGAAAGAAAAAGGCAATAATAGAGGATATGACAAAAATTAATATATAATGATATATGATAAAATATATGGTATATGATAAAAATAAAGATATAACAAATGTTATGACATAGCTTTATCATAGCCTATACCCTAGAAGACACAAAAGTATTGAATTCAAACTGAAGTATAGAAAATATAGCTAAGAAGTTAGTATTACTCCATGGAAAACATTCATCTTATAACACCAAAATAGTAATTCTGAGTAAAGTCTACTTCCCCCAAACAAGTTTTTATTCTTGAGAATACAGTGTGTGTATATGGCCTAAAAATAAGATATTTAATATTTAAATATATTTAATAATCAGATACTTATGTTATCACAGAGTATAAAGAATATTTAAATATTCCACTCAAAAGAATCTAAATATGACTGTAAATGCATTTACATTCCAAATTTAGATATCAAGCACTGGCATCTTCCTCTAGGAGTTGATCTTGCTTTTAAGTTTGATATTTAGCACATATTCAGGAAATGTATAGTTGCCTTAGGACTAATTTTGGATGTCCTGTGTCATATGAGAAAATACTTTTCTAGGTCAGTTAAATATTATAAAAATATTATCCTGAAATTATCTTGAGTTTGAAAATAGCACTGGGTATGGAAAGAATATTTTCCAGAAGGATTCAAAATTATCAGTAGCATTGCTCCTGTACAACTCAAAGAGCTCATAAAGGGTCAGGGGGTGTGGGGGAGGGGAGAGAGAGATTTAAACCAGTTTGATCTATTTCATTTACAAGTTTAAAAATAAATAATGCTCTTAATTTACAAAGTAGGGTAGATATTTGGAATCTATCTTCCCAGATGAGTAATCTTATGACTGTTTTTTAGGCTGCTTTGGAAGTCATCTCTTTAATATTTTTAAATATTTCAAATTTTATTTTGTGAAGAGGTCGTTTGACTTCACACATTAGCAAACTGATTATACCTGTTACACTTAAAGAAACTGTAGAGTTTAGAGGCCTTAACTCTTTCTTTTAGTTTTTCACATAGTGAATATTATGGTTATCTTGGATGGGTTTAATTCATTCATGCCACAAATATTTGCAAAGCACCTGTTATATACACTCTGAAGTCATTATCCATTTCTGAAAGTTAAATATTGAATTCTTAGCACTTATAGAAGATAGTTCTTTAAGAAACAAGAAGGATAATTCTGAGGGAAAAGAGCCAATAACATTTTGAGGGAAAGCATCAACCAACAGATAACTATATTTAAGCAACTTTTTACCCATTAAAATGTATAAAGAATATTCCTCTCAAATCAAAGACTTTTAATACAATCACAAACGCATTTACAGTCCAAATCTATGTAGCAGGCACTGGTATCTTCCTCTAGAATTAAGCCTCACTTTTAAATTTAATATTTTAGCACAAGAAATGTTGCCTTAGAGTTCATGGTGGATGCCCTGGTGTCCTACATCATTCATTTTTCTCAGAGATCCCAAAGAGCCTATCTGGAAAAAAAAAAAGGAGAAACTAAATTAGTTTTGACTCTTGAAGAACTGCCACTGTATATAATTTATGAGCATGTCACAGTTAAGAGTTTGTGTAAGATGTGATTTTTACCAGTTGGTAATTCTTCAGTGTCAGGTTGTTTTTGTTTTATTAGCTTATTAATATTTTTCTAGCTTTCACTTCTTGAATCACTGAAAATATACTAAAATGGATGTACTGAACGCTAACTGTGTTGCTTGCTGGTTAAATATTTAGTCCCCAGTTTTCTGTTATCAATAAACTTCTTTCTCTTTCTGCTTTCTTTCTTTTCATTCTTTCCTTTCTTTCTTTCTTTTTTTTTTTAATTTCTTTCTACCTTTGGTCTTTTTCTTTTCTTTTTTTTTTTTTTAGGACCTGGGGATACCGAAAGTGGGCCATGTGAAGCGAATTCTCCAGGGAATTAAAGAGCTTGGAAGGAGCACTCCCCAGTCTGAGGTGTAATCATATTGGTGCTATTCCTTGAAAGAGAAGTGATTGCTACTTAATACAAAGTTCTTGGAAGCAATTGGCCATTCTTATAGTTTTCTACATAGATAAGTAAGCACCAATGAAACACCTCCATGGTTTGATATTTTGCTATGGGTGAAAATTTTGATTTGCGGTATTAGAAAATATTTTTGTGCCAAAAAACCATACATTCCACAAAGCCATTTTCTTATTGTGCAAACCTGATGTGTTCAAATATGTTCGCAATAGTAAAAAGGTAGGAGGAATCTGAGATGATTGCATTGTCTAAAAGGCAGAATTGTAAAATGTTTCCTTTCCTTAAATCTGGTCTGATGGATATTCTTACTGTGCAGCTACATAACAGTATGTGGCTAAAATCACTAGATTTCACTATTGGAAGCATTGGCTTTTTCCTTAAAATCATTGGTTAGGTGACTAAAATATAAATTGTGTTTTGAATGTTAGATTGGAATCACCTCAGGTTCCTAGTGTTCAGTGGGCAAAGAATATAGCTAAAACCCGTCAAATACTATGAATGATTGCAAATCTAAATGCACGATGTTCCTGCCTGAAATGTCATTCTTTTTCTTGCATGTCACATCTAATATTGTAACACTTTAATAGCTTTAATGTCAGTTTTAATGGAATTTAATTTATTACTGCTCAAGTTCATTTTTGTTGGCTAAGGACACTGCACTTTTCTGTTTTTTAATGTGGAATTTTGCATAAATATTGTGTACTTAAGACTTTGTGAACATGTGTCTGTGTCATAACCAACAAATGATATACATCTTATGCAAGTCAATTTCATTTCAATCTATCGTAAACAGTAGGTGTGCACATTAAGAAAATTCTCTGGATATTTTCCTAAAATTACATGCCCCATTGCCTAACAGAACTTATTATAGTTTTCCAACCCCAAATTGCCACATTTTGTTTCTATCGTTTCATTTCAATATAATAATTATTTAATATTCTATTTGAATTTATAATATAGTAGAGTGTTGACCTCCAGGAGTTTCCCAAGGTCTCAGCTGAGATTTGTGTACTAATAGATCACCCAGACTCACCCACTAGCTACAATAACTTCTGATATGAACTTCCCAAAAGAAGAGATCTAAATTTTTTCTTAAGGGCTTTTATATTGTTATTATCCTCTTTCTCAATTCTTAATTCCTATCAGGTAGATATGATTTTCCTTTTTCTAAACCACTCTACTTCAGTGTACCTCATTAGAAGCCAACATTACAATTATCAAATCTTTGAAAGCCAAAGGCATACATATCAAAAAGTCACAAAAATATCTTTAAATAGGCTTTCTTTAGCCATTATGTACCAAAAAATTAAATTGTAATATTTTTAAATGTTCTATATAAAAGAAGTAAACAGGGTACTGACCAAGTGGTGACAATTTTCATAAAGTAGCCTGCTAGGTGCTCAGTAGGTATACATATACCCAGATATATACATATACATGTATATGTGTGTAAACACATCCACACACATATACATGTATATGTATGTACATACATATGTATAATATTGACATATAGTATCATTGATATTTTCTAGACAATTTTTTGCCAGTGTTTAAAGAGAAATATTAATAGGAGAGCATTTAAAATGAACTATGGTCAGGCATAGAATTTCATTTATATCAAAGGAGTTTAACTATTTGACACTTTATTCTTATTTATAACTTGGGTATTTAACTACTAGTAAAATCACGAAATTTGGATATCTTAAAAATAAGTGAAACTGAGATGGGTTTCTCACCAAGTATGTTTGACTATATATTTTACCTAAGTTGTAGATAAATGGAAATTTTCCAAAGGGAATTATATCTAATATTTTAAAAAAGAGTCGTGAGCTACTCACTTAATTATCCTGAGTTGGTCCACACCTATGAAGTCCTTTTCTAGCCCTCTTACAGGCCCACCCAGTGTGCTGTCTTGCTCTTCTGAACACTTTCCTATGAAACCAAATAGAAGGTGCCCCATTCCCAGAACTCCTCTGAGATCACAGATCCCTGTCTAGCTCTATCACAAAAGGTAAAGTGGGTGGCATGCAGGGGAGGAACGCCAGCACAAAGAACGTATTAATATAAAAATCTTTATTGATTTTCACCTCCCCAAAATGCCCTTTTGTCAATACAAAATAGTTTCCTGAGTTGTTACATAGTCAGAATTTAAGACCGTGATGTAAAAGATTGAATTTTTTTTGTTTCTTTGTTGATCTTTTTAATCTTATATATATGCTTTTATATATGCTTTGCAATCTCAGCGGAATCGTACAGTGAATTCCCAGCTAGGTCAGTTGATAGAGCCTGAATCCTTTAATGGAAGCCTTAACCAGCTAGAATTTTCCTGAAAATGGCTTTTGGATGAAGGAAATTCTTTAACATGACAGTTTGGATTCTTTTTTTTCCTGAACGAGAGCAATTTTCTCTATGCGCTGTGTTTACGTGTGGCTGCACAGGACCCAAATGACCTCACTGACGCGTGTTTGCCAGGATGGTGCCCCGAGAGCCTCCCCAGGCCCCTGTCAACATCTCAGAGAAACGATCTTCTTAAAGGAGATGGGGTTACAAAAAAACGTAAGAAGAGCTTCTCCATGGGATTGGATCGTGGCTCTGGGGAGTGCACATGGGGCCCCTGTGCTTTGATCCACGCATGAGCCAGGTGGGCAGCTCTGGCCTGCACCTGACTATGGCTGCAATGGCTGTAACCGTCACCTCTTCTCCCTGATAGGCTCTCCCACACCTGGATGATTGGCGGAGAGGCGATCACAGCCAAAATCTACTTTCTTTCAGTTCCATTTTCCTGAGGAAGAATTTGCTTTCCAAGGAGGAAAGGGATAGGGTCAAGCCTAAGTGAAATTTCCAAGTACTCATTATTTCTCTTCAGTGTCATTCCACCACCCTTACTGACTTTCTTTCCTACTTTTTGGTTCTTCATTTTCCCACATACCCAGTATAGTCACAGTTGCACAAATTCTCACTGCCATCTACTCTCCTTTCCCCACAATTGCCCCAGTACAGAATGGCCCCTTTCATCTCTCCCTGCCTTAAGCACACACGGTGGGTCATTGAGCTGAGTGTTAGGAAGAAAACAATTTAAAGAAACTAATTTTACCATTTGCATTTTATAAAAAGATACTTGCTAGATAACCTAAATGAATTGATGGATTAGATAATTTGGGGACTACGATACATATTGCTCTTGCTGAGAAGAGGTGACCCATGGTTGTCTAGAACTATGCTGGCTGATATTGCAGCTACTAGCCACATGTGGCTATCTAAATTTAAATTTAATTTAATTAGAAATTCCATTCTCAGTTGCACTAACCACACTTCAAGAGCTCAAGAACCATAGTGGAGCGTACAGATGTAGAACATTTCCGGCATTATAAAAATTCTGTTGGACAGCACTGTTCTAGATCGTTGCTACTCAAAATGTGGTCATGGGCTAACAGTGTCAATATCATCCGGGAGCTTACAGAAGTGCAGAATCTCAGGTCCACTCCACACCTACTGAATCAAAATCTTCCTTTTAACAGGATTGCTCAGGTGATTAGCACTGGTCTAGACCCATTTGATACTTTCTAGATATTGGGGATCTGAGGTCTGAGGTCTCCAAAAGGTCCCTAGAATAGCTTGTTCCCCAAGCCACTGTTTTCTGTTTATTCTCTGGCTAATCCCAGTAATGAGCTGAAACTCGTTCATTACTGTAGCTGAATTTTCTTCTCAATCCTTATTCCTAATTCTGGTTCTAGATGAGCCCTACCTACTCGGTGGTTGTATTTTGGTAGCTAATGTGAAACACAGGAGACGGGCCGACCAACACAGCTGGCCTCCCTCCGCCTTTAACTCACAAACCACCCACATTTGCTCAGTTTGTTGCTCATGTGGCATGTTCATTTGTTCACAACTTAGTCATAGGGAACATTTCGGAAGAATATGTACTGAGATAAGTAAAAACTGGGTCAGTTGCCTACAACTTGTGCATTTTAATATTCTCTTATCAGTAGGTTATGCTCTTGACATAGTTCATGGTTGAAGACACATAGCAGCACATACACATTAAATGAATCATTAGGCATGCAAAAAAAAAAAAAAAAGGAAAGAACCAAAATGAGTACAAGTAAAGTGAATGTGTCATTTAAGCCCTCTAGAAGGCATGTTTTGCTAGATTAAGATCTGTTTTTCTTATGCTAACTTATCTTGATTTTTCACATGGTTAATAATTACTTAAAATAGTGCCTAAAAATAACATATTATATTCTTGACTCCAAAATACAAATGATTTAATTCTGTCATAAGATCTTCCCCAATGACTTGTTGTCAACAATCCTTTAGTTAGTAAATTTTACATATTGATATAATTTACCAAAACATAACTACTTAGAGATTCTTTAGCTAATTTCTATGAATAAAGAGGGCAATATGGAAGTTATTTTTTAATAAGAATCAAGGATGGAACTAGTCATGCAAAGCTATGCCTTAGAAAATTATAGAAGTTACCTTTATACGTCACTTCTAAAGTAAAACATCTCTTATTTCTGACTGGGCTGACAACATAGTGGACTTTCATGCTCTATGAATATGAGTTCTTTAAGAATATAGCTTTTAATTAAGCTGTAAAAATAATGCATCTCTCAACCTTGATATCAATCCCCAGCGCAATGAACTCATCCTACATCTTTCAGATATAACCTGGATAAGACAGTGGGTTTGGAGTTTGATAATACAAGAGGCAGAATTAAAACACTAAGTTCTTTAAATCAGCTGAAATGAAGAGTGGGAACCAAAAATTCCTCAAATAGCCACAGCTGGCCAATGGAATAGCCTCCCTGAGTGGTTCCCACAGCCCACGTGGCTTGGCTGCCATGTGTCTCCCTCTCCTCTTGCTGTCCTGGCCCAGGGACTTGTTGTCCCTGCTGTGACATCCCCCAGCTGACTTTTGTATAGCAGTCTCTGTGTCAGATCAGTTAGTAGGATGCCTTTGCAATAGGATGCCTTCCTAAAGAAATAACCAACATTTTTAAAAGTTGATGATTATTGGTTTTTATAATATGCAGAACATTAATTTTTTCTTAGCTTTATTATTGTTTTCTCTTTATTCTTTTTTCCAAGTTTTGTCTAGAGGCATTTATGTTAGAAAAAAAAACTATACAAATTTATCATTATAGAGAACAGAGAGATCAAGGACAGCTGGACTGTACCTGTTTGTATAATTATTTCTGTTACTTTTAGGAAAAGAAGTTTAACAGAGTAACCAAGACTGTTAAACTCAGTAACAATGTTTAAGATAAACCCACTATTACATAATATAGGTGAACAGATGAATTCCCTTCATGTAATTTAAGATATTCTATTTACATTATTTATATACTCTTATATTTTTATGCACTTCCAAGTTTTAGTTGGAAACACAAAAACCAAGCCACTACTTAAAAGTTATAAAAACTCCACATAAAATATTTCACTTTAGCTACAAGTTTTTCAATTGTATAGGAATTTATAAATAGTCTGGGTATTTCATAGGAACTGCATTTCAAGAGTAAATTAACCAAACCTAAAAAAAAAATAGCCTTAGGGTTACTTTTAAAATAAAGGAGTTTCATAGTCAGTTGATAATGCCATTAGTAGGATAATACAATTAGATATACAAGCTAAAAAGGAAAAAGGATATATTTTGTGGTCCTTAATGTTTGATTGCACTATTGTTTCCCATGGCTTAGCCATATCTATTTCTATATTCTAAGTATTAAACTGATATGTAGCTAAAGATTTCTTACAGTTCTGGTAACTGGTAACTAGTGCTGTGAAAGGTTTTGGTATTGTAACATTCCCAGTTTTGTGAGTTATATATTGTATATTGAAGATGACTAGTAAATTGGAGTAATATATTTATCTAGAGCTGGGAAAATATGGTAATTATTTTCAAACCTTCAAGTAAGTTGTATCGAATATTTTTCTTCCTTGTAAGTGTGATAAAAAAGTCTTGCTTTTATGTTAAAATGTCTATTTATACAACAGGTTTCTCCTTTTACTGGTGTTATTAATTTTCATATTAAAATTTTTATTATCTTTTTATACCAAAATAATTATCATGCTGGTTATTCAAACTGTCAAGATGTATTTTAGTTTGCAGGAATTTTGGCAGACACAATATTTAATAACAAACAAATATAAAAGCTTTGTATATTTTGTGGCTTTAGGGACAAGAATTTTACCTTTGAATTGCTCTATGTGAAGCAGTGCTGATATCAGCAAAGTCAATAACAGTATTACTTGCAATTGTCAAAAGGTTTTCACAAGTTGTATAAATCAGTGCATTTATTTATTATGTTGTGAAATTTAATCTTTATGCAAAATGCATATTTTGGCTCTTTTCCTTTTTACTGATGTTGCTTAGAGTGTAATAGCTCTGTTAATGATTTACTTATGTACTTGAAGTACTCATTTCTGTCAAACAGATGCCCATTTTTTTTTCTTGTACAAAGTGGTATTCTTTGCCATCATAGACAGAGGAATAGTAATATTTTGTTAAAAAGTTTCATATTCAAAATATATATTAAAAGGCATTAAAGCCAAATGAAATCACCAATATTAAGAACTTAATATAGTCAAGGGATTCATCATGCAAATATGTATTTTATCTTCAACTTATAACTTCTTTTTGTGGTAAATTTTCAATATTTGTTGTAAAAGAGATCTCAGTGATTGTACTGCCAATATGACATCCAAATGACCATTAAGAATCTTGAACTCAAAAAAATATCATATACCTCTAGTAGCCTGCTCTTGGTTGCAGGGTGTATATTTATAACATACATTTTCATTTGACCCTGGGCTATTTTACAAATAGTAACCATCATGGATAATTGTTTGTTTCTGTCAGGTAAGTCAATCAGATTTTTATTGTTTGGAAATATTTCTGTTTAAAGGTATTTTCAGTTTCACTGTTTAAAAAACTAAAAATTTGGCCGGGCGCGGTGGCTCACGCCTGTAATCCTAGCACTCTGGGAGGCCGAGGTGGGCGGATCGCTCAAGGTCAGGAGTTCGAAACCAGAGCGAGACCCCATCTCTACTAAAAATAGAAAGAAATTAATCGGCCAACTAAAAATATATAGAAAAAATTAGCCGGGCATGGTGGCGCATGCCTGTAGTCCCAGCTACTCGGGAGGCTGAGGCAGAAGGATCACTCCAGCCCAGGAGTTTGAGGTTGCTGTGAGCTAGGCTGATGCCATGGCACTCTAGCCCAGGGAACAGAGTGAGACTCTGTCTCAGAAAAAACCTAAAAATTTAAAACATAACGGCACAACATACCACACAGAATAAATAAAATCACATGTTTCAGTGTAAAGCAATAGATGAATTGTAAATTATTTAAGAACTCATAGTAGGAGATTAAGAATTAATTTACTATAAAGGCATAGAGTTTTAAAATAACTTTACTGTTGGATAAGCAATTATCAAAGGCAGGAAAGAAGAAAATATGTGAGAAACATTACATGGAAGTTACAGGAGAAAGGAACTTGAGTTGGTAATTTGGCAAACATTTGGGAACAAATAGTTTAAACATAGATATCTTTCACCTTATAGAAACGCAAAGCACATATGAGATGTATGGTATGGTGGGCACAATATCAGAAAACAAAAAATGTTACACTGGCAAAAACTATATCTAGATCTTATCAGAGTATCTAGTAAATTCAGGGAGCCCATCCTACTGTTGAAATTTAGAAGTTAAGAAGGTAGTTCGGACATTCGATATAGTCCATACACCTGTTTACTGCATGGGGCAACATAGTGAGAGCTAGTCAGAAGGGCTTAGGTGGTTCCTATAGAAAAACACTGGTAATTGTGGATCAGACCATACCATGCAGACCAAAGAGATTTTCATGGACTTGCTAAGCCTTGAAATTTGTTAGCAATGATGGATATTTTCCTTTCATTGAGACAATAAATATACTATTATAAATTTTATATAATTCTGGAGATGGGAGTATGGCTTAGGTTTAGTGGGTTCTGTAACTGACTTTGGCACTGGCTCCTTATATCCTCTCAACAAGCTATGTTTTGGTGCCTTGGTTTCCCCAATTAGAAATGGCACACAATATTTTCAAGTGTAAGTACTTAGTAATTTTTCTTTTACAAAAGGAACTATGTAAGTGTGAATCATACCTAATTTTACCATTCCTTTCCCACTGTCATTTTAATAAAGTAAGGCTTCCCAGACTATAACTTGAAAATTAAAAGTCCAAATTGATATTTCTTGATGTTCAGCTTAAAAATGAGAGTGAAGTTAAATTGGTCCCATCTATACCAGAGTAGGTTGTAAGTTTTTTCATATGTATACTACAGGTTCATATTATTCATTTTAGGATAGGCTAGAAACATACTTCTAAAATCTTCAAAATTTTAAGTAGTTTCATTTTTTTCTACCCTCACCCGAAACAACCATTTTATAGAGGTGAGTATATTTATTTTTTTCAATTAAGGCCTTCACGTCCTTTTTTAAGATTAATTCATCAAAGAGGAAAATGTCTCTTTAAATCAGTGGTTAAAAAAATGGAGTATGAGACTCCCTTACCTTGTTTTTCCCTGTGATATCACTTTCTCTATGCTAAGTCAGTTCTGAATGGCTGCTTTGCTGTCTGATCCAGGGCATGGATCACTGACTTTGTTCTCCGGCTGTGGAATGGTATTCTCTCATGCAAAGTATCTTCAAAACTTCCCATAAAGAAACTAAACTAGAATTGTCTTAATTATTAATTAATGGAAATCTGGGAATGATTAAGGAAATTAAATTAGAATAACCTAGTTAAAATCATTAAATTAGTTATACATGAGGGTAAGTGAATGATGACTTTATTTTTACATGACATTTGAATTCAATCACTATCTGATTCTTGACCTAAAGGCTTCTCTGCTAAATCTGATATTTATTAGCATAGTATGATAATGTGGAGCTCCTGTTGAATCCCACTCCCTAAAAAAGGTTGGAATTAAAAGAAGGTATAAGCTATAGGACAGAGAAAAGACTGAGTTGGAGCTCATCAGCATGGTATTTTGATTTGTCTTAATGACACAACTTACTTTTCATGATGACAGATCTCTAAATGATTATTCCAGAATGATTTAGTAGAGTGAAAGGAAGAAATTATTTTTCTGGGAATTTGCTTTTCACAATGACCTGATATATAGATGACCTTAGTATAATTGAAATTAATTATAATTTTAATTAGAATCTGCCCTGTTTACAGATTTCAACTGTGCAGCAGTTTTTTAATATACATGATGATAAGAATGAAAGAATTGCAAACTTGAACAGTTCTTTTGTTTCCTTTCTTCCTTTTACTTGAAAAGGTTTTGGAAAGCTTTTGAAAGATGACAGTTTTCATAGCAACATTATGTTAATTATGTTCTGCCAAGAAACTCATGAGCTAAAATATGGAACAACGCAAATGCTTAATTCTGAGCTTGGTTTTAGATCGCACAAGCAAAAGCATTTTATATATCAATTTTTTCCAGTATTTATACAGTTGCATATTCTATTTTTTGACTATGTTAGAAGTTGAACTGGCATTTTATGTTCTGTTTCTAATTAGTTAGTAACATGATAATTGCATGGTTTAGGTTCAAGCCTTCATCAGTATAAATCTTCACCATTTGTTTTTTTTCTTGTGCTTTTGCCATAGTTTTTCAGCCACCAGGTTTTCTACTTTGATTCTTTCCCACCGGAGTGGTCTTTCTAAAACAAATTTGCTTTGTCATCTCTTTGCTAAAAGTTCTTAAGTAGGCTCTCTTTTCTTTACAGCATAGCAACCTAACTCCTTAGCAGGATGGAAAGGAGTCTCTCTGACCCTTCCTCTGCCTGCCTTTTTAGCATCCTCCCTCACCATCTCTCTGCTGAGCTTTTGTCATCCAAGAATTTGGAACTAGTCACAATTTAGTGCCTTGGCATAATCAAATGCCATAGATCAACTCATTCAAGACTCAGTTTGAATTTAACTTTCTGTGAAGCCCTATCTGACTTCCCCAGGCAGATATTTCATCCTTGCTCTACAGTATCTTGAAACTTTTTTGCTAAAATGTTACATTTCAATTATATATTTTATACACATACACACATCTACCTCTCCCACTGAATTTCTCCATCTGTGTAGTCTCAATGTCTAGTTACACACATTAGGACTTTGATAAATATTTTTGATTGAAGGTAATATAAAACCCAAACCTGTATTTGTACACTTTCACAAATAAAAGCTTAGAATTCCCTGAAAGTCCACAAGAGGGAAGAGTGCATTCGTGAGCATTCATGCACTCTGGGCAAGCCAACAGAAGATAAACAGCAGGGAAGAGCAATTGTTTTATGAAGGGTATTCATTTGTTAGCTGTACATCAAAAATATTTACCAAATCAGAATTCTTTTTCCTAAGAATGAGGCTTACAGAATTTTTACGTAACTACCAAATTCTTATGTGTCATTTATAAATATGCCCTAAAAATTATCTTTCTCTTTTACAGACATTCAATGTATACGACGATCCACATAAATACATACACTGATAACCTACACACAATAATGAGAGTTGAGAAAGAATAAAAAGCAATAATAAAGGTGAAACTTTTTGAAATAATATTCATCCAGGGAGATATAGACTGAGTTTGGGTGATTTCAGGTCATTTATAGTTAATGGTTATTTAAATGTAAATGCAAGAAGGCTTGTTTGTGACTATTGTCACCGTTTATAGACCATAAAGACTAAAACCTATTACTTATGGGCCTGTTTTTCTTTTGAAATTCTATAAAACCTTTCTACCATGTCTCCAAATAATGATAAAGGTTAACACAAAAAGTTCTTTAAAGTTAATAATTTCTAAAATTACATATCAGTCAAAATGTATGTAATTAAATGAAATGCCCGCTCCCTTCACTCTTCTGATAGATGTTTTTCTACCTGCTCTATACTTGGCATCCAATTAGATGCCGGGGATACAAGTAAAATAAGACAGAGCTCCTATCTGGTAGAGTTCAAGTTTGTTTTCACAATTAATTTTCTACAGTCTGTTTAAGATATTAGGATGACATTTTTTTAAACCACGTGTTTCTCAGGTTACTTTGGAGGAGGCTCCTTCCACCCAAAAAAACCAACCAAATTCTGTGTCCAATATGCTTCTAAGGCTCTGTTTGAAGTTGTGAGTTGATATTTCCACCTCAGTTATTTTCAATGGGGAGTAGGAAGTATTGATATTTAACAGGTAGCATACTTATTTAAGCACATAGTAAATATAATACTAGTATTTGTGTGCCACAAGGCACTGATAGATAGATGAAACAAAACAGAAGTATTTGAGTTATAAAAAATTAACTTTCTCTGAATATTTATTAATGGTTAGGCAATAGGGTTCCTTCATGAGAAGGAAAAAACTGTCTTTATCTCTATTGTCAATAGTAAGTATCGGGGAAAAAAACCTTACTTGTATGTATTTACAGTATCAACCATTTCTGTGTCGTCTAGCAAAAGAAAATTATCAGTTTGATACAACTTTACTCTTTGTTCAGTTTTGTAAAATGTCCAGAAAAGGAGGCAGCTCAGAAGTCTGGACTTTTCCCCCTTATATTTAGCACATTCATTTTACCTTTCAACAAAGATCATCAGAAATTATTTGCCTCCTATTTATCATCATGTGGAAAACATAACCATATAGTTCCTTTTATCCCTTACATTGCAAAGGATATTTTAAATTTAGCCTTGCCATATTATTTATAGTTAAGTATTTACTACATTTTGGTAGTCTGTTTTGAAACTAAGTACTTGTATCTGAAAGATGCAGATAATATCTATCTATTTATTACACAGTGGGCTCTGTTTGCTGCAGAAAAGAGTGAAACTTTTAACTGCTTAGCACACTTGCCAGTGAAATATACCTGACAGAGCAGAGGTTATAACTTTGGCTCTACTTACTTTTAATAATGGTAAGACAACATGAGTTTTGTTTGTTTACATGCTGTTTACAATGGCATACTTTTTAAAATATATACAGCAATTGAGATATTTATTGCATACTATTTTAAAGATGTTTTATGTGTTTTCGCCTTTGGAATATATTGTTACATTTCCTTGTACAGATAATTTGGGTGGCTTTGTTAATGTAGCTAGTAATTTTTATGACTACTAAGTGACGAGTTTTTGGTGCCTTTTATTGTGGGATGCATGATTATGTATTTATTGTACGGAAGTCACTGATGTGTGTATTTTTGTACTTTGCTGAGAGTAATGGTTGATCTCGATGTACATGATGATGGGAGATGTCTTTCCCAAAGGGCACTGCCTTGAGATTGTCCTTCTCAAATAAAAAAGAATGCATTTGATGCAGGTTTCGAGTCTATGTTCTTTCTGGTGGGAAACTTTGTTGTTGTTGTTGTTAAACTTCTTATTTTGAGATCATTGTAAATTCACATGCAGTTGTAAGAAATAATACAGGGAGAGCCTGTACACCCTTTACCCATGTCCCCCCATGTTAACATCTTGCAGACCTATAGTACAATAGCATTAATAGGGCACAGCCCACAGTATTAACTTTTAAAAACACAGAGCTAGTTTAACAGTTTCTAATGCTTAGCTGACTGTCTTAAGAATCATTTGGAGAGCATGTTAAAAAAAATATTCAGGGACTACTCTAGACCTACAGAGCTATTAATAGAATCTTTGGGGAAGAGGTCTGGGAAACTGCCATTTATTTGTAGCACCTACCTGGGTGATTCTTATATGGCTAGGTTTAGGAATCACTGAATGATCCAACCTCCTCATTCACCCTAGCTCCTATCTTTTTAATTTAGTTTATAACTAACACATAATAATTGTATTAATACATGTTCATGGGGTACAGTGTGATGTTTCAATATATGTATACATTGTATAATAATCAAATCAGGGTAATTAGCATGTCCATCACCTCAGACCTTTATCATTTCTTTATTGTGATAACTTTCAAGATAGCTAGAAAAGAGGATCTTGAAAGTTATCATTAGCCCTTATTTTACAGATGATAAACTGAAGCTTTGGAAGGCTACGTTCTGGGCTACAAACGATTGTCAAGAAATTTAAAGAACTTAGGTCATACAAAGTATGGACTATTACAACAGTGCAGTTACATTAGAAATTAATAACAAGAAATCTGAAACAGAACATAAAAATCACCTCTTATAATTTGTTCAATACATATCCTTGCAGCAATTCAGGGGAAAGTGATAACCAATTAAAGGACAGAAGCCAATGCCCATTAAACTGATGATAAGAATATTAAGCATTTCAAGGGTACTATAAAAGGTTGTTCAGCTCAAAGGCATAAATGTCTAAAAGCTCATTACTCCATGATGATAAATTTTCAACCAACAAAAAACACTATTATGTAGGTCTCTAATTAGCTTAATTATAATGTGATGAACTATGTGATTTCAACTGGAAATCAAATTATTAAAGTGTATCGGGTGATTGGAAAGTGATTACAGCACACTGGCAATATGTTTGATGCTTTTTTGGCCTACACTCTTAATTTCAAAAGTAAAATTTGTTCTCTATTTTTATCAAGATAGAAATTATCTCAATGCAGACTTTATATATGAACTTCAATATAGTGAAAGAATAAAATAGGTAAAAATAAGCAAAACAAGAAGTAGAAAACTAAGATTAGTGAAAACTTCATTATAAAGCACTGTGAATCTAAATATTTATATTTATTTTGTATCTCTATTCCTTTATACCTACTCATATTTGTTATGTAGTCTCTGATATCTTTATAGAGTATTTTACGTATTAACCGGAGTCACTTCCCTCTGTGTATTGAGTCAAAAGGAAAGCTTCCAAGCCCTCCTCTGATTTGCTGCTTTTTTCTCATCCATGTCTGTTTCTCACTCTCCCTTCTATATACTCTACACACAGACGTGCACATGTGTGAACGCACATACATTACCGTAAAGTGCGTCCCTGCTGTCCTCCTCACAACCACCACCACCTCTCATATACCTGTGGAGCCCCTGCTTATCCAAAGTCTCAGCTCAAGAGGTCCCCCAACAGAACCTTTGAAAACTCATCAAGAATGTCTAAAACTTATAGATTTTTATCTCTATTCCCATAACACTTTCTTCCTATTACATACCATTACTAGAGCAATTATATTGCGTCTTTTTTTTTTTTAAGAGACTCTCACTGTTGCCCAGGCTGAAGTGCCATGAAGTGAACAAAGCTCACTGTAGCCTCTAACTCCTGGGCTCAAGGGATCCTCCTGACTCAGCCTTCTGAGTAGCTGGGACTACAGGAGAACACCACCACACCTGGCTATTTTTATTATTATTATTATTATTATTTGTAGAGACAGCATCTGGCTATGTTGCCCAGGCTGGTCTGGGACTCCTGACTTCGGCCTCCCAAACCACTGGGATTACAGGCATGAGCCATCGCACATGAGCCCTATTGCATCATAATTAACATAGTTATCTTTCCACTAAATTAGCATCTGCTTGAAAGCAGAGAGCATATTCATCTTGTCCCTATCATATTGCACAAAGCTTGACTCCTAGCTGGTCTTCAATAAACATCTTTCAAATGGGTAAAAAGAGTATTTTACTTGGAATGTTTCATTTAAAACTCTTACCTCTATGCTTCTAAGTGACATTACACTGCCTTTGTCTAGTTTGGGAGTCAAGGTTACAGTAGGTCATAAACTGAGTTGAGGGAGCATTTCCTTATTTTCTAATCTGTGAAACAATTTGTGTAAGAATTATCTTTTTTTAATGTATGGTAGAATTATCTGTAAAACTTTCAGGTCATAGCTTTATTACTTCCTTTGGATATGTTCTGTTTCATTTTTCTAACTTCTTGAGTTGCATGTTTAATATCATCTCTTTATTTACTATAGTAATAAAATCATGTAAAATTATCAATTTTCCTCTAAGTACTACTTTAGCTGCATTCCACAGATTTTTAAAAAATGTTATTCTTTGAGTTTGTGACCTACCAATCCTACTCCTTGCTATATACATATAAGCACAAAGAGATATGTACAAGAATGTTTATTGTAAGATTGTATTAATGAAAAAGAGACATTTACTAGGAGAATGAACAAACTCATTTATTAATACAATTGAACAAATTAAATTAACACGCATCAATCAGTATGAATATAATTTTAAGAACAATGTTGAATGGAAAAATAAGCAGGTTGCATAAATATATACCACATACCATTTGTGTAAAACTTTTAAACAAACAACAGTATATCTTGTTTATGGATTCATACACATAGTAAAAGTATAAAAACATTCATGGTAATGATATGCATCAATATCAGGATGGTGGTTTCCTACAGAGAGAAAGGAAGGGTAAAGGGATTCTGAGAATGGGGCGTTAGGTGTACTTGGAACATTTTACTTGTTGAAAAAAAAGACCTGCTATATTATTTTCCATTTAAGTATTTAATTTAAAATGGCACCCTACCTAGTTCTCACCTTCTGCTTCCATATTCTCCCTGTGGAACAACCTTGGGCCGGGTTCTAGGGTTTGTCCTTAATTCAAAACCACCTTAGAGTACGCAAAATACCCTGGTGTTGCCTTTAGCTCTAATCTTATGCCCCCATTCTCATAATATGGTTCCCTGATTCATAAGACTTGAGTCCTCTCTTTTCACTGAAGCTGCTGAGGTCCTCGGTAAACTAAAGAGTTGATGGAGTACTATTTTGGCCATACCTGCTCCCCAGCTGGTGTCCTATTCCCACACCCATATGGATAGAGGCTATTTTATTGGCACACTTTCTTAGTACCTGTCGATTGTCAGGCTGGATATATGAGTGTCTCTTCAGCCCAGATTCCCTGATGCTATATTGTGTTTGCTTTTTAAATCACTTCTTATACTTGCTGTTGGGTCCTTTGACACCTGCTGCATTCATGAACTATGTATGAGATGTGGAACTCTGAGCTCCAGACTGGATTTCCACCTACCTCTGTTGCCTAAAACCTGTCACAATCTAGTGGATGAGTGTAATAGACCCAGCCAAGAGTGATGAAAATTACAGCTCTCAGCACTTGCTAAGCTTTCTGATTTCCTTCCTAACCTGTGTCAGACTGATCAAATTAAGCACTGTTGAGATTCAGGGTCTTAAAATAGAAAATTTATTAGGACACAGCTGTCTTTCATTACCTTCCCTCACTTCCCAGACCTAGAGATAAAGTACTTCTTGGAACTGTAACTCTGTCTTGGAAATGATAGAGGCATACTGAGTCCTTTAAGTGTGCACCCAGGAAGGTATGCCCCCAAGCTTACTTGCCTGTTAGCAATTCTTGTGCCTTAGGTCACCTGAATAGCTCTGCATTTGAAGAGCTTGGCCCTTCTGATATCTGAAGATTTCTGTCTAGCTATAGGCTAGGTTGGATTCTTGCTTCTCTTCAAGACCCCTCATTTATTACCCTATTAGAGACCATAGCTCACACCATACCCAACCTGAGCACCCCATCATCTTCAAGGCTACTTACTCTGATCCAGCCCTCCACTGCTATTTTGTCCACATTCCTCAGGCCATGTCTCAAGAAAGTATGTGAAAAGAGAAAGTTAAAAGATATTGTGGAACAGGTGATATGCTTGTTGCCCAATTGATGCCAGTTGCCCAATTCTGCGACAGACCCTCGGGAATCAATGATAAACAAGGCACAGTTCCTACTTGCCTTCAAGTGGCACATGGGTCCAGTTGGTTGTATGGAAGCAAAGATAATGGGTGAAGCAGGAGGTAGGCCCGAGTCAGAGGCTTGGGAAATTTATCCCATGTAGGCTTCCTGACAAATGTCTTTTCAGGAATTCTCAAGGGGAGTCAGATCCTTTGGAGAGGAGGTAATGCTTCCTCCTCCAAGTGGACTAAGGAGTTTTCTAGAGAGCAGACGGCAGTAGAAATTCCAGCATTTTGGGTCTCTGTATCTTCACTGTAGGGCAATGGCCAATGACCCCAGATGGCAGGCAGAGATGAGGAGGTAGGCTGTCAGCATTGGTCTTCTGATTGTAATCCTTTTGCTGAAGTACTGGAGTTGTTTCCAATGGAACCAAGACTCTGGTATGACATAAACTACATATTCCCAAGTATCTTTTATAGTATAAAGACTGGGACTTGAATTTGGCAGGATGAGGGAGGGTCTGATGAAGTACTCTGTAGAATTTGAAAGCATCAGGAGCTGTATCTGTATGTGACCAACATTATGGTCAAAACAATGAGAATGGTACCATGTAGGTTTGTGAAGGGTTGTAGGGAGAGAAATTACCAATATGGTATTAAGACTGGTAGCAGGCCTTTACAGTTGTCCCTGGGTACTAGCGCTGATATATCACTTGAAAGTCTTAACTTTCCTGAGAAAGTCTGTCTGTTATGCTTTGTGGCTTAGAATTCCTCAACATAGGAGGTCTGTCCGGGAAGTATCCAGCCATACTTTTCATAATTTTTTACATTACAAGGCTGGATACTTTCCAGACAAACCTCATTGTATTCTACAGCTGCAAACACTGACAGGGGTACAGCTCAAGAAGTACCTTGGTTAGACAATAGTGATATAGTACCTCTTGTATTTTCCTGGATAGAGCTAGAACCCATTCTACTAAGTGAAGTATCCCAAGAATGGAAAAATAAGCACCACATGTACTCACCAGCAAATTGGTATTAACTGATCAACACCTAAGTGGACAAATAGGAATAACCTTTATCGGGTGTCGGGCAGGTGAGGAGGAGGGGATGAGTATATACATACATAATGAGTGTGATGCGCACCAACTGGGGGATGGACACGCTTAAAGCTCTGACTCGAGGGGGGAGAGGGAGCAAGGGCAATATATGTAACCTGAACATTTGTACCCCCATAATATGCTGAAAAAATAAATTAATTAAATTTAAAAAAAAATAGTACCTTGGTTAGAAAATGTAGTTCATGCACATTTGATGTTCTGAGATAAAGAGTAAGTGACATTTAAATAAATGAGTTAGATGGTAGGAAGGAAAAATGATCAATTAGTTATCTTTGTAGTGGGACTAAAGATATAGCTTTAGGGGTTGGTTAGTTATTTCTATCTGACTAGCAGTCTAGGGGTATCCTAGGACAGGTCCATTTTGACTGACAGGTAAAGAAGAGGTTCTACATAAGACAGGATATAAATAGGGTATCTGTGTATTTTATTTTCCAAACAGATATTTTTGAGTAAGAAAAGAGGTACTAATTACAGGCAACAACTGTGATTGTACCAGTCAAAACAGGATGTAAGGTCATCCTAAACATAAATATAGAGGGGTCCTCAGACCAGAGCTATCTTGTTGATGCCTTTGTAGAGGTAAAGATAACCAATATGACTATCCAAGGGGCTCCTGTGGGGGTTCCCTGGCATAAGTGCAAGTGAACCACTTGTTCTTGGAACAGCACTGAAGGTGGTGTTAGATTACAGAGAGGAAGGGAGCTTAGTGAGGAAATCCATTATGAAGGTGGCCCAGGGAAAGTGAATGCTTGGCAGGGGGCACACAAAGCCTTTGGCTTTTCCCAGCAGGTGTCTGTACTTGTATGTATCTTGTACATCATTGCATTCCTTTACCTTCACTTTGTGACCTGGAGTTATCAGAAGTCACAGTCAAGGAAAGTAGAACCTTAAGTTGGCCAAAGTGAACAAATGAACAGAGGGCAGGATTCATTATAATTTTCTATGACATGCATGACATTTGAGAGAGGCTTCTCTCTGAGGGCAAGCAGAGGATTTGCTGGGACTCTTAATATATTATTGCCATTCCTGGGTGAGGAACAAGAGGTTCAATACAGGCTGGATCATAGGATGAAACATTGTGGTGTCACAAAACCCTGTACCCAGCGTAGGTGGTGAATCAGATCATTGAAAACAAGGAGAGGAAGCATTTGCCACGTCCTGGCAGAAGGAGCTGGAACACAGACTCTTTATGGTATCTAAAAATCAAGTGTCATTTCTGCAGAGAGAGCTTCCTGTTTGTAAGATGGCATTGTGCAGTCATGTCTTAATGAGGAGATGCTGTAGCAAAAAGCAGCACTGACCATATAGCCAGAGGCCAGACAGAAATACAGGTACTTCAGTGGGTGCTGATGTGGAAATAATGATCAAGACCCAGACTGGATAATGTGTATTTGAGCAGACTTCAATGGGGTACTTTATTCCCCCTGGAACTTAGTTGAGAATTCCTAGAATTGCATAAAGAGTAAAGTGAGCAAGAAATGTTCATGGGAATTTAAAAAAATTCTCATGAATTTAAAAAAAAGTTACAAAAATGTTGACTAACATTAAAGTTTGAAAAGCATAGGGCTTGACACTAAAGCCCAAGTAGCACGTTGCAAATGTTGACTTCTCTTTCCCACCAAAGAATGCCATTTCCTCAAACCATACACAAAAATTAGTGTGGTATTTTATCACACCTTATTTTACTGCAGACTTTACTTTCATCAAGAGTTTTTATGGCAATTTTGAAATAGCTACTGACCATCTTAAAAAGAAACAGAAATTCAGGTCATTATACTGCTAAATAAGAGCTCTTAACAGGGAATCTTGTTATACTCATTATATCCTGTTTATAGGCATGGTGTTTGAAGGTAACAAAATCTTTGTATGAATCTTATTAAGCTCCCTTCCTCTCCGTAACCAACTGATAAGAATAGTAATCTGTACAATCAAATGTGAGATAAGGACACACCTAACAACGAAGGATTTTTAAATCAGTTTAGAGATAAGAGCAGAATATGACAAATTATAAATTTACAAATTATAAATTTGGGCTCTACAAAGAATGTTTTTTAAATAAATTGCATAGATGCCAAGAAATTTGACATCCATTGCTTATAAGATAACCCATTCCTTTATAAGACAGTGCTAATTATTATTTTTCTCCCTTATATTTGAAGCAAAATCTGTTCTTTTCCTCTGGAAGACCAGAGAAAGCCTAAGACATATCACGTTATGTTACCTTTTCAACTTCGGTTTAGTATATCCCTCCAAGTCTTCCTTTCTCCTGGTTAATTTTCACATGATATATTCCCTAGTCGCCACACCTCTGGTTAATGCAGGCATGGACTGACTAGAATAGAGTAGAATAGGACCAGCACCTCTTTTGTTCTGAATATCACACTAGGATTCAGGTAGCCTAAGGTTGCATTTGCTATTTTTTGGTAACCACATCTTTCTAATGAAGGAGACTGGACTAACCATGAGCTGATATAGGTCAGTAAACCAACAAATCAGAAATGGTGGGTTACTTTGGTGTCCATGAAGATTGGCTATCAGGAATCTCAGTCTGTCTTTCTGAAGCTCGGCTGATTTCACAAATTCCATTGTGGAGATGGGGAACAAATCTGTTCAAGATGACCTTAAGAAATCCAAAGAAAATAGGGATCAAAACTAATATGGGACCAGACTAGACATTTCTAGCATAGTTTACTGGCTTAATACCTCCAATAGGATGGTATCTCCTAAAGCCTAGGCTAGGAAACAGTCAACATATCTTAAAAGCTCTGCTACTTTTTAGCCCAGGTTTTTACCACAGTGTTTTATGACTTCCTGGACCAGAATTAGGCATGCAATATTTATATTTATATGCATGAGTATCATATCATGAGTGCATGAGTATTACATTTTAAAGATCTAATCACATAAGGATATTTCTGTTGAATTTCATGTGAGTTAACTAATGAATAAGGATGCTCTTATCTACATGTTAAATTAATGTTTCATTTGAAAAGCAAGGCAGTCAAGCAATAGGAATGATAGATCCAGGAACAACTTGTTCTAGGATCTGTTTTATCTTGTCATAAAGTTATGACAATATTCAAAAGATTGTCCTTGCCCTTTAGATTCAGGGGGAAGTTATCTAATACCTTCTTAAAAGTAGTAAGCATGTATGCTGTTGGCTCACATGAAGAGGAAGTCTATGTCACCTTTCGCAAAAGACATTTTTGAAAAGTTGTATATAAATTTTATTTTGTAAATTAAATTATTTTTTATTTTACTTATGCTAAATGTTTTTGGAATGCTTGACAACATTCATGCTTCTTTGAATTATTAATGTTTGTGCCATAAGCTTTTTATAAAACTTTGCACTTCTAATTTTACTATATACCAATCATTTAAAATCAGCAGGGCAATGATATTTTTAAAAACTCTTTTATCAAGTAATTATTTAGGTATAATTATTTGTTTCTGAATTTCAGACAAATATATTTTAATAAAAGAAGGTATATCTGTACTTTACATACTGGAAATTAAGTAACTCAGTAATTAGCTATTGATGATTTAAATCAAAAGAGTCATTATTTTGAGTATGATATATAATAACACTCAGATTTATTTTGCTATTCAAGAGGTCTTTAAGTGGCACTTCTGAATTATCATCTATACCATATTTACTAGTAAGTATAGTTGTGATTTTAGAATTCATTGAACATTTAATGAGCACCTACTATATATTAAACCATTACTAAGTATCATGTTATAACAATGGCTAAGATATGTTTCTGTCCTTCAAGAGACCCCCTACAAAAGAATTAGCTAAGTGCGTAAGTTATAAACTGTATAACAGACTGTGACGTAATATACATGCTTTCAAAACAAAGGCATGAAGGAGATATTTCCTCTCTTAAATTTAATAAGCATTTTTATATATTTAAATTGCTGACAAAATTATAATTTCTATATTTTTCTTCTTTTATAATGTTTTACATTGACTTATTAAGTATTATTAAATAATGCATGTAAAGCAACTGCCAAAAAAGGTGGTCTGCTCCATTATCTGTTCCTGTATTTTCCAATGTTCTACATAATGGGTGTATTAATTCATAATTGTTAAAAAAGAAAATCCAAAAACTGAGTAATGCAGAAAGAAGGACTTGACTTCTCTCTTTTACAAGTGAACTGCCAGCTGAGGCCATCACTCAGGCAGGAAACATCACTCAGGCAGGAATTCAGCAAGTGGGCCAAAGGGAGACTCAAGTTTTCAAACAGGAAGCGACATGGAATCTGCTTCTGGCTGTCAGAAGTTGCTAGTATAAAGCTCCAAAGCTCCTGGGGAAAGATGATGCCTGCCTTTGTAGTCAAAGGTCAACAGGGGGATTAAGCTGAGAGGCTAGCTTTGTGCAGTACATTTAGTTTTATTGAAAGGTAGGACCAGACTGAACTAGCTAATTTTAGTTTGAACTACTGCATTTAGTGCCCCATGTGATCTAGAACAAATCATTCAACCTTGCTGGGTTATAATTCTTTCATGTGCCTATAACCCAAATGTCTTGGTTCCACTAGACTATGTCTACAAATGAAAGTAAAATTTCCACTAAATTACAAAATTATAGTAGAAAAGACAACACCAATTTGATAGCTGGAAATTAGCCCACTAAAATGTCCCCAAGGGACATGAGAGGGTTTCCCGGGTGTTCTCTTAGGTGCCCCTTAGATGCTGTGTTTCTGACTTGCCACACTGCTCCTTGGCTCCTTTGTACAACACTGGTCTCCCCTTTCTCCACCCCCTTTTTGTCTTCCTCTTGCTGCACCATCCCAAGCATGGGTCAGTCCTTGCCATGAATTCCCCTTACCATAGTACAGACTTGGCTTAACATTTATCAAGACTTTACTGAAGATCCCTACCAAGACAGGGAAAGAGAACACAGAATAGTCTGGGAAGACACCTTCCTTCATCCCTTCTTTCCTTTGACTAGCTATCGAATACCTACTATGTGCCAGGCACCAGTAAGCACAAACGGATTTGGTCCCCGCTCTTGAATCCTACAGTTTAGTGGAGTGGGGAGACAGGCATTACCTAAATAATCACACAAATACAAATCACAGTAAGTTGACAAATACTTTGACAAAAAAATAGAGAGTCCTAGATAAAGGGTAGCCTACTTAGTATGGGGAGTTAGGACAAGAGTTCTTGAGGAAGTGACAATAGAGCTGAAAGCTGGATTTGTGGACGGAGGTTAAGGGGGATGAACAAAGAATATTCGATATTCAAGGACCAGCTTGTGGGAAGGCTCTGAGGCAGGGAGGATATGGTCCTATTTTGAGGAACTGAAAGGGGGACAACCCGAGAGAGAGAATGATAGGAGAGCAGAGGAGAATGTTAGGCAGATAATGGGAAGAACCATAAGAAGTCACTTAAGGGTTTTAAGCAGGGGAGTGACGTGATCAGATGTGAACTGCCTGAGGAGAAATGCCAGCCCTCTGGGGACAGAGTACACATACTTCAAACAGCCAGCAAACAAGACAAAGCGTAGAAGCAAACTAACTGTGCTAGGAAAAGAATATGGACTTTGTAAACTGGATAAATTTAACATCTCATTTTTTTTAAAGTATTAAAAAGAATAAACAACGTCCACACAAAACTTGTACATGAATGTTCAAAGCAGCATTCAAAATAGCCAAAAAGTGGAAACAACCTAAATGCCTATCAACTGATAAACGGATCAATAAAATGTACTATATGCATAAAATGGAATCATTATTCAGCAATGAAAAGAAATGAAGTACTGATACATGCTACAACATGATCCTTGAAAACATTATGTTAAGTGAACTGAGACACAAAACCACATACACCACATATTGTATGACTCTGATAAAATGTCCAGAACAGGCAAAGTTATAGTTGTGTATAAATTTGTAAAAAAAAAATGCATGTATATTATGTCACAGTCTGTTATACAGTTTATAACTTACACACTTAGCTAATTCTTTTGTAGGGGGTCTCTTGAAGGACAGAAACATATCTTAGCCATTGTTATAACATGATACTTAGTAATGGTTTAATATATAGTAGGTGCTCATTAAATGTTCAATGAATTCTAAAATCACAACTGTACTTACCTATAGTTACAAATTTATACACAGTAGACTAGTAGACTAGTGGGTGATTAGGACTGGGGATGAAGTGGAGGGTTGACTACTAATGGTTCTAGAATTAGATTTTGGTGATGGTTGCACAACCCTGTGAATAAACCAAAAAGCACTGAATTGTATGGTATGTGAATTACATCTCAACAAAACTGTTAAAAGAATTTTAAAAGAAACCGGGAACTAGAGACATCACAGAACTGGATCTCAATTCTAAATTTCTTCTTACTTTATATTCATTGTACTCCAAATTACTATAGCTAGCACAAGAGACCACAATGACTGCCTTGCTAGGGTGGGCTGGGAGGATTTATGGCTCTATTAATACATGTTAGAATGGTAGAGTTGAGCCCACTGTTGGTCTAAATTAGCAGTACCAAGCAGCTGTTTCAGTTAATCATTATGAGGGCTGTAAACAACACTCAAAAAGTACTCAATTAGCATTTTAAAAGAATGGTCTTAATTTGTTAAAATAATACCTCTTCTCTTTTTAGCATTTTTCCTTTTAAAAGTAACCCTGTGATGTTTCTTGAAATCTTGCTGTCATTAAAGTTAAAGTGTTAGCTTAACTTTAAGATATGGCCTCAGACCTTTTTAAAAATTTATTTTCTGTCTAGTTCTTAAACCCTGATTAGGAACATGTGAATCATTATTTATTAAATACTACAAAGGTTCAAAATAGCTTCAGAGAAAGGGAATACGAGGTTGAGCAGGTGGCAGTGCTTCCGTCTTCACACTCTGAGAAGGCCAAGGTTTCTTAGGGAAGCATTCCTGGTATCTGCATTAATCAGTATCATAGTTCCTCAGCTGGTGTGTGTGTCTAATTTCATTCAGCTTGTGCTGCTGTTAGGTTTTCATAAAAATTCATTTCATTTCCTTTTCCAGCTTCCGCCCTACTACAGTGTGCGTGTTAAAGTGTAATTCAGGCTTAACCACTTTTGAGTGTAGGCTAGTTAAATTGCCTTGTTTTATGTATGAGGAAGCTGAGACTCAGAGACGATAAGGAACCTTGATTTAGTTGCATCACTAGTTAATGAGAGGGCTTGGAACTTGTCTCCTGACTTCTGTTTCTTTTAGTTGAAACAGCCTCTTCATTTTTCAGCCTTCAATCTTTATCTTTTCAAATTTTACACTAAGGAATAAGTATCCACATGGAACATCATTTTATGTTCCATTTTTCTTAGAATTGACTTTAAGACTAGATAGAAGAGGTGTTTATCTGTGTAGTGTAGACGGTGGGGCCTATTTTTTGGGCCATTCATTTTCCCAAGTAACAACAAAAAAATCCCATTTATTTCTCTGATTGAATAGGAGAAACTCACGTGTTTTTAACAAAAGGCAGCGAACACCACCAGGAATCTGACCTGATGGATTTTAGAAGAGGAATGTCAAGGTCATTAGAAATTAAGTCTTTCATGATTGTCTCTCACCTGTACTACAATTCACCTATCTTTCTGCTTTTGTTTGGCCTCCTTAATATCCAGTCTCTGCAGAGAAGAGTGTTTTTTGTTTTTTATTTAAAAGTAAACTTTACATGTCTCTCCTCTATTTAAAACTCCTCAGTACCTTCCATTGCATTTAGAATGAACTCTCAATTCCTTTCTTGGCTAACAAAGCCTTGGAGGATGTGGACCAAGTTCACTCTCTCCAAGCTCAAGCAAGTTTACTTTCTCATCTCTCCCTCCCCCAAAATGCACTAGAATAGGTCTCTATTTAGGGCCTTTGAGTTACCTTTTCCTTTGCCTGAAATGCTCTACTTTCTGATTTTTGCGTGACTGTTATTCAAATCACTGCTTAAATGTCTCCTCAAAAGGGCTGCTCAAGTATCCACCCAATCACAATCACCATCACATCACTTACTGTAATTTCTTTGCACACTGCTTAACACCAACAGATATTTTTTTCTTTCCTCCTCAGATAAGCTCCCTAGAACCCCCACTATTTGTCTTCATCAGGGCTCAGTCAGCAACCTAGAGTATTGCCTAACACATGTAGGAGCTAAACCAAAATATGTTGAAAAAACCAACATAAGAATGCACCCTTTCTTCCCCGCCCCTCTCCTCCAAATAGGGCAAAACTTAAGTCATGAGGATACACTTAAAAAATGTCTTTCTCATCTACCAGGCATTTCCACCCTTGAGGAATAGATGCCCTTGAGGCGTGCAACTTGACTGGACTGGGCCTTCCGATTTTAAGTGCAAATAATCAACATAAAAGCTTTTCATTCTCTGTCGCCAAAGCTTTACTTTCTGATTTCGATACCACGTAAAGACGTCAGGTTGAGCACTAGGGCCGGGCGAACCCTTGGTGCGCATTCTTGCAGTCCAGATGGGGCCGACGGCCCGGTGCGCCCTGAATGGTCCCCCTCGGAGATACTGGGGAGAAGGGGCGGAGCCATCCAAAAGGATGAGCCTTTCGTGGCCCGCAGATCTGGTGGGGCGGCCACTTCGAGAAGGGTCTGGGGTTTCAGGAGAAGGCAAAGCTAGCCTTGCGGCGAAGAAGGAGTCCGGCTGGCTCCAGACTATAAGACTGAGGGGTCGAAGGAAAGGAGGTAGGGCCTCAAACCAAACCTGCGGAGCGAGCCAAGGCCTGGGTACTTGCCAGAGGAAAAGGTCCCCGTTTCCAGGGCAACGGACCAGGAAGCGCGCAAGACGTCCGCCGCAGGTTCGTAGGTCAGCCTCGAGTTTAAAGCTCCCACGGCCGAGCGGGTTCTGGCCAGTGCTGAGGCCGCTTGGACGTCATGTGACTGGCCGGGCTGACCCGCTAGCTGCCCGGGAGCACGTGGGAAGGTTTTTTTCTTGTTCCTTCTTTCCCTTTTTAAAAGCCCACCCACTTTTGCGCGGGCTTGGCCACGAAGTTCTTCTCGCGAGAGGCGCGCCATGCTCTCGCGAGAGTGAGTGGGAGGCGTGGGGGGTAGGCGGTGTTGCAGGCTGGAGCTGCGGCGGCGGAAGCCGAGGGG
>VBSM01003176.1:60242655-60296265 GCA_008086735.1 Cheirogaleus medius
CAAGCGGTTCCTTGGAGTATTGATATTTGCAATTGCTGTCAAACACTCCTAGGCTGTTAACACTCATGGGCTGTTAGTGGCTTAAATGCTGGCCATAGAGTATTACGAAGGGATTGAGTATACTGCTATTATTCCAGGCATCTAAGCTGCTTTATAAAAAATATGTAGATGTAACTGAAGTACTTAAAAAAAAAAACAACTTTGGTATATGGCAGTGACAGTAAAAATCTAAACTACCACAGTGGTATGATTTGGTAATGGTTGTTTTTACCCCCTCAGCTTTCCCTCTCCTGTAAAATCTTATTAAATTCAAGGTGGTTTAGCTTTAGATGTTAGGGGATTTCATGGTGAGACATGCTGCTGAGACACAAATCTGATGGCCTTACTGCAAACTGGAGTTAAAAATTTCTGTTCTCTTTTCAGCTTTGTAATTATTCGATCATTTGCAAAATGCTCAAATTTCCCTCAGCTTCTTCCCACCTTGTTAGGAATGTTATGTTGATTTGATACTGATTTTGTTGTGTCTGAAAATACTCAGAAAATAGAGTGCCAGTCAGAAAAGATGTACTCAGTAGTTCAAAGATGATTTTGTTTTAATTTCATGGTCCTGCATGATTAGTGTCACTTAAAATAGTGTAATTTAATGCATCTTTTAAAACACAGTCACGTTTTTCAAGTATTACCCTGGTTATTTATACTTTTTATGTTCCTTCCAGCAAAACTGTGACCGGGGGTGGACAGTGAATTTTACAAGTGGTTGTAGCTATGAGTAACAGTGATTTATGAGAGATGGGAGAATGTAAGGGAGTCAGGGAAGAAGTGGGTTCTCAAGCTGAGCTAGTGACTAATGTATGTACCCACATAACTGCACTATTGATAAAATTGTTAAGGGCTTAGTGGTAAAATACTAAGCCAGTGATATTATTTCGCATATGTTGATGATAGGGAAGTTGCCTAAGACCCAGAACCGCAGTGAGAAATTCCCTGTCCTCCTCTAGTATCTGAACTCCAGGGATAAGCTTAGAAGCTGAAGAAGTCCTCCCTTACCTTTAGAGGCTGGAAAAAGGATCATACTTTTAATTTTTTTTTTTTTTTTAATTTTAGGAACTTAACTGTCTGGAAAAAAACTCAGACCAATTCAGATGATACATTAAAGGCCACTTTAAGGGAAATTTCCAGGTATAAGTAGGTAGAGGAATTCTGTCTATACTTGAAAAAATGTGAAAAACTTAGAAAATATCTCTTCATGAATGGGCAAAGGAGATCTGTCTAGATTAGAAAAGTCCTCATCATTCCATTTTGGAAAACTGATTTACAGAGATAGAAAAATAGAATTTTTTTTTGCTGGTCTTTGTAACCTTTTGGCAAGGGTTTCAGACTTTTAGGGTAGACTGGACATGATAAAAGGAGAAAAATTAACATTTTTGGATTAGTCTGAGAATGTTTCATGGGAAATAAGGTAAATGGTGTAGCAGCCTAGAACAGAGAGGATGTTACATGAGTGCAAGTGATGTATAGTGTGAAAAGTTTGGGTTTTGGAGTCAGACAACTAATATCTGTTAATTAATATATTTGAGTCTCTTCCTTATCCTTGAAATGAGAGTTAAAAAGTTAGTGCGAAGCACATAGTAGCTGCTTACTCAGTGTTTTTTCTTTGATCTCCCTTAATGGCTTGAGGATTATTTGGCTGCAGGGAACAAAAAGCCATTTAAATTAGCCTACTTAAAAAAGGTATTTGTCATATGAAGTATATCATGTGAGTCCAGCTCAGGCAGTTACTTCAGTTTTTCTCAGGAAAGACATGGTCTTATATCACCACTACTCGCTGCAGTTCTGTTCCATTTTCTTTCAGATTGGCCTTCTCTTAAATCTGTTGATTTCCACATCGCCGTAACTTTGGTTTGTATGAAACTTTTCATTTGCCGTGGTGCCACACCAGACTCACTTTGATTTTGTAACATGGTTCTCAGTAAATATCTCCAAGTCTCAATTCTAAATTTCTAGAGAGAGAATTCAGTTGGTCAGGTATCTAGTCCAATTGGCTGGACGTGGAGGAAGGTGGGAATGGGAAAATGTATGGGGAGGAGACGTAGGTGTGTCTCACAGTTTGTGTGGCTGTGCTTTTTAGACCGGCCACAGCAAGCTCTTAAAGAAAAGGAACATGGTCAGAGAGGAAATGATGGGTACCTCAGATGTACTTTAACATCCTGCAGTTTTAGCTCTTCCTCTGGCACTGCATTGAACTTGGTCTCATCTTGGCAATGATCTAACCAGATCCAGTGGTCTCTTCAGGACAGATTCTTCTAGGTATGTGAGTTAGGGCAAATTACTTAAACATTTAATGCCTCCGTTTTCCTATGTGTACAATGGGTGTAATATCAGCACCTTCTGTTGTGAGGATTATGAATTCCTGTATGTAAAGCAATTAAACAGTGTCTGGCTGGCACATAGCAGACACAATGCAAGGGTATGGTATTAGCATTTATTGAATGCATGCTGTGTGGCAGGTGCTGTGATAGGGAGTGTTCAGAGAGGAAAGAATATCATTTCTGCCTTCAAGGAGTTTAGAAGTCTAGTGCTGACCACTCATAGCTTAAAACTATTTCTTGACTTCAGTGACACTAAATTCTTCTAAAGGTCTACCTCACCTACCTTTCAGATGCCATTTATTTGTGGTTTCTTTTATACCTGCCGTGGAATCATTTATCATGATTAGCTCCTTAGATTCCCTCTTGATTTTTTGTTCTTTCCCAGTTTCTGGGATTAGCTTTCAAGGTCAGTATACGGGGGTGATTCTTAGAGTAACATCTCCAGCTCTGACGCCCAACTAAATCTGTTAATTTTAATCGCTTTTTGGATATTACCATATTGACATAAAATACTATCTTCTAATTACCCTCTAATTGGCAAAGACTTGACTTTACTTCCAGCCCTCCAGGCTTGAAACCTTGAGGTTATGTCTTTCACACTCTTCTTTTTTTATGCCTTATATATCCTGTCAGTTAGCAGGTTCTGTGTGGGCATATAGTGTGCTTTGTATGTGTCAAGTGCTGGACCAACTACAAAATGGATCTGTTCACCCATTTCTGCTACTAACAGATTAGGCTAGAGCCTTACCATATTTGCAAGAGCTGCTTAAATGCCTTTTCAGCAATACACTCTTAGAGTCATAGAGTCGCAGATGTCACTGATAAAAAAGAACTGTGTTTCTGGGTTAAAATTCTGAACATATTTTTTGTTAAAAATAATCTTGTAGGTGGAGCTACGCATAAGATTAAGAACATAACTTCAGCTTCTGGGCAGCATATTCACATTTAAAACACAACCTCAAGATTTTAGTTTTCATGTGTATGCTTACTTTAAGTTGTGTTTGTTGTTCCTGTACAAGGAGTTTTGAAGTCAATAGCAGTTCACACTTAGTACTTTGGCAACTAGGCTTATGTTATTACTTTAAATACCAGTGAGTGGTTGGGCTCAAACATACTTTAGAAGTGGTTCCCAACCTGGAATGCAGTTGAAAGACCAATAATTTTTCTCTATTATTGAGAAAATAAAGATGATAGAGCAAATATCCCTGGATTAATTTTTCAAAAAGTTGTTCAGTAGGTAGACATCTATTAATGGTGTCCCTCTTGCCACCAAATGCCCCTCTGAAATTCATGTTCTTGATAAAATTTCCCTTACCTTACAGCCTGTTCAACAAGTATGTGGTTTTTTATGGGGAAGGCCTTTGGGGAATGCAGAGATGAGATGAGGAAGGCATGATGGTAGAATTTAAGCTCTCGAGGGCAGGGACTTTTCACTGTTGTATCTCAGTCACTGTTACTTAGACACTTGGTGAATATATGCCTTGAATGTTGTTAGTACTTTACAGTATAGGGCATAGATTTGTAGACATTTAACTGTTACGTAAGGTACCCTAGTTCAAGTGTAAAAATATAGCAGTGGCAGTTTTGCCCTTCAAGGGGATGTTTGGCAGTATTTGAACATGTTTTTGGTTATTGCAGCTGGGCGGATGCTATTGGTATCGAGTGGGTAGAAACCAAGGATACTGCTGTAAATGTCCTGCAATGTACAGACAGCTCCCTACAGCAAAGACTTATCTGACCCAAAATGTCAACAATGCTGAGGTTGAGAAACCCTGTAGTGGTGAGAACAAAATGTATATTGTGAATGCAGGAATGAGGGTGATTTAGGATTAAAAAGGAAAAGGGCAGAAACTAACAAGAAGCAAGTATCTTAATAGATATTAGGATACTCAGATCTTTTTTTTATAGTTGATTATTGTTTTGAAAGACAAAACAATAACTGATAGCTATAGCATTTTTAGATTTTATGAGTCAAACAATGGGTCTGTACCCAAGGAAGGAGCTAAGATTTGAGTTCCTGCCACGTCAGGTACTGGTTTTACAAATATTATTGCATTACATTCTCACAGCTGTCCTGTGAAGGTGAGCCTTAGCTTCCTTATCTGCAAAAAGGAGATAATGTCACCTTTATTCCACTGTTCACTAGTTAGGTATTATTCTGTATTATTTTTCTAGTGGTTGCTCTAGGGTTTACAAGACAATTTTAACTTATCACCATCTTTCATTTCATGTATAGTATAGAAACCTTATGACAGTATTTTTTCATCTCCTACCTACTACATTTTTTGTACTTTTTTGGTCATACGTTTTACTTATACATCTGTTGTAAACCCTATGGTATATTGTTATTATTTTTAGTTTAAATGGTTATTTTAAAAAGAGATCAAAAATGAGAAAATAACTTTTCCATTACCCTCATATTTACCATTTCAGGTATTCGTTATTCCTTCAGGTAAATCCAAATTTCCATCTGGTATTGTTTTTCTTTGCCTGAAGAATTTCTTTTCACAGTTATTCTAGTGGTGGTAAACTGGACGTGAATTCTCACAGCTCTTATTAGTCTGAATAAATATATTTTGCCTGAGGTGTTTTGTGGTTTTGTTTTTGAGACGGGGTCCTGCTCTGTTGCCTGGGATAGGGTGCAGTGGTGTCATCGTAGCTCACTGCAACCTCAAACTCCTGGGCTCAAGTGATCTTCCTGCCTCAGCCTCCTGAGTAGCTGGGACTACAGGTGTGCACTACTAGCCCTGGCTAATTTTAAAATTTTTTGTGGAGATGGGGATCCTGCTGGTCCAGGCTGGTCTTGAACTCCTGGGCGCAAGCGATCCTCCTGCCTTGGCCTCCCAAAAATGCTAGTATTACAGGCATGAGCCACTGTGCCCAGCCTTTGCCTAAATTTTTGAAAGATATTTCCATTGGGTACGTGGATATCTGGGTTGACAATTTTTACCCCCCTTTGTTTGTTTTTAAGATGTTGCTCCATTGTCTTGTTTTCTGGTTTGCATAGACAGGAAGTCTGCTGTCCTTTTTCATTCCTTTCTGTGTATTGTGTACTTTTTTTCTGGTTACTTTAAAAATTTTCTCTTTATTATTGGTTTTCAGCAATTTGGTTATGATGTATCTTGGTGTGGTTTCCTTTATGTTTATTCTTCTTAGGGTGTGTTGAGCTTTCTTAGTTCTGTCAGTTTATGGTTTTCATCTAATTTGGGAAATTCTAGGTCATTTGGTCTTTAAATATATATATATTTTTTGTCTCCCTTCTCCTCACCCTCAGTACACACACATGCTTTTTGGGACTCCAGTTACCCATCTTTTACAGCACTTAATAAGTCACTAATGTGTTAGGTTGGTTGGTTGGTTTTTAATTTTCTTCCCTTTGTTTCATTTTGAATGGTTTCTTTTGCAATGCCTCCAAATTCACTGAAGTTTTCTTGCCTGGTATTTAATCTGTTGTTAATTGCATCCAGTATATTTTTTATCTTAGGTATGTTTAATTTTTGTCTCTAAATGTTAAGTTTTGGTCTCTTGTACATCTTCTATTTCTTCTATTTCTCTCCTTGTCATGATCGTGTTTTTCTCTCCCTTCTTGAGTGTATGGAACATATTATACTGTAGTTTTACAGTCCTTTTCTGTTCATGCCATCATCTCTGTCATCTTTGGATCAGCATTTGACTTTTTTTTTTGGAGACAGTGTCTGGCTCTGTCACCCAAGCAAGGATACAGTTGTGTCAGCTCACTGTATCCTCAAACTCCTGGGCTCAAGTGATCTTCCTGCCTCAGCCTCCTGAGTAGTGAGGACTATAGGCACACACCACCATGCCCAGCTAACTTTTTTTTTTTTAAGCTTTTGGAGAGACAAGGTCTCACTATGTCAACCAGGCTAGAACATTTGACTTTTTTTCTCCTGGTTATGGGTCATATTTTTCTCCTCCTTTGCATACCTGCTAATTTTTGATTGCATGCCAGCCATTGATTTTATACTATTGCTTGCTTGATTTGTTATAGTCCTTAAGCATGTTGGTTTTAGTTGGGGTACACCAGTTATTTGGAATCTGTTGGGATATTTTAAGGCTTGCTTTTAGAGACTTTTTTTTTTGAGACTTTATTAGTGTGGGTCCAGAACAGCCTTTTAGTGTAGTGCTGACTTATTCCCCCTACTAAGGTGACTTCTTCCTGACGAATCTATCCATTGCCTTATATATTACAAGGATTTTCCAGTCTGCTTAGTGAGGGTGAAAACTATTCTAAGCTCTGTCTGGTTCCAGGTATTGCTTGGCTTCTTTCTTTTTGTTATTTCCCTAACCTCAGGTATTCTGCATAGTATTTGTCCAGAGGTTCTGGAGGAACCCATCTGCAGAGCTCTAAAGCTCTCGCTCCCTAGCCCTCTCCCTCCAGCATTGTGCCCTATAAATTCTAGGTACCTTGGTCTCCTCAAACTGATCCCTCTCTCCAAAACTCAGTGAGACCACTAGACTGTTTGCTTTTCCTGTCCCTGCGTTGTGACCTGGAAGTAGCTGTCAGCCAGTGTTTCCCTTCTCTCAGGGATCACAGTCCTGTGTTGCCTGTTTAGTGTTTTAATACCTATTTTGTCATGTTTTATTATAGTTATATTAAACAGAATATTAATTTTTTAACACTTGGCCCTTTGACATTTGGTCAAAATGTGTATTTAGAGCATTTCTTTTAAATATAATCTCAGATATTATAAAATAGAGATTATTAGAAACTTTTAAATGTATTTTCACAAACAAATGTAGACATATCCTATTTAAACATTTAAAGGCATACTTTGCTTTGTAATAATTTACTTTTATGACTTAGCAGATGTTTGAATGCCTACTGTGTTAACATGCAAATCGATAAAACACCTTTGTCCTCAAAGAACTTGCAGCAGGAAGAAATTATGCAAACAACAGCACCATAGGATAAAGGGCAAAGTACTTTGGGAGCGTATGGGAGGTGACTACTATTTGGGCAAGAAGAGATAAAGGAGAGATGAACCAAGCCTTCTTCAAGAAGGGAGGTTTTTGAACTGTGGCATGAAGAGTAAGTGGCAGTTCAGCTGATGGAAGAGAGAGGGTAGATCTGAGGGAAGTTTAGGAGGATGACAGGTCAGGACTTGGTGATTTACTAGACATGATAGTTGTGGGGTTTGAGGGAAAGGCCTGTTTCCAGCTTGGCCTACTGGCTGGGATTGGTTTGTTTACTGGCGCTTACTGAGAGAATACAGGAGGAGATTGTTTAGGGAGAAAGTTTTATTCAGCTTTTGAACATACTAATTTTGGAGCAACTGGGATATTTAGTTGGAAGTGTCTAGTAGAAAACTGGATAATGGAACTGAAACTCAAGTGTAAGAACCGATCTGAAAATATAATTTAGGGAGTTATTTGCTAGTTAAAACCAGAGGTAGAGATAAAATATCCTTGGAAAATGAAATAAAATGAGAACAAATGAGGACAAGAATGAAGGTTAGAAATATTAGTATTTGAGTAACAAGTTATGATAGAATTTAGAGAAGGAGGCTAATGTAGAGACAGAGACAAGTGTTTCTCAATCAGAATTAACATACTGTACTTGTTAAAAAATACAAATTTCTGGATTCCATGTAGACCTACTGAATGTGGGTCTTCTCAGGGGATGTGTGTATGTTAGAAATAAGTTGATTTCATATATGTACTGAGGTTTGAGAACCAGTGTTAGAGGAGGACAGTCAAGTTAGGGCAGTGTCTATAGAAGGCTAGAAAGGTGTTTCAGAGACTCTCTGGTAAGGTTAATTCTCCTGATATAAAAAAGGTTAAGTAATAGATGTTGTTGACTTGAACATTTCTTAGGCCAGAGGAGAGGAGGAAAGACTTGGGGAATATTTTTTTAAATTATAAAAGGATTTATGCTCATCCAGAAAAATATAAAACATATGTACACAGACAAAAAATGAATCACCTACAATTGCATCTACTCAGATAAAACCAATGTCTATACCCATCTAGTGTCTGTCTTCCTTTATATTGCACATATAAAAATACATGTAGTTATACGGATTTTACACAAAATGGGATAATGCAAACATGTTTACATGAACCTATTTTACTTAATCTATCATCTCCCCATATTATAGATAGATGATGTTAACAACATTTTTAAAAATCGCACTTATAATGGATGACCAGTATCATCAGTTTAGTGTACCTCCTTCAAGACATTTCTTAGGCATGTACAGACATTGTGTCAAAGCTGTATGTGTGTGTATGTGTATATTTCAGATTACAAGTGAGAGCACATTACACCATTCTGCAACTTACTTTTTCATGCCAGTATGTATTACTCTAACACATTCTTTCCAACAGCTGGGTAATAATCGTATGAATGTGTTATAGTTTATTTGAATTGATAAACTTCTAGGTTATTTTTAGTTTGTCAGTTTTTTGTTTCAGTGAATAGTTCACATATCTTTATGACTTTGTGGAAGAATATACATAGGATAAATTTTAGGAAATGAAATTGCAGGATCAAAGCTTTAGGAGTATTTATTCAAAGTGTCCTGTATCTCTGTTGTCTGTATTCATTATAATTGTTTTCTAATTGCTTTCAGTTTTCTTTTGCATTCTGTGATTTTTCTTAAAACTTCCTTGGCGTTCATGTTTTTAGCAATGTCTGTTCTGCTTTTTCGTTACTTCTATAAGGGGATTTCATTTGTTTAGTGGTATTTTTTTTTTCTGTGTCTTTTCTGAGCTCTGGCAGTTCACTTTTTAGTTGTGTGCCTTGTTCGTCTGTACTTTCTTGTCTCTCATCTTTTTTTCAAATGATCTAGGTTCACTTTAATTTCTTGGACTATAACTAACATATTTAGTCTCTGCTTAGGACTCTTGTTTATTCACCCAGAATAAAGAACAAAGCAAAAAAGCATTAAGTGAAAAGTTTATAACACAGAGGTATTCTAGGGGGAAAACACTGTATTTTTGCTCCTTTTGTGAAATCTGTCTAAAACTACATTCTCTCTAGTTTTATCAGAGGCTGAAGAACCCCTGCTCTAGCTGCTATTCTTTCTTACCTCATCTGGCTTTGCATCATTTCCAAAGATGATTATTTTTCTTTTTCTTTGCTTTACCGGAAGTACATCATATCATCTCATCTTGGATTCACTTTTACGTTGCACCACATATTCTCAAATAGATTTTTTTTTCTTCATTAAACAGTATTTTACTTACGTTTAAGTGAAACGCACAGTGGTGTAGCAGGGGTCAGTAAATTGTTTTTTTTCCTGTGAGTGAAGCAAAGTGTAAATATTTAATTAAACTTAGTTGCTTTTTAAATAATTTCAAAGAATGGTATAAATTTTGAGGCACTATTAGGTAATATGAGTTAGAGGGGCATGATTATATTTGGATTATTTTTTCTTTTTGCCTGTATTCTTATGTGTTTTTTGTTTGTTTTTTCAGTGTTCCTTCATAGGTATCTTATCAGATTCTATTTATTTATTACTCAGTCTTGATAAGGGTGTTTTATCTGGGTGTGCTTTTCAGGAATATCGGGGATAGAGTGAATTAGCCTTGTGAAATCCAGGCCGTGGTCTCTGAGTACCCTGTTTCTTCTGCCCCAGGGGCATGTCATGTGGCATCTTAGGGTGATCAGTGAATTAGTGTTTATCTTTACAGTTGACTTTGGTCCTCAGCTGCAAAGGTAATTGCTGTTTCCTATTTCATTTCCAGACTACTTTCAGGCAAGGTCAGGAGTCGACTTAGAGAAAGCGATGTTAGGTGTACCGTTCCTCTGTCCTTCAGCATCGTTTTTAATGGCTGCCATTGTGGGAATGAATTTAAGGTTATTAGTCACTCTTGTTTTTAGCATCTAGATTGCTTCTTATTTCTGTTATAAACTGTGGTGAACAGTTTGATTTATCAAACTGTTATGCACTGTAGAGGAGTGGTTAAGAGCCCCCATGCTGGAGTTAGAAAATTTGGATTTGAATCTCGGCTCTGCCACCTGCTGTGTGGGCCTGGGCAAATTGCTCAACTTTCCATTGCCTCATTTTTTCTCATTGTCAAACTGAAATACTGTTCTGCCAATCTTAAGGATCAAACAGGATGTTAACATAAATCTCTTAGCAAAGCACTTGCTGCATTATGAGCTCTCATTAGAACCCTAGATGTTCCAGGATCATTATTTGCTTTGTCAAATTCCCAGACGTAATTGCTGGGTCAAAGAATAGGAATATGAGTATTTCCAGGGTTTTGACGTGCATTACAAAATTGCTCTCCAGAAAGGTCGTGCCACTTTACTTAGGAGCTAACTTTTGAGAGTTGCTGCTTTCCTAGAACCCTTATGTTGATCCTTGTATTTTCTGTTTTATGTGAAGCTTGAGGCAAGTCCATTTGCCACTGAGAGTTTCTGGCAGTTGAAGGAGTTCCGTGGGGGAAAAAGAGGAGTGAGTTGGCCTGGACAAATAAAAGGATTATCCTAACTTGTTTTGATAATTTTGGTTCTCTTGATCATTTTGGTCTGTTGGTAAACATTTTAATTCTTCTTTTGTCTGTGTTTTATAGTTCAAAGTGCTTCTCATAAATTGTTTTCCATTTGATTCTCACAATAAACTTGTCTGGTAAGTTGGATGTTATGTACATCAATGGAACAGCTTCAGAGACATTGCAGTATACCCCAAAGAAATAAAGCTAATGAGAGGCAGAACAGGGACATGAATGGTACTCTTCTGAATCCTGGCCTGTCATTCTTTGTCTTGTACTGATGGGAACTCTTTTGTGTCATGCTGAGCCTTTCTCATGATACTGCTTCAATTTCAGTAATTAATCAAATTTTATTGTTATATACACCACTAGGACTTATCTTAGTTCAGAATAGAACACCATCATAATTCTTTCTCTTTTTAAAAATTGAAATATTGAAATTGCTAAACAGGAGTGTGTTTGTATGCCACCACACACTTCAGTTTTATGTCTACAGTGAAAGAATATAAAATGAAAACTTCACTAAAATTTAGTTTTTTTGAAGTTCTAATGGGGGCGGGGTCTAGATAAGTTTGTTGGTGTACATAAATCTCTTCATAATTCAAATTTATACTAACCACGTCTTTGAAACCTGAACTAGATGATAATTCTTGATAAGACCAGTTTGATTTTCTGAAAATACTTGAAACTAAGCATTTCTTAATATCCTTATTGATTTGTAATTTTTTGGTTTTTAGAATTTAGTTCCCCATTTCTACCCTTTACTGTGATAAAACTTTTTCCCAAAAAGGCTCTGGGCCCAAGAGGGTCATATCCATTTTGTCTCCCTGGTATCCATAGCATGTAGCACAACTTTTAAATGAATGGAAAAGGTACTGTGGTCAAATGTAGAAATTGAGCAGTAATGCCCTAAGTTGATGTAAGTTCTCAAAGGTATTTTATTAAAGCATCATTAAAAAGTTAAGTCTTAGTTTTAGAGTTTCTCCCAAGGGTTGTGTGTATGTTTATTAAGTACTATTAATATTTAACTTGGATGTCTTTTGAACTTTAGTCGTTGGTCCTAAGCTAAGTCCTAAGTCCTAAACTTCCTATATAAGGAATTTGATTTAGTTCATCTGTCTTATTTGATATGTACAAATTTCATATTCTCATTCGTGTTTTTTCAAACCTTTCTGCCCAAGAAATAAGAATGTCTAGAGCATTCGCTGTTGCTGTAGAGATAAAAGTGACTTTGGGGAGGCAGGAAAGCTGGAATTCTTTTTGTGATATTCTCTATTTAAGATTTTAAAAGGCTCTTCAATTATTTCTTACTGAAGATTTGCAGTAAAAAAGGGCAGTGAGATTAAATAGATGTAAGAGTAAAATACTTTATAATTTTGAACCTAAAAGTAAGATTTTTGTAATAATTTTCTATCTTGTTAATGTACCAATATTAAATTATTTTCTTTTAATTTTCTGTAGGTGTTTCGTAGATTAATTCTTCATTGATTACACACGACAGCAATATAGTTATGGCGACTTTCCAGCCTTTCAGAAACAGTCGCATGAAGACTAGAGCATCTGTCAGAAAAGTAAGTTCACTATAGTAGGTTTCTTTTAAGTGATAATTTTAATAAAAATGTTGATTTTTTTTAAAGTCCTACAGCTATGATATTTTGTCTTTAAATGAATCTTATTAAATTAGTAACAATAAAATACTACAAAGATTGGCATGTGTGAAAATAGCAATATGAAATCATGATCACAATGATTTATTTCCTAAAGATCACAGTGCCTCCTTTCCCATTTCTTCTCAACGGATAGTTTTCTATCTGCTTTTTAGCAATATAGACCACTTTTTTTACATACCTTTAACTTTACTCTAAAGATATATAAGAAATATTACCATTCATTCATTCATTCATTCAGCAAGTATGCACTTGAGTGGTTATTATATGCCAGACTCTATGATAGATTTTGGGTAATCAGTAGCAAACAAATGAAATAGGATTCTTGATCCTTTCTTCTTTCTAGTCTGAAGAAGAGCCCCCTCACTTCCTCTCTTAAAACAATTTGGTTAACCTTCCATTTCTTGACATTTTTGTCATGCTAAAACTTGGGAGGCATTACTTAAAGGAAGAAAGGAACAGTAGAAACCGGAGGATGGGTAGTAGTCGTCGCTAGCCCTTTTTCTGGACTTCACCTTCTCTGCAGCATATGACACTGTTGACCAGTCCTTACATGTGAGGATGGTCTTTGACTTCTTTCATTAAATTGTTTTTCTTGCTTTCCTTCTCTTTTATAGTAACTCCTGTCTCTTTTGGTGATCTGCTTTCCAACTTCTAATTGTCAGTGTTCTTATAAGGATCCGAGTCTACTTTTTGATCTAGTCATTCGTGTCTGTAGAGAGCTAAGAAATGTATGGGTTTGACTGCTAACTCTAAGAGAATGGTTTCTAAATGTACAGGATGCCTGCAGAGTTGGAAAATGGAAAATACACTTATTTTTAAACAGTATGGTAATTACATTTTTAAGTAATATGCTCCATATGTTTTTAGTCAAATAATGCTTACATTTAATAAGTCTACTTTTTAATTGGAAAAAAGTACAACTACTTTTTCTGTGTTTCTCCTCTTTGTAAACTGTAGTGTATTTATTATACTTTTTTCTGATTAGCAATTGGATCATAGCTTTATGTTAATGATTAAGTTATACTAATTGCTTTAAATTAATGTTTGTAGCTAAATTATACATATACAAAATATAATAGTGAGCTGATAACAGTGTTCTCCAAGCATGATACTGCCTGCCTCAAATTTACCCGTACATTGCCAGAGATTAAGGGATTAAACAGTGGCTGAAATTTTATACTATTATTATCGTGTTAATGTCTTTTGTTATTCAGCACATTATCCATATTAAACATGCAGTAAAGATTTTATTTGAATTCACTTGAATCGTTGGATTCCATTTTAGATCAAAGTATGTGAATCCAAATATTATATACCGTTTATATTAGCAGTTACACACACACATACATCACCTTTTATGTCTTGTCTTGGTACCACTTAATGACAAAAACCTCTCTAATGGCTAATGTGGAAATTGAAAGCTATGCTTCAGTTCTCTAGATTTCACTTCACTTTGCATTAAAGTTAGAGATACATTGAATATTTATTGGGAATTAATATTGTAAAATCAAAAATAGCTATAGTTTCCACCCCATTTTTTCTAACATTTTATTATGAAAATTTTAAAGTATATAGAAAAGTTACAAGCATAGTATACTCACATATAAACTTACATACCTACCATCTGTATTTAGCAGTTGTTAATATTTTTCTTGTTTGCTTTGTGTCTGTATATTTACTTTTGTTTTTTGGTTTTTGAGACAAAGTCTCACTCTGTTTCCCTGGCTAGAGTGCAGTGGTATCATTGTAACTCACTGCAACCTCCAACTTCTGAGCTAAAGTGATCCTCCTGCCTCAGCTTCCCCAGTAGCTGGGACTACAGGCACACACCACCATGCCGGGCTAATGTTTTCTATTTTTAGTAAAGATGAGGTCTTGCTCTTGCCCAAGCTTGTCTTGAACCCCTGACCTCAAGCGATCCTCCCTCCCGCCTTGGCCTCCTAGAGTGCTAGGATTACAGGTGTGAGCCACTGTGCCCGGCCTGTATTTACTTTTTGGTAAAACCATTTGACACAGTGGTCATAATGTCTCTTCACCCCTAAAAACTTCACGATGCTTCTCTTAGTAATAACATTCTCCCATGTAACAATAATACCATTATCACATCCAAGAAAAATAAATAAAATTCCCACAAATCTAATACCCAGCTATACTGAGATTGCCATTATTACCCCTGAAATGTCTTTTATACTTCACCTCTTCCCCCATTTTTGATCCAGTCTAGGTTCCTAGACTCATTATGTTTGGGAGTTGTGACTTAACTGAACTGAAAGAGTTGAAATACTGACTTCGTGAATAAGCGAGGCCACTTTCTCCCTGTAGTGTCCCACATCTGGATTTGTCTGATTGTTTTCTTATGGCACTATTTAATTTGTTATTTCTTCTTCCATGTTTCATATAAAGTAGAAGTTATGTGTAAAGGCTTAATTGGATCAAGTTAAACATTTTGCAAGAATACTTTATAGGGTGATGTGAGGACATAATTTCAGGTTTTCCTATGATCACTGATGCTAAGATTGATCAGTTGACTAAGGTGGTAACCCTGCCAGAGCTGTCCATTGTAAAAGTGCATTTTCTGATTTTTAGTGAGCAGATAATCTGTGAAATGATACATGGCTGTGTACAAATATCCTGTTTTTTTCAAAAACCTTTTTGCTAATGTTTTTGACATCCCTTGCCCTTTCCTGAATCCGTTATTTCATGGGCTTTGCAAAATGGTGATTTTCCTAATTCTACCATTCCTTTTACGTTTATTGGCTGGTATTCTTCTTAAAGAGGGCTTTCTCCATTCACCTTAGATAAACTATGATATCTCCTATAAAAGGATAAATGCCTTTTAATTACCAAGTTTTAGATTATTGACATAGTGTAATAGTCATCTCCAGTGGTGGCAAGTGAGTTTATTTTTCCTCATTCATTCATTCATTTATTCGTATTGCTCTGGACACATGGATTTTTACAATTATATACTTTATAATCTTTGTTTAAAGTTATTCATCTATCAGTTCATTCATTTCTTTATTTTAAGTTGCTTAAATCAGTGGTCCCCAACCTTTTTAGCACCGGACCAGTTTTTCCACAGACTAGGGGTGGGATGGGAGGGTGGTTTCGGGATGATTCAAGCTCATTACATTTATTGTGTAGTCAAACCTCTCTGCTAATTATAATCTGTATTTGCAGCTGCTCCCCAGCACTAGCATCACTGTCTCAGCCCCACCTCAGATCATCAGGCATTAGATTCTCATAAGGAGTGTGCAACCTAGATCCCTCTCACGCACAGTTTACAGTAGGGTTCGTGCTCCTAAGAGAATCTAATGCCGCTGCTGATCTGACAGGAGGCGGAGCTCTGGTGGTGATGGCAAGTGGAGCAATGGGGAGTGGCTGTAAATACAGATGAAGCTTCTCTTTCTAGCCTGCCACTCACCTCCTGCTGTGCGGCCTGGCCTGCAGCCTAGGAGTTGGGGACCGCAGGCTTAAATTGTCCCAAAATTAGTACCTAGGAGTCCCTCTAAGGTTGTGCCCTTACCATTTGTCTTAAGCTCACAATTATTTGATATCTTTCTTGCTTTCTGGTTGTATACTGTTGGTATAGGATGACCCAGTTTCACCTACTTTCTTCTTCAGACCTGGAATTGTCTATTTCTTCAAAGAACTCTGAATAGTATTTAGAAACTAAGATCTGGGTACTCCGAGTACCCTTTGCTCTTACAGTGTCATGAGTTTATATTGATAGTTCAAGTTCAGATTTCATATTTCATATTTTTCACATTCATTTTGATTTAATGTTTGTAAATTAGCATGAAAACCTCCATTCATTAATGAAAACAAAATTGTTTAAAATATTGAATATTTTCAAGTCCACAGAAAAGCTGGGGAAAAAACCCAGTACAATGAACGCCTCATATACTCTTCACTTAGATTCACCCTCTTTTAACATTTTGCCATACTCATTCTCACTCTCTCTTCCCTCATTTTACAATTGTATAAGAGTAGTCTATGGACATTATTTTACTTTATTTCTAAGCATGCCAACATCATTACCACCCTTAAAAAAATCATTAGTTCAGTTCACATCATGTAACTTGCAGTCCATACACAGATTTCCCTAATTGTCTCAAATATTCTTGTAACTTTTTTTTTTTTTTTTGCCTCTCCTCTAAGATCCAGTCAAGGTTTATACACTGCATTTAGGTATTGTGTCTCTTTGGCCACCCCCATTCTAGATCATTCCAATGGCTGAGATTCTTTTCTCATGACAATAAATCTTTGGAAGAGTCTGGGCCAACTTTCTTGTAGAACATCCTCATGTTCTGGGTTCATCCGTTTTTTCCCTATAATTAGGTTTAGCAGGAACACCTCACATGTGATGTTGTGTTCATTCTACTCTATCAGATCATGAGATGTATATTGTTGATGCCAAGCTTGACCAGGTGGTTAAGATTATAACCACCAGATATCTTCAATATAAATGCACATAATCCCTTTGTAAATAATACAATTAATAAATAATCTATAGGGTGATACTTTGAGACAGTGCGAGTATCCTGTTCCCTAATAACTTTTAACCCAGTAGATTTAGGATACACTGCTGATCCTTTTCTAAATCAATAATTACGTTGAGAGTTACAAATAGGGTTTTCTAATTTTGTTATTTTTTCCATATTTGTTAGCCAACATTCTTAGATAAAGAAGAGCTCTGCCCTTTTCTCTTTCTTTTTTAATGAACTCATAGATTTTTTAAAAAAAATTCAGTTATAATCTATTAACATTTTTATTCTTTTTGATGCTCCAATTGTCTTAAATTTGAACAGTAGGAATTCCTTCAAGCTGGCTTCTGTGTTTTTTGAAATGATTCTATTAGTCTTTGAGTAGCATTCTGGTACTATTGGATTTTCCAGGCTCACTTCATATTTTCTCCACCTTAGACCTGGAACCAGCCATTTCCCCAGGGCACTCTAGTTCTTTTTATTGGTGATTGGTACTTAGAAACCCAAACCTAGGGACTGGGTATGCTCATTGCTACTGAGGGTCATTGCACTTCTCAGTGAAAAAAGGTAGTACATCTATTTATGAATTATGAGTTTATATTGATAGGTCAAATTCAACATTACATGCTTTTTTCTTAAATTCTTTGATTTTTATATTTGTATCTCTTAGATTAAAGATTTCCATTAATTTTAATTTATTAAAATTAGCAATGGTTTGTTGAGTTCATCTAGTATGAGGTTCTAAAATCTGTGGGAACACAGTGAAATAGTCTCTGACCTCCATGATCTGCTTTAATGGATAGGAAAGACAAATATGTATGAGTATAGTAATTATAATATGTTGGGATATGAACTAAATGATCTTGATGTACAAACAATACAGCAGGAACTTTGAGAGATGGGAAAAATCTTCATGGGTCTTAGGATGGGTAGAATTTCTACAGGGGAAGATGGGGAAGTAAGACATTCCTGAAAGAAGAACAGATCAACAAATCAGTGGAAGGGGAATAAGGTAGAAGGAAATTAGTGCTCTATTTGTGTCTGCCTATTAATATAATAGTCATCATTTTCTTTATGTAACTTTTTCCTCCCTCTGTTCCTTTGCACTTGTGACAGCCACTGCCCCCCATCCCCGAAATCTGGAATCTTCTCTCTCATTTTCATCATATAGCTGCCTTAATACCCCTCAAAAACCTTATTTTGGATTACTATCTCTTCCTTTTCTGTCTTCATCTTTGTTAAGGGAGTAATTACTATTGTTAGTATGCCTTACAATAGCTTCTGCATCCTTTCAACTTGTTGTATAAGTTGTTGCTTCTATTCTGCTAGTGACTTGAAAATCAGATATGCCATCTGTTAGGTTTTAGTGTAAGGTAAGAGTGAGTGAACTTGGTGTGAGGTCTTACGTGGTCTTCCAGGGAGTTGAATGCCTAGGCTATGGTGTATGTATGTGTTTGGGGCATGTGGAACTCTACTTAAGCCTTTTCAGCTGAATGGAGTTTTTCTTCTTCTCAGTTGAATTGAGTTCAGCATGCAATTATCAAAAGGTCCAAAATGAATATTAATTGGAGAATGAGTAACTCTCCATCTAAAATATCTCCAGGATCTCTTATCTTATAATTAAATAAATTAAGAATGTCTTTTTCCCTCAGAGCTTCAGTGAAGATGTGTTCCAGTCTGTAAAGTCGTTACTACAGAGTGAGAAGAAACTATGCAGTGTATCAGCAGAGGACTGTTTAAAGCAGGACGAACATGCCAATTTAACTGAGGTTTGACACATTACTTTCTAACCCCTTTCCTGATAATGCACAATGTATTTTTTTTTTTTTTTTTTTGAGACAGAGTCTCACTCTTTTGCCCAGACTAGAGTGAGTGCTGTGGCGTCAGCCTAGCTCACAGCAACCTCAAACTCCTGGGCTCAAGCAATCCTTCTGCCTCAGCCTCCCGAGTAGCTGGGACTACAGGCATGTGCCACCATGCCCGGCTAATTTTTTCTATATATTTTTAGTTGGCCAATTAATTTCTTTCTATTTTTAGTAGGGACGGCGTCTCACTCTTGCTCAGGCTGGTTTCGAACTCCTGACCTTGAGCAATCCTCCCGCCTCGGCCTCCCAGAGTGCTAGGATTACAGGTGTGAGCCACCTCGCCCGGCCCACAATGTATTTTCATACATCTTTGTAGGGTGTGCAAATCTCCAAGTGTTTTTTCAAAGAAAGGAAGGAAATTTGTTATTTGTGTATCTGTTTGTTATTGAGTGTCTATCATGTGCCAGGTACTTTCTTCTACATTATCCAATTAACCCACACAACTATGGGAGAGAAGTTTTATTGCCTTAAGTTTTATAGATGAGGAGACAGGATCCTAGAGAGTAACAATTTACCGAGATGCCTGGAAGTTAACTGAAACACTTGTGTGAAGTAAAAACTGTATTTAATCGGAATAAAGATCCTGGGATAATTTAAGATTCTGGCTTACTTCTGAATCATCAGAAAGAGATTGAAAGTATATTCAGTGTTGCTTTATATTTTATATTTTAACTATGTGGTTTTCTCCTGATTCTTGAGAACTGGTCATCCATATTGCTATCATTTAAGTAGTGCATATTTTTAGCCACAGTACTTGTTTAGTAGACAGTTTACTATTCTGTCCTTAAATGGAAAAAACTTCTTACTGTGATGCCAAAAATATAAAGAAAATATAAATTTTAAAAAATGACATTTTTTTCAGGCTACGAAAGTAGTACATATTCTTTACAGAAATATAAGAAATACTGAAAGTATAAAAAAGAAAATGACTATTATTGATCCTATGAATTAGGGGGAGAAAAAGAGTAGACAAGATCACTTATGACTCCATCAACCAGAGTTAATCACTGCATCACCACGTATAGTTTGATGTCTCGCCTTCCAGTATTATTTTCAATGCATATGTTTTTAAAAATAAGATTGAATTTATGTGTATATAATTTTTCTATAACTTGTCCTTTTTACTTAATAATGTGACATATCTTTATGCCATTAGATATTCTTGAGAAATTTATATAAATTTCTGCAGTGTAATCTCTATATAAAGGTGTTGAAGGAAATAAATGACACGGTCACAGGAGCCAGTGAGGAAGTAGCCTTGGGGATCTAGTTGGGGAAGGCATCTATGAGGAGGTGACATTTGAGTAGAAACTTGAAGAATGAGGAGGAGCCAGGCACATAACCATCCAAAGAAGAGAGATTCAGACTGAGGGGCGCAGCTGCAAAGCCCTTAGGCTATGTTCTAGACCCAAACAGGGGGCCCATGTATATAAATGAAAATGAGGGAAGGCTGAAGAACCCCAGTTAGGATTTTGCTGTGGAAAGCATGGAAGAGAAACTCATGGTAACAGTAGTGATGGGGCCAGGTGGGAGAGGATTGTAGTGTGAAATGCAGGTGAGAAGGGTCGCAGGGGTAATGAGAAGAAGTGGATGTATTTAAAAAATGTTTTGGGGGTAGAATTGATTGAACTTGCTAGTCAGGGAGATATGAATGAGCTCAAGAACTGCATTTTGGAGCCAAATCTTTGGTGAAAAACATATTTGATTATCTTTGAAAATATTATCCTGTCCAAGGCAGTCAGCATTCTAATGCTTTGTCTGTTTTTTCCCGTTTCTCAGCTTTGTCAACAGTCTGAGACAAGATTTAAAAATTCAAATTAATGGAGCTTTTTTCCTTTTTATTCAGGTCACCTTTCTGGGTTTTAATGAAGAGACAGATGCTGCTCATATACAGGTATGATCAATTTATTGAACTGGAAAGGACCTTGAGAAATTATTTGGAACAGATATTGAGACCACAAAAAAAATGCCATAATGCCCCAGATTTACACTAAACTCTTCTGATATCTTTCCTTTTAAAAGTTAAAAGGGTGACATTTTGAGGTCAGCTTTTGAGTGTGCTTCGGACATTTTCACTTTTAGCATTTTTACTGAATACCCTTGTTACAGAAAAGCAGCTTTAGGATTGAGCACAAAAGTCATTTATGTGAGAAGGTCGTAAACCGCAGGCTGGCTGACTTTTTTTTCATTCTGTGCATAATATAAAATGTAAGCCTTGTTTCCTTATTTTGATGGTTTTCATAATTTGACTTCACTAGTAGAACATTTTTTATTTTTAGTTGAGCTAGAATTAAATTTAAAAAATAAAATTGGTAAAATGTAACAATTAGCCAATGCAAACATTTTCGCCTGTTTGATTTAGACAGTTATTTACATCAGGACTGATATTTGAGATTAGGTTCAACAAAGGAAACCTTCACAGTTATGTGAACAGTAGCTGAAGCTTGTGTGGACATGGTAGGCATACTATTTTTTTTCTCCCTCATGCTACTTCTTAAAAATTTGTGATTGTTTCCTTTTGTGGAAATAAAGTGTCTCCTAAAAGAGGAAGAGAAAACATTACTCAGTTCTTTTTGAATAATGCATAGGTGATTATGAATAAAAATTTTGTTGTGTGTTCTAATTGTGCCCTTGCTTGAAGGAAATAATCTGGACAGAAGGAACAAGAGAGGACATATTCTTGAGAACATATATGGCTGGGAAGAGAAATGTTTCAAAGTATTTCTCTAATACTCTCCTTTTCCTTTAAGAGTTACTGATAAAACCATGTTTATAAAGGAAAGTACTCTATAAGGGGTCAAAGACTTTAACAAGTCTTTAACTGGGTAAATTATTTATATAAAAAGAGCAAACAAGAAAAAATAAAAGCTATTTTCTTTTTTTTTGAGACAGAGTAACCCTCTGTTCCCTGGGCTAGAGTGCCGCGGCGTCAGCCTAGCTCACAGCAACCTCAAACTCCTGGGCTCAAGTGATCCTTCTGCCTCAGCCTCCCAAGTAGCTGGGACTACAGGCATGTGCCACCATGCCCGGCTAATTTTTTCTATATATTTTTAGTTGGCTGATTAATTTCTTTCTATTTTTAGTAGAGATGGGGTCTCGCTCTTGCTCAGGCTGGTTTCGAACTCCTGACCTTGAGCGATCTGCCCACCTTGGCCTCCCAGAGTGCTAGGATTACAGGTGTGAGCCACCGCGCCCAACCTAAAAGCTATTTTCTTTTCCTTTAATCTTCATAAAATTTTCTGTTGAAGTCTAATACAATAACTTGAGGAGGAAAGACAGTAAAATGGATTTGTATTTTACAAAGTTAAAACTTAAATCTCTGAGCCAAAAATTAAGTATGAAAGATTCCAGAGTTAAACCTGAGGACTGTAGGTTGACATCTGCTAGAAACTATTAAGTGCCTAATTGTCATGGATGTGTGAGGTGTTATGTAAAATTTTATAGATAAATAAATTTTATAGATTTATAGATCAGTACATTTGAAAGGCTACAGGAATAGCCAGTGTTAAATAATTTTAGTACCTTTTTGAGTTTAAAAAAAATTATCTGTGGGTAATAAACTGCATATGTTAACTATTATGAACCAGAAAATTTATTAACCAGTAGACCTGATAATTTTTGAGTAGGGCCCACGTTATAGGAACCTTAACAAAAGTGTTTTTCTACAGTGTTATTTACTGTTATTATTTTAAATTAGGATTTAGCTGCAGTTTCTTTGGAACTTCCAGATCTTCTGAATTCACTCCACTTCTGCAGTCTAAATGAAAATGAAATTATTTGTATGAAGGATATAAATAAATCATCAGATATAAGCAGTGATCCTCTAAATCAGGTAACTTTTATAGATAATTTCTAATGAGTCAGGGAAAATTTTACTACAATTGATAAAGAGTATTAAACTTTTAAATGCTTGGATAAAGTTTTGTTTCTTTTTTAATGCTATCTTAAGATAATACAGTTTCTGAGAAATATAACTCATGAAGTGTTGATGTCCCTGAAGAATACAATAATTTTAGTCATAGCTTACAAATTAGATTTTCCATCTGTGAAGTTCCATATACAGATTTTGCATACATTAATATGTGTGCAAATACATATTAATTTTTTTCTAAAAAAAATCTTTTTTTTTTATTTCTTGAACAACTTTTACCTTTATATAAGGTATAGGGATTTTTCCCTTTTGTGGCCAGTTTTAAATTTATATAAATGTGCTATATGTTTTAGAGAATATACATCAGCTTCTTTTTCAGTTTTAAAAAAATTCCATCTAAAGTGGACATCTGATAATATATTCTTTATTTTTAAACAAAAATGTTACCATTTCAAATAGATGGTTAGTTTTAAAATACTCAGTGCTTAGTTCTTTACCAAGTATATGATTTTGTTGATAATGCATCACAGAAAAATGCTTTATATTTTAGGAGGTAAAACATATACAACTGAACCAGTAGATTTAAGGATTACTTATTCCAAGTATTAAAAAACTGCTGTATTCTTTATGAGATCTGATAAAAGTAGAACTGCCTGCCTCATTTCTTTAATTATATTCTTCATTCATATTTACTTTGCTGTATTTACTAGGATATAAGAAGTGATTATTATATTTGGTTTCTAATTTTTTTACTAAATCATTCCTCAATATTTTCACTTTTTAGATAATATATGGGGGAAAATCTGGTAACTTGTATTCTTAGGGCTGTAAACATTATTCTAAGTTGTAATACTAGGGAAATTTAAGTAAAAGGAGATGTTTCTTTTATTGTGATACAAGGGAAGATGGCATCATTCTGGAAGGTATGGGAAAATGGGATAAAAAACAATAAAATAGAACCTGGTTCCTGCCCTCAAGCAGTTTGCAATATGGTTGGTGAGATAGGTGAATGATTAAATAAGGAAAATCACAGGGCTGTATAGTAATACAGGAAAACATAATTGCTCAAAGGAATGGGTAGGTAGTAAGTTCTGTAACATTTAAGGAGAACAAACTAGGCAGAATTTGAATACCTAGATAAGAGAAAGATGGGAGAAAGAGAGACTGGGAAGTGAGAAATGGAGAGAAAGTATGAAGAAAAGGATTAAAGATTACAAAACCAGGAGCCTTCAGTATGTATGTATTTCTTGTTTGCTTCTTTTCTTGTCTGAGATTATCCTTACTTCTAGGCTTTACTTCCAGATAATATATTTTGTATTTGAAATTAAAATTATTTTTATCATCTTTCATGTTTCCCAAGAGTCGTCATTCTGAAATGCTTTGTGTCATGAGAGTGTCACCTACATTACCAAGATTCAGGATGGATTTCATCTTTAGTCTCCTAAGTAAATATGCTACTGGTATGAGATATACCCTGGACACATACTCGCATCAGAAGTGCCAACTTGAGAACACTAACGAAGATGATGATGATACCAACCAGTCCGTGTCTTCCATAGAGGATGACTTTGTCACTGCTTTTGAGCACTTAGAAGAAGAGACTTCAAAGCCATTTAGTGATGGTGTGTTTTTTGTTAGACTTTTTCCTGAAATGGAGATAAACTTTAAAATTCACTTTTGAAAGTTTTAAGGCATATGTGTTCAGTTGAAATTTTTGTTGAAATTTGATCCAATTGAAACAATTTAACCTTTTTTCTGGTTGCTTGAAGAATTAATTTCCTTGTGATTTTAAGTTCATTGTTACCTGGTTTCCAGTTTTGCCATTTCTGCTCTTACTTAGGCGGTACTGCTCAAGTGCTATTTCCGTCATTGCTTTAAGAGTCTGGAGCATGCCTAGGTTCAAGTTTCAGAAGAGTTAGCTGGCAGAGTCACCACAGTAATGTTTCTAAGTTGCGTCACAGTATGTGAAGCATTCCATATATCAGGTATCCCCAGATACAGGGTAAAATAAAATTATTTTAGTAAAAGGTGTATTTGCTTTCCAGTGTTACTTGGGGTGAATCTTTCTGTTGAACAATATAGTTTAGAAGATAACTGGTATTATAAATGAATATTTCATGTTTAAAGTCGATTTATTCAATTGATTTAAATTTCTAAAAATTTCTGTTCAAGAATAATTTAATCATTTCACTCTTTTCCTATAGGAATAAACATCACTACACTTAGAAGCCAGTGTGATGCTGCTGCGCAGACTGTTTCCGGTCCCCATTTAGAAACCCATGATTTAAGGATTCTGGTTAGCTCTGGCCAGCAGAAGTCATTAGCTAAACCCTCAACTTCCTTAACAAATGTTCAGGGACATACAGAACTACCTTCTGTGAAAACTTCGGTCACAACATCAATTTCAGAGCCTTGGATCCAAAAGAGTTTCTATAGGTCATCTAATGCTTCAGATAAAGGTAATGATATACAGAAAATGTTTTTTTCTTCTTCTCCTGCCTACTCATCTGAATCAGAATGCTCAAGTCCAAGTCCTGTTATTTTCCTGGATGAAGAGGGATATCAAAAAAGTTTGAAAGCAAAACTTGACCTCCCTAAAATTCCTGTGATGAAAGATGATATAGAGGATTCAGACTCAGAAGTAAGTGAATTTTTTGATAGTTTTGATCAGTTTGATGAACTAGAACAAACTCTAGAGACTTCTTGTCCGTTTATTAAAGATCCTATCATAGGGAAGTCATCACAAAAGAAAGGGCACAAACATGGAAAATCTTGTATGAATCCTCAAAAATTTAAATTCGATCGTCCAGCTCTCCCAGCTAATGTCAGAAAGCCAACTCCTCGTAAACCAGAATCTCCGTATAGTAACCCCTGTGATGCTCCAGATTCTCCTCGCCCAGTGAAAGCAACTGGGGAAGATAGTGGTTTGTTTAGCCCTATTCGATCCTCTGCATTTAGTCCTCTTGGAGGCTGCACACCAGCTGAGTGTTATTGCCAAGCAGATAATGGTGGAGATAGGATTCATGAAAATCATGATTCTATTTATTACACCTATGAAGATTATGCAAATAGTGTTTCCTGTGAAGTACTAGGCTCAGTTCTTCATACCCAACATGCTAATGCCATATCAAACATTAATAGTTCTAAAAATGGTGAAAATAAAACTGTACCTCTTAAGCATGGAAACCTTGATCAAAAAAATAAATCTAAAAATAAATCCTTAATGATTAAAGATAGCATTCAGAAATTTGCAGTAGATCTTGTGGAAAAAAGTTTTGGCAGTGCATTTAAAGACTTACAGAAAGGCGTCTCTTCATGTACCAATGCATTGTGCCACTTAGCCATCAAATTGACATCATCTGTCTTTCAGATGGCATTTAATGAACTGAGAAGGCAGCGTGCATTTTCACTGAAAGAACGTGCCATTAGTGGCCTGGCTAATTTTTTGGTGAGTGAAGCTTTATCAAATGCCTTAAAAGATTTACAGTATGTAAAGAAGCAGATATTTACAAACACAGTTGCTAGGTTTGCGGCAGATCTTGCTGAAGAGCTTGTTTTTGAAGGCATCATGGAGGTGTGTCAGTTTTCATATCCTCCAACACCCGCATCTCCACAGTGTCAGTCGTTTGACTTTGAAGACAAAGTAGTGAAGTCGTATGCAAAAGATTTGTCTGAATCTGTCATACAGGAAGCATTCATTGAGCTATCACAAGTTGATGTGACCTTCACAACAAAGGCAGCAGTTAGTGTCTCTACGGATAACATCAAGTACGTGAGTGCAGAAAGTGTAGTGCCATCAGCACAAACCATCACGTTTTCCCCTTCTTTTCACAATCAAGCAATTATGGTGACAAAACCAGTGCAGGAATATAAAAAGGAATACACAGTGCAGGAGGCCTTGTTTTGTACTTCTGGAATTGTTACTTCTATACCAGTGCCCTTGGCAGGAAGTGCCCTTCTCCCATATCATATTTCATCTGGTATGTATCAGGCAAAGTCTCATCTGTCATCTGATAATAGTAATTCAAATGGTGATTCTACCCAAGCACATGTTACCACAAAAAACAATGAAGAGGAAGTAGCTTGTCTCCGAAATATTTGTTTGCCTTCAGAACACAATCCAGGTAACCAGAATGATTTTAAAGCAACTAATGATGATAGCGAAATGCAGAGTCCTTCAAAACTAACAAGTGATCCCATGATTATTAGCAACTTTTCTGCAGCAATGGTGCATACAATAGTAAACGAAACTTTAGAGTCAGTGACATCGTTTAAAGTTACAAAAACAGTTGATGAATGCACAGATTATTTAACAAAATCAATAGAGGGAAAAAACCCTTCTTCCCACTGTGATCAAGCAACACTGCAACAGAGTGAAGCTAACAATAAGGACATGTTTGCTGACGAATTATCTAAATCTATTATAAAACATTCTATAGATAAAAGCAAATCAGTGATCCCAAATGTAGATAAAAGTGCAGCATATAAGGAAAGCTTGCCTTTTCCTGGAGAAGAATCACAGTTGACACTGGAAAAGTTCCCCAAATTTCTTGACTTGCAAGATCACAGAACTCACTGTTCACTTTCAGTTGGAAACGATTGTGTTCCAGAATGTAAAGGTTCTATGGTTCATGGATTTTCTTTAGAGACACTACCACCTTGCCCAACTATGGTGGGTCAGAAACCTGATTTGAAGGAACTTGCTAAAGATAAACCAGCAAAAAAGCATAATTTGAAAAATACATCACTTGAGCCCTTTTCTTTTGGACAGGAAAGCACCTTTCCTCATTCACATACATTCTCATCAGCAGTGCTTACTTGTGTAGATGGTTTGCATGTGGAAGATAAACAGAAAATCAGAGACAGAAATGTAATACCTGATACTCCTCCATCCACTCCTCTCGTACCATCCCAGGCTAGTTCTGAATGGGATATCAAAAAGTTAACCAAAAAGCTCAAGGGGGAATTGGCCAAAGAATTTGCTCCTGCTACACCACCTTCGACACCTCACAACTCATCTGTTGGTAGTTTGTCTGAAAGTGAACAAAATACTATAGAAAAAGAAGAGTTCATGTTGAAACTCATGCGATCTCTTTCAGAAGAAGTTGAAAGCAGTGAAGGTGAAGAGCATTCCGAAGTAGACGTGAAGTCAGAGCTCTCAGGGAAGAAAGTTCAGTTTGCAGAAGCATTAGCTACACACATCATTTCTCTTGCAACTGAAAAGGCAGCTTCCCATTTAGATCATAAAATAATTCAAGAACCCAAAGTTAACAGACCTTGCTTAAATGCACAAAGTCAAAGAAGTATATCACCTACTTTTTTAAATCACTCAGCTGAAAATTTACAAACATTATGCAATTTTGCAGGTGATATGGCAGCAGAAGTCATTACAGAAGCTGGGAAAATAGCAAAAGTTAAAAGTTGTATGCTTTTCAGCCAAAAGAACAGTTGTTATGTTGATGGTGACCAAGATTATAGATCGGAAGAGAATTTGGACATAGAGGCCCTAGCACACCCAAGAGAAGTGGATCCATTTGTTCTTTCATTACCACCAAGTTCTTGTATGTCAGGTCTGACATATAAGTATCCCAGCTGCGAAAGTGTGACTGATGAATACGCAGGTCACATTATCCAAATACTAAAGCAGGAAGGTGGTAATAGTGAGTTAATATTGGATCAGTATGCCAATAGACTTGCCTACCGATCTGTTAAATCAGGATTGCAAGAAGCAGCTAAGACAACCAAAGTGAAGTGCAGCTCAAAAATGTTCCCTGTGCAAAGCTTACAGGTGAAAACAAACCAGGAACTGTTGATGTTCTCAAATAAAGAATACCACCAAGTAGATAGAAAAAGACAAAGTAAAAGAAACAGAGGTTACTTTTGTAAAAATCAAACTTGTGAAAGGAACCAGGATACACACAGAAATGAGTGCTGTGAACTGTATAGTTTTTCAACTTCTCTTGCTCATAGCATAACAAGAGATGTTAAAAAAGAGCTTATAGCATCTACAGTTTTTGGCTTGCCAAAATCCTTAACAGACTCTTGCTTGTATGAAAAATCAGTATATGATGAAGATACTGAGTGTCGCGTTGAACCAGAATTGCCTAAGTCTCTTTGGCCTTCCTCGCAAAATCATAGGTTTTACCACAGTACAGGCAGCTTAAATGGAGAGAATGTTGTTCAAGCTATAGAACAGTATGCTAAAAAAGTAGCGGATGACACTTTAGAGCTAAGTTTAGGATCCACGGTTTTCCAAGTGTCTGAGACCACAAAATCAGCGGATAGGATCACTTATGCAGAAAAGTTGTCACCTCTTATAAGTCAAGCTTGCAGGTATTGTGACCTTAAAGAACTCCATGATTGCACCGGAAATTCATCTGAGCACTTTTTCAGACAAGGTTCACTTACATGTAGTAAGCCAGCTTCTAATTCAAAATTTAGTAGCATCTATCAGAAATCCAGAATTTTTCACCTCGATGTCCCTCAAATTCATGTTAATCTCGATAAGACAGTGCTTGCTGAGAAGATAGTTGCTGAAGCTATTGAAAAAGCAGAGCGAGAGCTGAGCAACGCCAGCTTGGCGGCTGACAGTGGCATTGGACAAGATGGTGCCAGCTTTGCTGAGAGCCTTGCCACAGAAATAATGACATCAGCTGTGACAAACGTTGGACATGCTGTTAGCAGGTAGGTTTCAAGTTTCTTTGGTTGTTACGATAAAATGAAAAAGTAAATGCAATCACATATGTCTTAGGTCTTGTTCAGAAAGGTATGATTATTTTTAACCCTAAATTCACAAAAAATTTTCCTATTGCCTATATGTATTATTTCATATCTTACACATGAATGTCATGTATCTTTTCTCCTGATCCCTTTTGAGGGATGGCTTTATCCACTTACAGAGCTGGAAGATGAGGGCAAGAAGATACTCTCCTTGGCCAAGTTCACAGAGCTGTGAAGTAGGTAAAGTGGAATCAAAGAAACAACTGGAGCATTGTATACAGTAGTCCCTTTTTTCCCTTGGTTTTGCTTTCTACAGGCTGAAAAAAATATTAAGTGGGAAATTCCAGAAATAATTCGTAAGTTTTAAATTGCACACTGCCCTGAGTGAAATCTCATGCCATCCTGCCTGGGACGTGAATCGTCCCTATGTATGTTTCCCACTTGCTAGTCACTTAGTGGCAGTCTTGGTTATCAGATTTTAAAAAATGGTATATGTAAGGTTCGGTACTATTCACAGTTTTAGGCATCTACTGGGTATCTTGGAACTTATCCTCTGCAGGTAAGGAGGGGACTATTGTATAGCAAATATAGAATATTACCATATTAATTTACTACTCTGAGGTTAAATTTTCTACAGTGTTTTCTTTTTTCTGTTCACCATGTAAGTTTTCTTGTAAAGAGCATGGTTTAATCAAACTACGCTGAGGGAGAAAGCAAAAGTTCTCCAAATACTTTCACTACTGCCACTACCTCTCTTGATTGGTTCACATTCTAGGGGGACAGTTCTTTCCAATAGCTCTACAGGGTCCTGTTCTTCAGTAGCTGTCTTTTGTGTTTAGTGATTCTAACAACTTAGTTAAAATTCTCACTTTTAACCTTCACTCTCCCTGAGAAAACATCAGGACCAACCTGTTATTGGTTTGTAGGATTGTATTTGTAAGTCTCATTAGAAAGAGAAAATGCTTTGAGTTGAGGTGGGATTTAATTGAGTCACATGTTACCCCAGATTTTTTAGTAGCTTTTGTCAAAGTCATGACAAGGACTGTCTTTTTTCTTAGCCGTCTTAAAATAGGGAGATGCAGTTTGGTCAGGACTCTTGAACCCAATTTTCCGTAGCATCCACTTGAGATGAGAGATGCTGCAGGTTTCTCGTGAACTAGAGGAGGTCTCTATTTGCCTTCATCAGGCAGCCTCCTTCCTCCTAGACCAGGGGTTGGCAAACTGTATTCTGTGGGCCAGGTGTGGCCTACTGCTTGTTTTTGTATGGACTGCAAGCTAAGAATAGTTTTTATATTTTTAAATGGTTAAAAAAAATCAAAAGACTATTTTGTGATGTGAAAATTATATAAAATTCAAATCTCAATATTCATAAATAAAGTTTTATTGGAACACAGCCACGCTCATTCATTTACATGTTGTCTATAGCTGCCTTTGTGCTCTAATGGCAGAGTTGAATAGTCAGGACAGAGACCATATGGCCCCCAGTGCCTAAGGCTTAGTCCTTAAGTGTTTATTGTCTGGCCCTTTACAGAAATAGTTTGTGAACCTGTGTCCTAGAGCCACATTTTCTTTATTCATGACTGAATATTAGTTCCTAGTACACTGATAGGCATATAATAAGTAGTTAATAAATATTCAGTTGAATAGGCCTTTTTACAATCCAAAGCAACTTTCCTCATGTAAGTGGCTTCAGGCTATTTTAATTTTCCCTCCTCTTCAGTACCTGCCCTCACATCCACCCTCATTGGAGGGAAAGAGACCGTCCTCTGGATTAAAGTTTCAGCATCACTCCAGGGCCTAGCAGATGCCTTTGCTGTTAATTCTTCAGTATTCACTTTTCCTTCTTAGAGCTGGGTGAGGAGATAGGCCCTGGGAGGTCTTGTAAGCCAGTGCTTCAGTGCCAACGTTTTATAAAGGTCAGCAGGATTTTACTTTCTAATTCTGTTCGTTTTTCTCTTCTTAATGGTTGTGCTAGGGTACTGTAAGTGCTGACTGTGAAAAGTTGCCCCTAGTGTGTACAGTTTACCGTTTCACATTTTCTATTTCTAACATTAAAATTGTTTGTCTTTCAAGCTTGAAGAGAAATTCCTTCAAATGGGTTATTCTTTGAGGCGTTTGGATTATTTCACTAGTGTCGCTTTTCTTATGAATATTTGATTCACAAAAGTAACCATAAATATTTCACAAAGTTTGTAATATACTGAAGGGTGGCTCATGAATGTCAAATGGGAAATTATAGTGCATTTATAAAAGAGCAAAACATCTCAGCTATATTCTAAGCTGTCATTTGTAAACCCAAATAACCTAGCAGTCATTAAAAACTCTTCTCTGGACCTCATCCTGTGGGTCCTTTGAGCCAAAAACCGTAAGAATGTGGCACATACCAGGAGAAGTGTTCAAAAAGAAAAAGTAGCACTCTATTATGGCTCAAAACTATAGAGTGCCTGGCCCTGGAATACCCAGTATAATTCTGGTTGCTATATCTTAAATATAAAATGAGAACAGACAAAAAAAAAAAAAAAAAAAAAAAAAAAAAAAATAAGGGGAGCACAGTTGAGGGACTATTCTAGGCACTGGGGATACAGAAGTAAGTAAAACAGGTAAAATCTGTGTTCTCTTGGAGCTTATGTCATAGTGGATTAAGACAGACAATAGATAAGAAAATATATAGCTCGTCATGTAGTGATGAGTGTTGCAGGGTAAAAATAAAGCAAGGAAGGAAGGTAGAGAGCGTTTGCGGTGATGGTGGGCGGCAGCAGTTAGGGATGGTTTGCAGTTTTGAATAGGTAGCTGGGAAAGTAATATTGGCAAAGTAACATTTGAACCGAGAGCCAAAGGGAAAAAGAGAATAAGTCCTGCTGGAGACAGGGAGAGGAGGGTTCCAGGCAAAGGGGTGGGACTGTGCATGTTTGGGAAACAGCAGAGAGGCTTGTGTTTTCCGAAGTGGAGTGAGCCAGGGAGAACAGTAGGAGATGAGGTGGACGTTATGAAAAGGCATCAGGTTTAAGGACATGGGCTCTTATTCTGATTGGTGAAAAGCCATCGAAGGTTTTGATCAGAAAACATTTTCTCTCTTCATGTTTAAAAACATCACTTTTACTATGTTGAGAAAAAAATGTAGAGGGGGCAATTGCAGCAGTAAATGGACTTTCTCGTGATGAAGCAGTAAAACCATAAATGCCTCTTCGTTGAAAAAAATGAAAAGTGTTATGGTTCATGCTCAGAATCTTGAAGAGATTTGGCCAGTTTGAATATAGGCTTGATTGACGATGCTAGATTTCTTTTTGTTCTTAAATCTCCTCTAGTACAAATTAAAGTACTATATTACAAAGCAGGTGATAAACTTAGGAACTTGCATTGCCCTTCAGTGTCCTGCTTTAAACAGAATTTAGATAAATGATGCACTAGAGATAGATTCTAAAGAGATTAATAAGATAAGTTAGGGGTGTTGGTGGATACCATAGTTAACTTGGAAATTAACATGCTATCCTGCAGAATCTCTTTATTAGCAGACACAACTAAAGGATTAAATGGACCATTGGTTTGACTCTGAATATCATTCCTAGTTTTTGTCATCTTTATCATCAAATTGATAGTCTTATAAATTCAGAATCTGTGATGTTCTCAGTTTGATTTTCTTCTTCTTCTTCTTTTTAGTTCAAAAGAAACAGAAGACTTTCAGTCAACTGAGTCTTTTGGTAGCCAGCAGATGAACCTCAGTATTGGCGATGACAGCACTGGTAGCTGGTCCAATTTAAGTTTTGAAGATGAACACCAAGATGAAAGCAGTAGTTTTCATCATCTAAGTGAAAGGTAACTAAAATTTTGCATATAATTGTATAATTTAGGTCCTCAGACCTCATAAGTGAGCTATAACTTTATGTTGAGTATTTAAAAATTATAAATTTGAAAATCTACCATATTTTCAAAATGTATTTTATTCACAGTGTGTTTCTAATGGTTTTTGACACTTATTAAATATAGTAATTAGCCCAGCTGATTTTCTTTGGGTGTGCCAATAGTTGATTTGGAAAATATTGCATATGTTTAATTTTATACCTTTTAAACTTTTCCTGAACTATTTGTGAGCTTTTGAGGAAAATATTTTCTCACTTTAAAGAGGGTCCTTTTTTATTCTTTAGACGATAGGAAAAAAGACAGTTATCTGTAAAAGACATAAAAATAGCCCTATAATTTTTCTGATATTAGTTAAAGTAGTAGCTTTTTGGTGGTGGGGGGTGGAGGGCCTTACTTGTCCTGTTGGTAGGAACAAAATGACCTGGGGCATTTATACTTGAATGATTGAAGAAGACATAAAGCCATTATAAAAATTTGGTTTTGTGTAGCAGAAGGCATTTAGCGCATGTATAACTTTTCTTTGTTAACTTTGTTCAGAACAATTGTCTTTAAAATATTTTATTAATTAGGATACAGTTGTTTCTTATGTTCTTACCTCTACCTAAAGGCGTTCCTAACTCACCTGTAAAACTCTATAAAATCTTTATCCACATTAACTGATAATTGGAAATAATAAATACCATCTGTAGCTGAGTCTAGAGAGAGGAAAGGGTTCTCAGCATACTTCAGTTTCAGGCATACGGGGGAGGGACCCTGTGAGGCATCAGTTGAACAGTGCCCTTGGAAATGACAGACCAGGAGGGGGAAGGAAGAAGACAATTGAGGGGGAAGAGGGAGCATAAGGAAAGGAAATGGCTTTTCACCCGGTTGGACACTTCATCCCACATTTGTTTGATGCTTGGATTAACCAGTAAGTATTGATACTTTTATGGAATATCTATTTTGTCATAGTTTCTTATAATGCTATATAAACCATCAATATTTCTTAAAAACTAAGTCCAAAAAGCAGTGTTTAAAACTGGTAGAAGCAAATGGGGCAGTGCTATAAATCATAATTTGGTCTTTTCCCTTAACTTTATCTAGAATAGACTATTAACATTTAATTTCTTCTCTCAACCTTGAGAGACATAGTCTTTAGGATTTCAGTGGGGGTTGACGTCACTGCTTAGGAGATCCTGGTGTTAAAATGGGAGCACTATGGGTAGAGGATTGTGGCATTAAGAGGATTTGTAGCCAGTTGGACAGCTCTGTGCACAATGTTATCTGATTTGATGAGAAGGAGGAGGAGTCTTAGCAGTTTCTGTTCTTGGTTCTGTCCTCCTTAGCATTATTTTATTAGTGATATAAAATACTCATTTGTGGATGACTCAAAATAAGGCTGAAAAAATAATCCCATTAACAGAACAAAGGTTCAGAAAGACCAAACCAGACTGAGAATAAAATAATTACATTTAGCATGGGGAAATGCATTTAGGTTCAGAAAATTATTAGAGTTCCGGTAGGAGCAAACCTGGCTTGATAGCCATTTTGTGATAAAAAGACCTGTGTCTCAATTGACCACAGTTGTAGTATGAGCTAATGATGCCATGTAGCATTAAGGTTCAGGCACTCAGAAAAAGATAGTAGAGTTCATCCAAGGTTGGTGGTGTACTTGCTGAATATATAATTTCCAGGGCCTCACCTCCAGAAATTAAGATTTGTTAGGTCAGTGGAGGGTCCTGGGAGTCTGCATGTTTGATAAGCACTTCACGTGATTTCAGTGCATGTGGTTCGGAGACCACACTTGAAGATATATTACTTTACCCATTGTGTCTTTTGATGACATTAGCTGTAGGTACTGTTCTTTTCTGGTACAGAAATCAATGTAGAAGATAAAGACTTTGGCAGTTTGGAAACACCTTGCATTGTCTTGAGTGGGAAGTTCAGAAGAGGGCAACAACTTAAAAAAAAAACCCAATAATTTCAGATTTTCACAAGTGTTTAGGAGGATTATATAATTATTTGATCAGAAAAAGAACTTGTCTGTGTATATGAACTTCTTACATATTTCAGGTAGTTTGTGGCTCTCTTAGAAGTTATGAATTAGATTAAATAAGAGATGGGCTAGACTTACAGAGTTTTGAGATAATTTTTATGGCCTATGTCAGAGTTGATACAGTTTTCCCATGGCTGAAAGCCACAGTAAAGAATTTTAGTACTGGACTACTAGTTTGAAGGTATAAATACACCTGTTCTAAACATAGAAAATATGAAAGGACATAAAAGAAAGTGATGGAAGCAAGCCAATTTTTCAAGAATGAAATAGGAAGACTGTTAAGTAGAGAAATTATCTTATTTTATGTTGGGTTAATATATGGTGATCACACCTCCTAATTTACTCAGGGTAGTCCGGTTTACTTCTGCTGCTGTGTTGTAATTGTTAACGGTAGCTTCTTTCATTTTCAAAAGTGTGCTGGGCAGATGAAAAATTTATATGGTCACCTTAGTTAGAAGTGGTATTTTATAAATAACTGACTTCAAATCTGACCCATTTTGAGGTACAAAAGTTGGGGGAAGGGATGAGGTTAGTTAGAGGGAGTTTGAATTTTTAGTCTTTTCATTGTTTAACCGTTATTTCTTTTCATGTTCATGTAATACTTAGGTGATGGATTTTTATTACATGGAGGAATAATTATTGTTATGAGTAGAATTTTAGTTTTGTAATATTTTTCTTTGTTTAATCATTTTATTAATTGAAGTAAATACAGTATTTGAGATCTTTAACTTTTTTTTCTCTTTGGCTCACAGATATCTGCCCATTCTTTATTTCTCTATTTTCTTATTTTTAGTTTGTCTGACAACAGACTACATGGGCTAAACTCTGGTTGTTTTAATGGCTTTATAATAGAGCTATATTTGTTTGAATGTATGTTGAAAAGACCCTGATCACTTTTCACTTGTATTCTCTGGTCCCTAACCCTCTGGGGCCTGGACCAGTACTGGTCCGAGTTAGGGTCTGGGCTGCAGAGCTCTGTCCCCCTGTCCTCCCTCAGTCTGTGGAAAAATTGTCTTCCATGAAACCGGCCCCGGGTGCCAAAAAGGTTGGGGACTGCTTCTCCTAATACATTATGGTTTGTGACAGTTTGATAGTGTTAGAGTGAATATGGATATGTAAATTATTTGTGATTGCTTGGAAGCTATTTGGAACTTTAAATAATTATCTTTTTTTGATAACCATGTCAACATTTACTGATGAATATAAAATGATTTTATGTTAATTCATTTTTTAGAACCAAAAATTTGGTTTGTGTAAATATTAATTTTTATAATGGCATAGCCTAATATTGGAAATACAGCTGCTTATCACTGCGAACTAATGTGCATACTAATGATTTTAATAATTAGGAATGATTAGAATTTTTAAAAATTGCATGTTAAAGACTTTAATCTTAAAAAATGAATTTAATTTTGTTTTTGAACATGGTTGCTTTTTTAAAAAATTGCTTTGCTGCAGTTTCAGAATATAGTTGCTTTCTTCTTCTTTTGATTAGGTAGTGTAAGAAGTTATCTGTGGATGGCATTAGTGACTGGCCCACTAGACAAGTGTAATGCCTTAAGTAAGCCTTGGTTATTCCTGCTTTATTCTGAAGAAAATGTTATTTGCCATCTACTGAATTATATATAATATATAAAATGAAGGTAATTGACATAATAATAATATTTTAAAATCAGAAAACATCTTTTTCCAAGTAGTTAGAAAGGTCTTTTTGGGACTAGCACTCTCTATCCTATCTCTCCCCCGCAAATTGCCCCCCTCAAGCCTATCACTGTCTTGCACTATCTAAAGGCCTAAGAGAATGTTAACTTATGGTGTTTTTTTTTAAAACTTTATCCAAACTGAAGAGTGTTTGCATTTTACAAATTGTATCCCAAGATCTGCCATAAGACGTTAATTTCATTGTGAAACTTCTTACTTCATGCATTCATTTGTCATTGTTTTCTTAATCTGTAAAATAAATGTAAGTTTAGAATAATTTTCATCATCTATTGAGGACAAAGAAAAACTCAACTCCCAAATCTCCGAACCTGCCAAGTACCTTTTAGAGTAGCAGTGATGGTCTCTCTTTACCTCCATGGAAGCTCCACTCCACTGTGGCAGCTTCAGAACATTTGCAGTTATCAAGGACAGAAGCTGTTCCAAAGAAAACGAAGTTTGTCTTTACTATTCATTTTCTAGTTCAGCTCTGTTCTTTTCTTCCTCCGGCAGTAATGGTAACAGCAGTAGCTGGAGCAGTCTTGGTTTAGAAGGAGATTTGTATGAGGACAATTTATCCTTTCCAACATCGGACAGGTTGGTCCAGTCTAGAAACTTAAAAACAGATGGGTCTTTCACCACTAATGCATGATGTCATATTCTTAAAAGAATGTGGGTTACAGTGCCAGTATGTGTCAACCTGCTTTTCTCTTATATTTTGACATGATTCTGCTTGACGAATTCACATCTAATGAAAAAATTCAACTGTGCTGAGATGACTGACATCTAATTGCAAAATGTGTCACTGTTATGCATGTGTTGTTCTGCTTGCTATTTTTCATGCTACCAATTATTTCATTCAAGAGCTTGCTTCCTACAGGATTTCTATTGGTTTCTTTTGTTTTTGTTTTTGTATGTAGTTTTATTTTACATGTAAGAAAAGTGTAGAAAAGAATGTGTTTTTACTGTGTTAAAAATATACATAAATGGCATCAGCCAAAGCATCACTAAATACTTAATTATTCATGGCATTCTACGATATTCAAATGCTATATTATCTAAAATGAAATTAGTAGAGTATTTTAGCTTTAAATTATTTTAAATTAAACTTTATTATTAAATTACTTGGCTATATATATCATGGTAAGGTAGGACTTCTTGGTTTTGATAACTTTAGACATCATTTGCAATTAAGATTTTAACATGAAATGATGTGAGAAGCAAAGCTTCCTTTTTTATTGTCATGTCTCCCTTTTCTAAATGTCATATGTCATATTGTAACATTCATTCCTTGCTACATTTTTTAGAATTGGTTTTAATATTATTATTAATTAAAGTTTTTTTTAACAACTGCTATTTTATTCAAAAAGTGATGGACCAGATGATGATAAAGATGAAGAACATGAGGACGACGTAGAAGGTAATTGATGATTTATTTTTCAAAGTGTGTGTGTGTTTTTTGTATAAGTTTCCCTAGAGGAGTCTTTGTGGTTTGTATTTGTGCATTTTTATCAGATGGGCCCTGAGTTATTTGTATAAAACATTACAAATCAGGGTATTTTTGAATGAGTGTTTTTTTATCCAGTTTTAGGTCTTTTATTGAGCAGTTTGTATTTGATTGCTACACTAATGACGTTCTCATTGATGTAAAGACTGAAATACTTTGAAAAGAATTATTCAGTTATTTGAAAGAGAAGTTTATCATGATTTCTCTACATAATTGTCTTTTTCAAAATATAAAATCCTTACTCATGTTATAAGATACATTAAATTATGGCATATTACTGTCGTAGTATTTTCCTTCCCAACTGGTAACTTCAAGAATAATTAGGGTTTTATGTCAAACTTATATAAATCAATAAGTAAAAACAAAAAGATATTTCTAAATCAATTCTTCTGTCCCTTAATTTCAATCCTACACACATGCATACACATATTTGAAGAAAATATTCAAATCTTCTTTTAATGAACATAGTTCTCAATATGTAAATCATTGGTCACAGAATTTTGGACCATAGTTTGTAATCCTTAATTCATATATTAGAATACCCGAATGAATTTATTCATAGAAACTTCATGTTGAAGCTGAGTTTTTATTATATTTAGATGGTTGTTTTTTTCCAAAAATGTTTCCTTCTTAATTATGAAAATATCAATAATGTCTTCTATAGAGTGGCACATATAAATAAAAAAATATTTATACTCTTTGAGATATTTTTGAACCAGTGAATTTTTTTTATTGTTTCTTTAGAAGCGGGCAAACTGATAAAATTGCTACAAAGAATTTCTTGAAATGTACTTTTTGCCACCTGAGTTTTAGTCAATTTAACACCAATTGTACCTCCTTGTTTAGGGAAATCATCTACCAATTTTGAAGCTAAAATATTCAGACTTACAATTATTATTATTTTTTAGTTCTAATGCCTCTGAAAGTAGGCATTCTTCATAAAGGGCTTTAGAAGTTAGTTTTGCTCATCAGATACAAAGTTAAGGTAGTGCAGTATTTTTAAGAGTTATTGATGGGCTAGGTAATACTTGCTTTATTTGTGTTCACTAAAAACATGTTGATTTTGTGTATAAAAGTTGTGTACTTTTTCCCAAGTAAAACCTGTGAGCAGAGTTACTCCAAAAACTATACATGGTTGGAAATGCACGTGGTGGGTATTCTCTAAGGAACTAGTTGTTACTTAACTACTGAGGAATGATTAAAAGAAAAGAAAGATACAATTAAAATAAATATGAAATTTATTTTAAAAATTTACTTTTAGCACTAGTTAGGCTATTCAGGATTTCTTTTGTGAGTAGGTAGAAATAAGGAGATTAAGTATGTATAGGTAGATATGTTGTTACTCAGCTTTTGAGATTATAGGTATCTCTCATTATATAGAAAGTTATAGCCAACTTTAAATTTGTTAAATTTAAAGATTTCCTAGATTTTACTTGGGAAAAAGTACACAACTTTTATATAGAAAGTCAGCACGTTTTTAGTGAACACAAATAAAGCAAGTATTACCTAGCCTATCAATAACTTGTAAATTAGGTGACTGGTCTGGATTTACAGAAAGATTCAAAATTACAGAAATCCCAACAAACTTTTTTTTTTCTTTTGTAGTTGCAGGGTATCAGTCCCTTCCCTGTTCACTAGTGGTTAGTGACTTCTCTAAAGAGAGAGCTGTTTGAACGTTCCTATCAAGCCAGGCAACCAGGACTTCTGAACTGAGAAAACACTGGCAGTACAGAGAAGCATTGGGGTGACCTAGCTCCCAGCCCTGTGAACTCTGCTGGTCTTGTTCCATTATGTACCAAACCTATTTCTGATTGAGAATCATTTGAGAGAGGGGAGGGAAAAGACAATAAATTTATTTTTAGAGAGTAACGTGGGACAGATAATTTTTTAATTAAAAATTAGGGGCTAACACCAATCCTAAAAATGATTAGTAGTAGTCTGGCATGACCTGCAAACTGTAACAGAGAATCAGGACGTCCATCAACAGCATTTCCATTACTGGGACATATTGGCATGATGTCTGCCAGCATGCCCAGGGTGCTCACCTCTTGTGGTGTAGCAGGTCTGGGTTTCAGCACTCCTTATTGCTCATCATTAAGTAGGGATGTTGAACACATCGTATTGGTCCACAGGTCATCAGTTTTTTGTTTTTGTTTTTGAGACAGAGTCTCACTCTGTCTCCCTGGCTAGAGTACAGTGGTGTCATCATAGCTCAGCTATGGGCAACCTCCAGCTCCTGGGCTCAAGGGATCCTCCTGCCTCAGCCCCCCAAGTAGCTGGGATTACAGGCATGAGCCACTGTTTGGCTAATTTCTTTCTATTTTTAGTAGAGATGGGGTCTTGCTCTTGCTCAGGTTTGCCTCGAATTCCTGAGCTCAGGCAGTCCTCCCGCCTCAGTCTCCCAGAGTGCTAGGATTATAGGTGTGAGCCACCGCGCCTGGCCCAGTTTTTCAGTCAATAGAGATACGTCCTTCTTTATGTTGAAAGTATAATTCTCATAAAAAAAGAAACTTGAGCAGCATCTCATTTATACTAAAGGTATGCCAGAAAATTCCCTGCTTTGACTTTTGGGATGTAAATGGTTTCAGAGGACATTTTGTCTAAAGAATAAATCAATTAGGAGCATGGAGCTGGCTACCTGTGTTCATACCCTGGCTTAGCTGTTTCCCCTGCTATAAGACTGGTCTATCTCTGCCACAGATCCCTCACCTGTAAAATTGAGATGATACTAATTCCTACCTCATAAAGTGATTATGCAGATTAAAGGAGTTTGTACATATAAATAACTTAGAACAGTACTTAGGATGTACTATGTGTTGTACGTACAAGTGTTTGCTGGTGTTCTTTATTTATTTGAGGTTTTTAGTTGCATGTTTCATTTTTATTTTGATTGTAATGATAGCTTTAGAGTTTCGTTTTCTCTTTCTCTTCTACCTGTGGGCCATAATTTGACACAAATTATGAATTCAATACCTTAAAATAGTGTTTTACATTTTTGCTATCATTAAATGATGAAAGTTATTCCTTTGTTTTAGCATTATTTTGTCCTTTCAAAGAAATACTTTAATATTATGATGTGGTTAAGAAAAAATGGGTTTTTTCCCAACATTCATTGAAATCTTAAGAAATGGAAAATATTTGTACATACTTGGCAACCAGAGTAATGAAAGCTGAATTGATGAGTTTACCTCATATTGTTTAAATTTAAATATTAGGTTTGAGGCAAGATGGAAAGACTCTGCTAATTACGAATATTGACATGGAGCCATGCACAGTAGACCCCCAGCTAAGGATTATTCTTCAATGGCTTGTTGCCTCTGAGGCTGAAGTTGCAGAACTTTATTTTCATGACCCTGCAAAGAAGGAGTTTATATTAGTAAGTACCTACCATGTGTAGTGGTTGTGAGGATACATGTAATAGTTCTTGTTTTATAATGTTCTTGTCGTGTGGTTGATCTAATAAGATGCCTCTTGATGGCTGAGTGGTTAAATGCTTAGGCTGTAGAGTCCAACAGTTTAGGTTCATTTGTCAGCTCTGCCACTCTAGCAGCGTAACCTGGGGCAAGTTAACCAGTCTGTCTCAGTTCCCCTAGTTGCACTATGGAAATGAATATAGAATATATCTTATAGGCTTTTGTGAGGATTAAATATATACTGTAAAAAGAAAAAAAGCTTAGTCTGGAGCCTGGCACACACTAAGTTCTCAAAAGTAGGTGCCGTCATTAATGAGCATTGCATGTGTTCCTCTGAGAAGATTGTTATTCTCTGTATTTAATTGACTCATAATTGTACCTAATAATTAATATGTCTCTTTCTCTGGTAATCCAGTTTCATTCATATGAGAAGCTGGCATAATCAAAACCAATAAAAGTTTAAACAATGTGCTTTTATTGAGTGCTTACTATGTGCCAAGCACACTATTAGTCAAGATTTTCAGTGTGTAGTCTTAAAGTTTTTGTCCCATAATTTTCCTTATCAGAACTTTGGTTTAATTTTATCATAGTGTATAGAATAGTTCAGTGAATAACAGTGTAGATTGATCAGTAATAACAAAAAAGGAACAATAAAGTTACTCTTATTTTCTAGTTCAGAATTTATGAAGATATTTTTAAAAAACACATTATATAAAAATTTTTGTTTTGTATTTTGTCATTTATTTTTACTTAGACTTTTTGGATGTTTCCAGTTTAAGTTTCTGTTTTTGGGCAGAAATCAAAAATAGGACAGAAAGGGATATTTGGGAAATGAACTGCTAAGGGGAAAGAATGGGTAGGGGAAATGTTAGAACTGACTTTAGGGAGTCATTTAGTCTTGGATAAACTGAAAGTGAAGGAAGGCCTTAGGTGGAGCTGAGAGAGACAAGGCCTGGGTACAGGGACCTCTTCCCCATGTAACTGAGCCCAGGGGACCTATGCCTGATGATGGAGTGAAGTGGGATGCTTAAATGTGGATGGCAATGCCTGATTATGTCTAAGGCTTATTCTGAATAATGACCCTCATTGACCATGTCTGGCTGAAACCCCAGGAAGCTAGGAAGCTATGGAGTTAAGAGGCAAGTATAGAATATTTTTAGTGATAATGATGATGATAGAAATACTTTATTTTGTATCTTTCTAGGTAATATAATATTAATTCTGATAGCTTTACTATTAACTAGAATAAGCACTCTTAAGTATAACTAGAAGGTAAGAGATAATGATATAATTGATAATATAACATATTTTAGTACTTTCTTGTGCCTACACAAGAAAAAAGTGAAAAAAGAAAAAATAGATCCAAATTCAGAACTTTTGTGCTTCAAAGGATACCATCAAGAAAGTGAAATGACAACCCACAGATGGGAGAAAATATTTGCAAATTGTATATCTAATAAGGGATGTACATATACATTCTTGTACCTAGAATATATAAAGAACTTTCGCAACTCAGTAATAAAAATACAAACAATACAATTAAAAATAGACAAAGAATCTGCATAGTTCTTTCTCCAAAGAAGATATACAAATGGCAAATAAATACATGAAAAGATGCTCAACCTCATTAGCAATTAGGAAAATGCAAATCAAAACCACTATGAGATACCACTTCACGCCCACTAGGATGGCTATAATCAGAAAGACAGATAACAAGTGTTGGCAAGGATGCAGAGAAATTGGATCCTTCATATATTGCTAGTGAGAATATAAAGTGGCGCAGCTGCATTGGAAAACATTCTGAAAGTTAACTCAGCATGTCCACTCTGAGGTATATACTCAAGAGAAATGAAAACATATGTCCACATTTGTACACAAATGTCCATGGCAACATTATTCATAACGGTAATAAGTGGAAAGAGCCCTAGATGTCATCACCTGATGTGAATGGATAAGTAAAATGTAGTATATCTGTCAGTAAAAAGTAATGAGGTACTGATACCTGCTACACCATGGAACAACCTTGAAATAATTATGCTGAGTGAAAGAAGTCAGCCACAAAAGACCATACACGTGTTTTATGATTCCATTTACATGAAATGTCTGGAATAGGCAAATCTGTAGAGACCAAAGGTAGATTAAGTGGTAGCCTAGAGTTGAGGAGATTGTGGAAAATGGGGAGTGACTTCTAATGGGGTGGGCTTTCCTTTTGGTGTGATGAAAATTATTCTAATATTGATTGTGATGATAGTTGCATTCAACTCAGGGAATGTGCTAAAAACCATTGACTAGTACACTTTTCATGAATTATATGATATGTGAATTATATCTCAATAAAGCTGTTTAAAAAAAGGTTAAGCATATTTATATTACAAAAAACTAAGGTGATTTTTCAGAATTTCACTTACCAATCTTTCAAAACTTAAGAACTTTTGTAGAACTTAATAGAAAAAAATGAGCAAGGCATGTTCTGATTGGTGACAATAGAGTTCATTTAAACCTGTATTTATTTACTTTTTTGGTATTTTTCTTTTTGTTGAAACATTAACATTTCTTAACTTTCTGAAAGCCACGTTTTCGTTGAGACTGGAGTGTGTATTCCAGAAAAATACCACACTATATGTTGTGGAAGGAATATCCACATCCTTTTATTAAGCTTGACGTTGTCTTTATTATTTTATGTTCCTAATTGAGGGTGTGGCAGATGTATTTAGTTAGGTAAAGAATTTCCTGGAGAAATTATCCTCTGTACTCCCACACAGACTGTCCACTTGGTGAGGTTTGTGGAGTTCTGTCTCCAGCAATCCCAAATGGTCATTCTGCGGAGATATGTTTATAAAGGGCAGGAAAGGAAAATGTTTAATTTGGGTTAAAGGTGTGATGGTTTAGGGGAGAAGACCTCGTTACAGCTAGGAAACGACAGTTAATGGTAAACAACAGGATTCTTAGTTCTATCTAATGTTAAAAATAAAAATGAAAACTCGATTGTTATAAAATCGTTTTTAGTTAATGTTTGATATGTCTTTCTTTTTTAGCTTTCAAAACGATTGCAAGAAAAAGGATGGAAAGTGGGAGACCTTCTGCAAGCTGTGCTTCAGTACTACGAAGTGAAGGAAAAAACTGCCAGCGAGGAGAGATGCAAGTCCCTATTTGATTGGCTCTTGGAAAATGCATAGAACAAACCCCAAGCCAGTGTATTATAGTATTTGTTTTGGGAGGGGAAGAAACAGAGAAAGATGCTTAGGATAAAATTCGAATAGTGATTATTAACATTTTAAGTGAATTGGGAGGAAAGTAAATAGAGCTTTTTAAGTGCTTTGCGTCATCACACAGTGTATATAGTTCATACTTTTGTAATCTGTAAAAATATTATCTTCATGTATTCTTCTATACACGTGTGTAGTACAATAAGACCCTAGGAATATGTATTTGAAGGAAGGTCTAACCATGAGGTTTTCAGGGGCATTGTCTGACAGCGTTCTTTTTGCATCCAAATCATGCTGCTAGAAGCTGCACTGAAGAGGCTGAGGATAGGTTCCAGTGATACAGTTGTAATTTTGCTCCTTTGCAAACAAATGGCATTTCATTAATAACTAGTCTGACATAAAAAAATAAAATTGAGGCTAATTTTTTGTTTGTTTGTTTCTGGTAGATTTTTTGTCTTTTTGTCCTTTTTTAAAAAATTAATTTTATTTTCATAGTATTTGGCTATTGGTAGTTTTTTGATTTCCCCAAAGTATTTCTTAGCAGAAACGTTAATATTTTTGGTTTCTATGAACACTGTGATAGTTTCCCCATCCTTTCATCCAATGACATATTTGCCAATGCTGGCTGCTAATGCAGTCTTTCTGGCATGAAAGTGATGGGGGGTGTGTGTGTCCCTGTGTGTGTAAAAGAGTACTTTAACCTTGCTAGTGGTGTGTTCCCTCTTTTATTTTACTCTTTTCTTTGTTAAAAACCCACTGTTAATATTAAAAAGGTGCTTTAAAATAAAATGTGTATAAAGATTGTGCAGTAAGAATTTTTATTTGTCTTTTTGGCTATTTTGGGGCCCCAACTTATCCTGTGAGTGAAAATTCAAATTGGAGAACATTTTGAAATTTTAAAAATTAATATTTATATGGAAATGTATTTGGAGAAGTCCAATAATTGATTTCATTGTTGGATTTTTGAAAAAAAAATCTCCACTTTACTAAAGAGGATAAGTTTTTTTCTAGAAAAAAATGGGATTTTTTTCCCCCTTATAAAATGTATCTGCACTATTTTGTAATGCTCTCTGCCATGATCTTCTTGGGCTCTACATTTCCTACTACTTTGTCTTTAGAAACTGCAAGTTGATGTGAATAAGGGACCAAGCTTGTGTCTTGGTTTTGTATGTGTGGGGGTATGTGTACATTTTTGATTCTTCCACTAGTGGATTTTTGTAATCTAGGGTAAATCACTTTTTGTGGGAGCTTTGATTTTGCTCCTTCATGTTTTCTTTTTTCCTGAGCACTGACTTTTGAAAGCTGCACAAAATGTAGAAGACATAGCACCTGCCAGGGAATAGGAAATAAGGGCACTTAACGTTAATGTGAATTAATAATTATGGTAGAGAAATGTGTTTTATAGTGAGAGATTCAAATTTGCTTTTTAAGAAAAATGCCAAAAGCTATTTAAATATTTTGAGGTTACATTGTAAGCTTTGGTTTTTCTCAATTTAAGATACAGAAATAGAGCAAGCCTTAAACATAAATTTTCCTAAAATTTCTTCAAGTATTTTTTAAGTGGAGCAATGTAGGAAAATGTATAACCAGAATTGTTCCTTCCTTTAGCTCTTCAGAACTTGAGATGTGGCAGCACTGAACTGAGTTTCTAAACATTAGGACCAGGAATGTTTGCTCTTGTTAATTAAAACATGGACTAATTGATCATTAAGTTTAGATTACATTTTTATAAATGTCTAACTATCAAATTGTGTTAGTTGCTTGGGTATATGTACAGATTTGGTCAACAGCAAAATTGAATTCTGAATTTATTTTATTATTTTTTTTCTCTGAATGTGACCTTGTTTGGAATTGATTTCTTTTAAATTAAAGTGACAATATATTCGTTTTGTAAAACTTTCTGTGTTTGAAAATGTTTATGTTTATTTCTGTTAATGGTATAATCACTTCGAGGTAAGGTTTTCCTCATATTCTTATTTCCTTTGCATTATTGCTGGAGCTGTGCTAGGTTTGGAGTTTCCTATTTTAACCACTACCTAATGCCAGACCAGTCATTAGGTATTAGCATGTGTGGTAGTAATAATAATAGAACTCCACACTTGTGTCAATTCAGTGCAGGAGCATAGAGAAAAATATTAAGTATTGGAAGATGTGAAAAGAAGTGTGAGTTAAGCTTTCTCATATAGAGAGAAAACATTCGGGTTTAGAGCAGTATCTTTTAATAAAATATAATCTAAACTGAACTTTCTTTAAAGGCACTTTGTGATTTTCCAAAGACATTCTAGATCTGTTTGGTTGCTCCATCTTCAGAACAGCTCTGTTGAGGACAACTCTGTCATATTTTATTACAAATCTGCTTGACATATTTATATTGTAACTTTGTAATATTGCCGTTCTGCACATTTTGGCCCTTATGAGAAATGTCTTTTTCAGAACCGTTACAGTTGTGATGTGCATTGAGCTGAATTCTCTGTTAACCAATTTCAAAACCTTCGAGCGATATGTGGAAAGAAAGTGAATGAGACTGCTGATAGGGGATTTTCAGAATCTTATTTCAGACTGAAATGTGACAATTCTTTCATGTTCTTCTTTTCCTAAGCCAAGTTTAAATTACATTTATATTTTTGGTGTTGATAGTGATTTTGAAAATATTTCCTGATTTATACAAAAGGAATGATTCATTTATAAGTCACAGAAGAAAAGATAATATCTGTTGGACGGTTTAATACAATTTAATGGTGTTATAAAACCTTTAAGAGTATTCACTCAGTGAATATACATAACATCTTTATACTTTGGAAAATGTTCCACTTACCCTTTCAGATAGTTGATGTGAATTAATTTAATTCATAATACTGTACTTTTGCTTAAACAAGGGTTTTATGTTGCTGGTAGGAGAATTTACTTACTAAATGCACTGTGTATAAAGTGAAAGATAGTTTACCCACGTGACTTTGACATTAGATGACTTTGACATTAGTGCACGTTCCCCAAATGCAAAGTTTAATCTTGATTCATCATCAGAGTCCAGATTTAAATGTCTACTTAGTTAATTATTTAGCTAATATTATTCTTCCAGAATTAATATATTCAGTTTCCCACCAATATATCACTTTAAATTTTATGTTTTTCAAAGGAATCTTTCCATAGAATTAAAAAAAAAAAAAATGACACATCCATACTCAGGGTGTAGGGAAAATACATTCCATTTAAAACCCTGCCCCCGCCACCGGCACAAGAGAGTAAGAGCTTCAGTCGGAATTATAAAAATTGTATGCTAGAGTGAAAAGCATTTTTTCTCATTTTCAGCAAAAATCCTATAAACATTTACTCATTGACTGTATTCCTGCTCTGAAGATGCAGATACAGTGTTAGTCACTCTTGTCACTTTATTTATTTATTTTTTTACCATTTGTGTACATTCCTTTCATAGGATAGAGTTGTAGTTCTAGAGATTCTTATTTTGTTTTTGTTGTGATGTTTCAATACTATTTAATATCAGGTTTTAATATTGCTGGATTTGCTACCTTTGGTTACTTGTGCAGTGTTAAAAAAGTTACATTCTACCTTCTTGTTTAATATGCCAGATATATAGCAAAAGCAGCTTTGAATAATTATAGCTGTTTATTTGGCTGTGCTCAATTACTACGTTAAGATTTTGTACTGTGTAACAGTAACTTTTTTTTTTTGCTCTTCAGTAATTTAATATGTTCACTTACCAAAATATGAACTTCAGGATGCACTAAAATTTTGTTTTAGCAGTGGCTCAAAAAAAATTCAGAAATTTCTTTTGTAATAATTTGCAATTAATTGTTCTTTTATCTTACAATTGTTTAAGCCTGTGATCTTTCTTCTCCCAACTAAGAGTTCTTCAATAAATTTAAGAAATACCTGTCCTTTGTTTTCATTATATAATATCTTATTAACTACTCTGTACTGAACTCAAACACAGGTATACAAGTGGGATTGCTGTGATAGAAGACACATAAAAGGATCCAAATGCTCAAATCATGGTTTTTGAGAATGAGAGAACTTAGGAATGTTTAAAATTTTACTCTTGAGTCTACCTACTTATGGGTGCCCCCAAATGCTGACGTAAGTGACTTAAAAGGCTGGTTGCCCAATCTGTTTTGGACTTAATGCAAAGTAGAATTTTATGGTTGGCCTTGAATATGAGCATAGTTATGAAATTCTTCTGGCCTGGTTTGAGCACTCTTTAGTTTTAGTAGAGATCATTCGTCTGTCATGCCATGTACATGAGATACTTAAAACCTAGCTGCTGGTTTTTTATTACTAACGGAATTTGACTTTGTCTTAAATTTGTTTTGTTTTGTTTTCCTTTTATAGAGGCTTTATTTTTTAGAGCATTTTTAGGTGCATAGCAAAGTTGAGCAGAAAGTACAGAGTTCACATATACCCTCTGTCCTCACTTCACCCCCAGCCTCCTTCACTATCAATACCCCACAACAGAATGGGACATTTGTTGCAATCTGTGGACCTGCATTGAAACACCGATCACACCATTATCATCCAAAGTCCATAGTTTACATTAGGGTTTACCCTTGGTGTTGTACATTCAGTAGGTTTGGACAAATGTATAATGATACGTATCCACCATTGCAGTATCATACAAATCATTTTACTGCCTGAAGTATTTTAAACCCAGAAATTAGGGAATGGTCTCTTAATTTTTCATGAATGTTTCAAAATGCTAGGAAGTAATAATAGCAAACATGGGAAGATTTGGGTGTAAGTGTATCCCAGTCACTAAGAAAACAAAAATGCTGACAAAAAGTAAACAATATTCCAAAGACTGTAATTCCAAAAGAAAAATGGCTCAAAGGGAATGGGAAATGTGGCAAAGGACATTCGACAATTTTACACATACGGATTGTTTGTGATTTGTATCTTAGCTGGGACAGAGAGGAGGAGTAAGGGACGGGGCTTGAAGAGTTACCTCAGATACTTTTTTTTTTTTTTTTTTTTGAAACAGAGTCTCACTCTCTTGCCTGGGCTAAAGTGCCGTGGCATCAGCCTAGCTCACAGCAACCTCAAACTCCTGGGCTCAAGCCATCCTCCTGCCTCAGCCTCCCGGGTAGCTGGGACCACAGGCAGGTGCCACCATGCCCAGCTAATTTTTTCTATTTTTAGTAGAGATGGGGGTCTCACTCTTGCTCAGGCTGGTTTCCAACTCCTCAGCTCAAGCAATCCTCCCTCCTTGGCCTCCCAGAGTGCTAGGTTTAGAGGTGTGAGCCACCTCGCCAGGCCCGAGTTACCACAGATTTTTAGAAGTGTGAAAGGTGGAGAGGTCATGTATCCAAGGATGGATCATACTATTAGTGCTATTATACAAAAAGCATAAGGGTAAAAATCTGAGTTTTTTGCAGCATACTATTTATAGCAGGAACAGTAAAGAGTATGTTGCATTTTTTTCTCTCAACTTTGTAATTTTGTAATTACTTCAATCTCATTTTACTTTTGGGCTCTAGGTCAGGGAGGGTAATATTTTAAACTGGAAAAAGTGAAAAAGAGACATTTTCAAGGGGATTGAAGCCCCAGTACTGACTTTAGCTTTTTCCGTGTGCACCACACCTCCTTTTAAACAGACACCTAAATGGATTTCTTAGTTTAGGCAAGGGATTAAAACTAGACTTCTGTGTGCTGAATTCTGCCCACTAATTTGTTTTGGTTGGACATGTGATCTTTTTAATTACCAACAGTTAAAAATGAGATTTCACATTTAAAAATGTTTTGTATTTTCAGCTTCTGCAAACACTGAAAGCGCTGAAACACAGATTGAAGAACAGTTTGGCAGGAACTGAATAATGATTGCCCCTTTAGTCCCGGAGTGAGTTCTCTTGTCAATTCCCTCATTTCTGTTGCCTGCTGGGGCCGTGAAGGCATTCGAGACGAATTCAAGATGCAATTGAGACGCAATCTCCGACTTAAAGCAGATGAGATCATTAATGTGCTCAGAAAATCTGAACCGCATTCTGGCAACGCTTCCCTTCTCTAGGATTGCTCAAAGAGGAGAGGAACGTTCTAGAAATTACAGACTTGATGAGTTTATTGCTCCTGAGCAAAAAAATAAATAGTGACTGTCAAAAGTATAATTTTTTCAGTCTGTGGGGAAGGAAGGGCCAAAATAGGTTTACCAACAGCAGATTCTATCAGATTTACATTTCATTTTTCAGTGGAATTATTCTCCTGGCATGTTAGGATAGCTGAGACATAGCATCTAGATTTTAATGAGGCATTTTATATGGTGAGGAGGAGTGAATAATTGTGGCTTCCTAATGTTTTGAGAATGTGTTCCCGAAGACTTGTGGTTACTCATTGTCTACCTGGGGGTCAACGCCGTGAGTGACATAGGCCATGTCATGTGTAGCCTTTTTAATCAGCCTTGGGGCAAAGATTTGTTGGAATGTGCCGATCAGGGTTGTCAAAGAACATTACTGAGCATTGCACAACAACCACACTGAAGGATGTTACTAGAACAGCATGGAAAGAAACTAGGGGAGCAGATAAGGAACTTTCAAGTCTATTTCCTCCCTTTGTCCTTTGACCAAACCATAGCTTTGACGTTTTCTTCCAAAGGTGGGAAGGTTCTGTGTTTACATATTCCCCTTTTAAAACTATGCTTGAGTATTTTCAAATACTATATATATATATATTTTCAAATACTATATTTTTGATATAAACATAGTTCTTTTCCTCTTATATAAATCCTATGAACCCAGGACTTCTAAATATAGGGGAACTGATGCGAAGATTCCATAAGGGCTTAAAATACCATGAATTTCTGAAGAGTCACAGGGCTGTCAGAAAAAATGAAGCTGCTAGAACTACGAATGTCTGCAACCAACCTCTTACCTCTTTTCTGTTTATAGAAAGATGTGGGTGGTTGTGGGGCAGGCAAGCATGGAGTCGGGGAGGTTGTAATGTTACAGAAGCTTTTCCAACCTGTAAGTCTCTGTCTTTGAGACAGCCTTAGGTGGCTTGTGGCAAACTCTGGGAGGTCAGTTGCCTAAGCTCATGCAACTGAGTGGACTTTTTCACTGCCCTAGAAACCTTAGAAAGCCATGGCTTCAGGAGGAAAGGCCCTTGGTTGAGTGATGAAGCCTGCAGTTGATGCAGAGCTGGTGGGACAGAGTCAGTGTGTAGAATGACAATCACATCCAATAATCAGGCCCAAATGGCTAAGTGCTCTAATAAGGTGGGGGAAAGCACTAAATCTTGCTTAAGTACAGAGTGGTACTTAAGGGGAGAGAAAAGGGGAAGATGGGGGAGATGAGAACCCCTCAGGGCTGTTATTAGGGTCCTAAAAGGCTGCAAGGAGAGAAAGTCATTCAGTGTCAGTGACCTGTTGTGAATGGAAATATGTTTGGATGAGAAAAGAAACTACATTTATTAACGCCCACCATTTAGTCCCTGCGTTAATGGAGGGAATTTATGCCCTATTGTTTAGTGAGGCAGAGAGTCGTCAAATGAGTAATTATTTAAATAATAATTTAACTACTGTCATCTAAGGGTGGTGGGAGCCAGAGTAACCTAGTCAGGACTTCCTTAAAGCCTTGCTGAAGCTTAGGCTAGATTTGAGCTCAGTGGGAGCCAACCGGAAAAAGGGAGGTGGGGGGGTGAGGTGGGGAAGAAGAGGTTTCCAGTAGAGCAAAAGGCATGCACAAATGCCCTGAAGAGAGAAGGTGCAGGACTTCTTTGAAGAATGAAAGAGCATGAGATGTGACACATCTTGCAAAAGTCTTGGACATCTTAGCTAGCTCCCACCCAGACACTCCAAGAAAGTGTAGTGTGTTGCACTGCATGGTTGGTTTTAAGTCCAAGGTGTGGCAGATGGAAGTCTGTGCTTTCCAGACTGCGCCTGGAGTACTGTAAATCCTCGATACCATTTTATAAACCCATGGTTGTCTAATGTAGCAAAGGAGCTAAAAATGTATCATAGAGTTTTCACAGAAAGACAAAAAGGCTATTTGGCCTAAAGAAGGAAAGATGTGTGGGGTGACCTCAAAACTTTCTCTAAATATATGGAGGGCTTTTAGTGGAGACAGATTGGAACTTGTGACCCTGGAGGATGGGACACGGACCTGTGGGTAGAAATTGGCAGTGGATTTCAGCTTGTGCTCTAAAAATTGGACCTGTGCAAAATGGGCTAGACTCCCTTAATGAAAAGGAGCATGCTTGTCCTTGGAGAGGTTTCTGCAACACTGGCTGATTGCTCCTGAAATTTTTTTTTTTTTTTTTTGAAACAGAGTCTTACTCTGTTGCCTAGGCTAAAGTGAGTGCCCTGGCATCAGCCTAGCTCACAGCAACCTCAAACTCCTGGGCTCAAGCAATCCTGCCTCAGCCTCCCGAGTAGCTGGGACTACAGGCACGTGCCAACATGCCCGGCTAATTTTTTCTAAATATTTTTAGTTGGCCAATTAATTTATTTCT
>VBSM01003176.1:60296365-60321257 GCA_008086735.1 Cheirogaleus medius
ACTCTAGCCCGGGCAACCAAGTGAGACTCTGTCTCAAAAAAAATAAAATAAAATGCCAGAGCAAAGGTCTAGGATGATATCTTAGGGGATTTTCATTTGCTTATGACAGGTGCCTGGGGCACAACTAGTCTTGGAGCATTTTAACTGAAATTCAGGCTTTGAGGTTTTCTAGATCACTCAAGTGGCTTAACATTGCGCTGCGCTGCACGTCCGGGCCAGGGCCTGTGTGTGAAAAGTGTAGCACTTTGGGGTTACGACTTAGAGACGGGTTGCTTTATGAGAACTGCTTCTTTGAGGGATGGAGAGAATTAACTTTTGCCTTTCTAGCCCTGTGAGCTTGCCAAAATACTACTGTTTAATGCTTTCAAGAAGATGTTTTAATATTTTATCCAACTTTCTCTCCCAAGTAACCGCTCTTAATATTTTAATTTACATGTAGGACTTTAATTTGTGTGTGTGTATCTCCTTGAAAGAGTTATATGTGCGCATGGTATTAAATTCCAACAGATATAAGAATGTACAGTGATAAATGTCCCTCTCAGCATTCACTAGCCACCAAGAACCTCCTCACAGAGACAACCACTATTAATGAGTTTCTGCTACATCTGTTTATGAGTTTCTGTCTTATATAGCATTGTGCTATATAAGACATTTCAAAACTTGGATTGGCTCTTGTTACTTATAGTTGGATATAAATTTGAAGGTGTCAAAAAACAGGAAATGATGACCATAGTCATTTGGTCAGGATAGTGGTTACTTCTTGGGGAGAAGGATATATGGGAGGCTTCTGTGGTGCCAACAACATTCTGTTTCATGTCTTGGATGGTGGTTAAACTGTATTGATTTTGTGCAATTCTGTATATACATTTCACATAATGTGTGTGTGCACACACAATGTTTAAAAAATAACTGCAGAACTGATCGTCTTAAAAATGACCAGAGAGAACAGGTAGATTACCTGCAAAACAAAACTGATTCACAGGAGTATGCTCAAAGATTATGACAGCAGCCAAAAGAGGAGAGAATAGTATCTTCAAAGTGCTGGTTTAAAAAAGTCTAGAATTTCATATCCTTCTAAACTATTTTTCAAGAATGAACTTAAATTTAAGGTAATTTCTAATAGACTGAACGAGTTTATAATGAACTGTGCTGAAAAAACTGCTAAAGGATATGTTACTTTTGGAAATGGAGCTCAGAAGGAAATAATGAAGAAGCAGTGTTTAAAATAAGAATTAAAATAGAAAGTGAAAGAGAAAGAGCGACCACCTAAATGCAATACATGTTCATATAATAGTTCCTGCTTATATCTACGGCAAGCACTTTATGTCATTGAATCCAACATTGACCTTATCATTATTATTCCTCTTTTTCATGTGAGGAGCTCTGGCTCAGAGAGGTTAAGTTTCTTACTCAACGGGCACAGTGATAATGAATACCCGGCTTTGTCAGGCTCCAAAGCTCAACTTCTGTCCATTGCACTGTACAATACCACCATATTTAAAAACAAAAATGTAAAAAGATGACAGTTAAAATCACCTGAAATAACATATGGACATAACAACTAATTACATGTTGGTATATTTCCTTCCAGTTATTTTCCCCGTATATATATTTTATACAATTGAGATGTTCCTTATTTCATAAAATACTTGTCAAAAACATTTTTTAAAACCCCACATGAACCTTTGGGCTTTTCAAGTTTGATAATTGATGAATCTTGCTACTCTTGTGCCTCGAAATATCTTGGTCAGAGTTCTTTGTTCTGATGGATATATAGTTGTATTTTCTTTGCATTCCTATGTAGTGTTGCTCTGAGCTTCAAGTTGATATAGCTGACAATCTACAAGGCTAGAATTTTAAGTAGATCTTTTGAGAAGGACGATATGTAAGAAGGATCTCTGGTTGGCTTCCAGAAACCAGGCAAAAGTATTTATTATCTTAGCTTAACTGTGTGGTTTTCCTCTTTCTTTGCCTTCATTCTCATTCTGCCTGTCAGAGCTGACACCAGTAGAGGCCATTTCATGCATGGTTTCCATGGCCCAGTGAACATGCAGTGAAGAAAAAGTTACAGAAAGAGCAAATGTTCTTTCCAAGCTCTCGGCCCCTTTTTTCAGTTGTTGGGTGGCTTTTTCCCTTTGTCCTCTTGTCTTTTATAATCAAGTGTATCTAAAATTGAGCTCATCCTGCCTCAGCAAACAAGCACCTCCTCCTAGGTACTCTACCATTCATTATTCTAGCTATTCAGGTTTAATGCCTTTGAGTAATTTCTTAGTTGTCTTTGACGTCTTCCTCTCCACCCTGACTCCCCTCTCCAAGAGAGAAAAGAAAGAGGGGTGATACAGAGAGAAAGGAGAGATGGCAGGTGTCAGGGCCTCCATGCAGCGGGGATGAGAGAGAAAGTGAAGTGTTAAATGTTCAGGAAAGTTTGTAAAGTGATACAATGTGACCCCACACCCCATAGCCATCAGAGGCAATAAGCAAGGATCTACCTTACTTTTGAATCAGATATGTGTAGTTATCATTACTATCATCATTTATTTAGTTCAGCATGATAAGTATGGCAAAAGGAAGATGGCTCAGACATATCCAGATGATAGGAGCCACCAAGAGATGAGCCACATTTCATGATTAAATAGTCTGTAAGGTAAGTTAAGGGAAAGTACAGTAAGTCAGCTTGTTTACTGATTTCCATTTTCACTCGTTTGGCAGATGAGCCATTCTGACAAAACCCCGTTATTGGAAAAAATTGAACATTCTGGATAAAATATAAAAAATCTTCCTGAATATATCAACGGGCTGGCATGAAGGCAAGGAAGATGTAGGCCAGAACCTAATGAAGGTAGACATGCAGAGCTGCAAACAGGCAGTGAAGCCAACTTTGGCTTTGGAGGCATTTGCTGAACACAGTGCACTTGAGCTTTAGGTTTGATTGGCTGATGAGGCATGGAAGAGAGAGAGAGAAGCTGAGGATATTAGGTTCTCTAGAGAAACAGAACCAATAAAGTATGTGTGTGTATCTATATCGATAGATACATGTGTAGAGAGAGAGGGAGAGATTGATTTATTTTAAGGAATTGCCTCATATGATTGTGAAGGCTGGCAAGTCCAAAATCTGCAAGGGAGGCAGGAAAGCTAGAGATCCAGGAAGAGTTGAGCTGTAATTTGAGTCTGAAGACATTCTAGAGGCAGAATTCCCTCTTCCTTGCAGGACCTCAGTCTGTTTTCTCTTAAAGCTCTCAACTGATTGAATGAGGTCCACCCACATTATGGAGGGGAATCTGCTTTACTCAAAGTCTACTGATTTATATGTTAATTTCATCTAAAAATAATGCCCTCACAGCAACAGCCAGATGTGTTTGACCAAACATCTAGTACTGTGGCCCAGCCAAGTTGACATATAAAATTAATCATTATACCAAGCTTTTGGGCCTGGCCAAAGTTTACACCCTGAAAGACTATACCCACAGGATAAGGATGAAGCTAGGAGGGTGGGGAAAAAGCCTCTCTCACACCCTGGGGATTGGAAGACAACTTTTCTATCCAAAACTTTAGTAGTGAATTGAGGGGAAAAAATCTTCTGTAAGAATTCATAAGCTAACTCTCATGTGAGTTTGCAGTCTAAATTCATCCTACCCTGGCTAGTCTGAAAAACCTCAAGCTGAGAATTTAGTTTAACATTTTTCTATTAATGCTCTCATGCACCTGTCAAAGGCAAAAAGAGATCCCCTTGAGGAGCCCACCTTCATCCTAGGCTTCAATTATTCCCAAAGATAAAGTTCCAAGAAAAATTAGAAGCTTAGATTAAAAAAATACATATATGTGTGTGTGTTTGTGTGTGTGTATATATATATATATATATAACCATGAGTAAAAACCAGTAGAAATGACGGAGTGGAAACCAGCTCATAGACTTCAGATGTTGCTATTATCAGACCTAGAATACAAAGTAACTGTGTTTGAAATTTTTTCAGACATAAAGAGGAACTTAAATATAAGCAGATAACTACTTCATATCCACTAGGATGGCTAAAATAAAAAAGATGGACAATATCAAGTGTTGGCAAGGATGTGAAGAAATTGGGACCCACATACATTGCTGGTATGAAAAGAATTTAAAATGGTGCTGCCACTTTGAAAACTGTTAGACAATTTCTCAAAAAGTTACACATAGAGTTGCCGTGTTACCCAGAAATTCCAATCCTCGGCATATAGCCATAACAAATGAAAACACATGTCTCCACAAAATCTTGTACATTAATGTTCACAGCATTACTCGTAATAGCCCCAAGTGGAAACAACCCAATTGTCAATCAACTAATGAATGGATAAACACAATTTGGTTTATCCAAGCAATGAAATAGTATCCCACCTTTAAAAGAAATGAAATACTCACACATGCTATAACTTGGACAATCCTTTGTTCTGTCATCCTCAGTGAGCAGGAATATGCAAATCTACCCCGAAAGGCCAAGGGAGCTGAGTGGCCAAAGAAAGAGGATGTCACATCCAGTTTCTCAGAAAGAAACATCCAATAGCGACTTACAAAAACAGAAGCGATATCTTGAGTGACTACAAGATGGTGGATCCCCTCATTGCCCTCCAGAAAATATCCTTTACATAGCAAGCTTTATGGTAAAACATGGACATCTGGTCACCTCAAACTTTCTTGAGAAACACTGAGGAGGTTAGATAAGCATCTTTACGAGGGGTTACTTATTGCTATAGGCATTGCTTCTTTATGAGGGGTTATCTGTGCTACCGAACACCTTTGTATGTGGGAGTCAAGAATCAGTCATTATGGTGGTTTGGCTTCAAGATGGCATCACTCTTGCCATGCAAAAGGCTGTTTTCCTACAGCCTTAAAAACATTATGCTAAGTGTAAGAAGCTAGATATACAGAAGAGGTCCCATATTGTATGATTCCATTTATACAGAATGTCAGAATAAGCAAGTGCATAACAACAGAAAGTAGGTTAGTGGTTGCCAGGGGCTGGGGGAAGAGGGGAAATAGGGGTGACTGCTAATGGGTGCAGAGTTTCTTTTGGGGTTGATGAAAATATCCTGGAATTAGTGGTGATGTTTACACAACTCTGAATATACTAAAAACACTGAATTGTACATTTTATAAGGGTGAATTTTGTGAAGTGTAAATTATATCCAATAAATCTTATAAAAATATGAGCAGAGAAAAAGAAAATATTTAAAAAACAGAAACTTCAGGAAAATGAAAACTAAAATAGTTGAAATGTATTAATAAAAGTGCAACAGTTGGGTTTAACAAGAGATTAAACATAGCTGAAAAAAATAGGGAATTGGGAAAAATCTGGACTGTCACAAAGATAAAAATGGGGTAGATGAAAGAAAGTTTGTGACATTGAGGGAAAGGAGAGCTAACACAGGTCTAATAATTATAGAAGGAGAGAATGGGGCAGGATTAATATTTGAAAAGATCTAGAAATTTTTCAGAAGTGCAAGACAACCATCTACAGATTTAAGAAACCTAATAATTCCTAAGCAAAAACAGAATACACATTAGATTTTCTAAGTAGAGTTGTACATGTATTTGTCTACTTTTCTGCATTACTCAAAAAGTTAAAATTTCGAGCGTGATCAATACAAGAACAGAAATAAATTATATATATTCAAAATTAGTAGAGAAAAAAATAAATGAGAAGAAAAGATAGAAAAAGAAACAGAACTGGTGCAAAAAATAGAAAGCATAAAACAAGATGGTAGATATAAATCCCATTTCCCTCATTCCTCCTAGGTGTTCCTGAGCACACTCCCAGTAAACTTCCTGCACAGGAATATCTCAGTCTGTTTCCAGGGCAACCCTGTCTGTGGAAGAGTGGAAATTAGGACAACCACTTTGAAAATGATTGGGTATTACCTAGTTAAGTTGGACTTGTGTGTGACGATTTTCCTATTGAATATAAACTCTAGAGAAAATCCTGCATCTACATCAGGAGGTATGTACAATAATGTTTATAGTGGAATTGTTTGTAATTACAAAACATTAGAATCAACCAATATGTTTATCAACAGTAGTCTGGATAAATGAATAAATAGTGATATATTTCTCTAATGGAATTTTATACAACAGTGAAAAAGAACTACAGCTACATGCATCCACATGAATGCACTGTAAAAGCATAATAGCAAAAGAAGGGAGGGAAAGGAGATCTAACACATGTTTAATAATTATCAAAGGAGAGAATGGGGCAGCATTAATATTTGAAAAGATAATTGCTAGAAATTTTTCAGAAATGAAAAATAACCATCCACAAATTCAAGAAACCTAACAATTCTCAAGCAAAAAGCGAATACACATTAAATTTTCTACAGAGAGCTGTATATGTATTTGTCTCTTTTCTGCATTATTCAAAAAGCAAAAGAAGCAAGTCACAGAAGAATACAAAAAAGTGAATTCATTTAGACTAGATTCAAAAACAGATAAAAGTAAACACTATGTTAGGGATATATAGACATATACACATATGTGTGTGTATATATATATGCAAACCCATTTAGTCATATATGTGAACATATATCCACACATATATGAATATGTATGACTATAAAAATGAATTAATGCAAAATTCTGGATAGTGAATTATGTCTAGAGGTGAGGAAAGGGAGGAGGATGCAACCCAGGCTTCTAAGGTACAAATAATATTCAATTTATGAATGGTATGTCCCTGGATTTTTAATTTATATTTTCTTCAAATTATAATACATCCTTTAACACATTAACTGCCATGTGAGTTGTATTTAACTCACGCTAGTTTTGAGCCCAGGGCCTTGTGAAGCATATGTAACTCACATGTCTTTTCACCTTGGGAGCCATGACAACCATTTTTCAAACTGCATATAACTCATGCACAGAAAACAATAAAAAATAACAAATTTTTCATTAAGTTAGAAAGGATCATTTTGTTCTTGAAGTTTTTATTCTATTTGCCTAATTAAACACTGTGGCCCCAAGGAAAATTTTTTTTTCTAGTATGGCAGTCAATATGTTAAATAATATTTTAAATGTATGCTGTATTTCTCAATGGAAAATTCATTTGAGATATATTATTCAACAAGATTTGTTCAAAGTGGTTATGGGTATGTTAATTAGGTGGTTTCTGAAATTTTTGCAAAAACCAAAAAGAAAACTTTGAAGAGAAATAATGTTTAAGCATAGCTGAAGATAGTTCATTCAAAACAAAAAACCAACCAGAAAATTTTTCTGCATTTCTTGACTTGCCCCCTGAAAGCGCACATTACCAGAGTTTTCTCTTCAGTCTCTTAAAATTGGGGTAAGTGCAGGTGAGGGGAAGGCTGCTGCCCATGAAGGCAGGCAAAGAGAGGCTGGTCCACTTGCCTGTCTCATCTCTGCCACGGTCTTGAGCCCCTCAGCCCCTGTTCCTACGTTTGGAGCCCTGCCCCGTCTCCTTACATGGAAGGTGGCTCTCCAAACTCCAGTCCAAACTCCAGCCCTGAAGTAGTAAACTGGAAGTGCCTGTTGTCTTACAAGCTGCCATCCCCAACACCCCCTGGCTGCAGACTGCTACTGGTCTGTGGTCTGTTAGGAACAGGGCTGCACAGCAGGAGGTGACCAGCGGGTGAGCCAGCTAAGCTTCATCTGTATTTACAGCTGCTCCCCATTGCTTGCATCGCAGCATAAGCTCCGCCTCCAGTCAGATCAGCTGCCCCATTAGATTCTCACAGGAGCACAAATCTTACTGTAAACTGCGCATGCCAGAGATCTAGGTTGCATGCCAGGGATCTAGGTTGCATGCAAGGGATCTAGGTTGCACGCTCCTTATGAGAATCTAATGCCTGATGATCCGAGGTGGAGCTGAAGCGGTGATGCTAGCACTGGGGAGTGGCTACAAATACAGATTATCATTAGCAGAGAGGGTTGCACAGTAAATGTAATGTGCTTGAATCATCCCGAAACCTCCCTCACACCCCCCACTCCCTCCATGGAAAAATTGTCTTCCATGAAACTGGTCCCTGGTGCCAAAAAGGTGGGGGACCACTGCTGTAAAGGACCTGGATTGGAGGAGGAGGCTGCAGAAACAGGAGCAGGGAGAAGATGGAGGAGGAGGCTTTAAGCCAGGGTTCTTATCAGGAGTGAATACCAGTAGAGGGCAGGACACGCCTTTGCCAAGGTATGTAGAGGGACAACACTACAACACTGCAGAATGGGCAGTGTGGTCCTCTCCATGAGCAGGGAAGTGTTGTTTGCGTCAGAAGCTGGCTTGCAAATCAGCGTGAAGAAACAGGAACTGGAGGTCGTCCGGGGCAGGCTATGACGGTCCTCTCGGCAGCTTGCTTGGACAGTCGTGCCGGTCCACCCCGCAGCCCGGCTGCACTGGTCTTAGAGCCGCAGGACAGCAGGCAGCTGTTGGGACACACTGCCCTTCCACAGGTAGCCTTGCAGCCTCTCCTGCACGGTTCATGACAGGGCAGTACTTGCCGCCACCCTGGGGCCATATGGAGTTTCATTACAGTGAGAGGGAGGCTTTGGGAAGGGACCGCAAAAGCCCAGCAGCCCTGTCCAGAAACATGGATGGATTATCCACTCTGCTCTTTCAAAGCTGCAGTTGCTCCTTTAAGCCTCAAGGTGGTACAGCAGCCCAGGCTACGGCTTACCGAAGCCTGAATCGCACTTCGTGAACAGCTTCCCCAAGCACACACAGCCTGACTTCTTGAACCATTTCTCAGTCGCTTGCATTCCTTGTTTCAGATAGGCTGGCTCCTAATCTAGTCTGACCTTTGAGGTCTTTCCTTGCTGGTTCAACCATTTTCATCCTCACCCAGAATCTGGATGGTTTTCTTAATTCTTTGGTCACTGAAAAGGAAAGGCCTCTTCTGCCCAGGTTCACCCCTCAGATTCAGGTCAGAACTGCTCCCCTGTGGTCCCGGGGCCTGTCCTCAGAGGCAGCTCCTGGAGCGGTGCCAGGTGCCAGGTGCCAGGCACACAGCAGAGGTGAGTTCCAGGGGGCTCCTCGTAGGTCACATCCTGCTCAGGTGTGTGCAGCTCAGATGTGTCCAGCTCAGGTGAGCAGACAGCAGATTGTCACCACCAGTGTCCCCCCTAGGGTCAAGTCACCTCTTTTTGTATTTCACCCATTCCCACCTGCTTCCCCTTCACATGTGTCCTGAGTCCCACTCCTTACCAGCTTTTCTGGAATTTTCCATCAACATTTCATCATGTCCATGCCTTTTATAATTAGCTTTATTCTAAGTGTCTCCAGATTTTACTCCAAATTCACTCTCTGCCCAAATGTTACCTTACCCGTGGGGTATTCCCTAACCACCCTGTGAAGAGCAGCAACCTCCCGTCACTCCTGAGCCCCCTTATGTAGCTTAATTATCCTTCTTAGCCCTCTCACCACCTGACATAAGTGTGTATTCGTTACCTGTTCATCCCAAGAGCGTAAGGTCTCTGAGAGCTGGGACTTTGCCAGTTTTACTCCTGCTGTGTCCCCAGCCCTGGAGCAGTGTCTGGCATGTAGTAAGCACTGGGCGAATGTTTGCTGAATGGATGGACGCATGAATGAATGAATGAATGGGTAGGGAGAGTTTCACCCCTCCCCACTGGCCAGTGGAAAAACACTGCACTGGGAGTTTGGAGTCCAGGGTCTGGCTCAAGTTGAGCCACTAGATACTTACAGGACTTTGAGCAAAACTTGGCCTGTTTCCTAATCTATAAAATGTGTAGGCTGGACGGTGTGGTCTGAAGTTCCTTCCTGCCCCAACAGTTTTTGGTTTTATATTTATGCTTCCAAAAGGGGCCAAGGCTATAATCCAGGTGAACAGACAACATGCATTCTTGGCAGGATGCTGTTGTAAGTAATACGCTAGCATCAAAAAATGCATTTATATATGTAGATAAACACATAATTGCTTCATAAGCAATTAAGTCTTTAAAAAATTATTTTCCTAGGAAAATCTCCAATGTATTGGTCTTTGCTTATATTTCTGTTTTGATCTCTGGCTCCATATATTAACGGTGCTCATTTTTCTGACAAATAGAGGGTTTTTAAAAAATTGTTATTCTTCATTTGGGTTCTTCCTAGGATATTTCTTCTCATAATATGAAACATTATTTGGGGAAAGATACTGTGCTCTTAGTGTGCTTTCAACATGATAAAAGGTTGCAAAATAAGACAAAAATAATTTTACAACCTCTGACCTTAGAAAAAGAACTATCACTTTATGCCATAATTTTCCTTTTTACTATTTGGTTGTGGCTGTTTTGTAAGATTGGTACATGTCTGGTATCTAGAAGACATTAAAATATTTTTTGAATGAATAGTCAGTGGCGTGTAGAAGACAAAATTTATATTCTGGGATATGGGTAGAACTTCATGAAAGTGAGTCTGTCTTTCTTATCCAGGGGAGGAAATCTTTGTTCTTCCTAAATAAGCTTGAGGGGAAAAGACAATGCCTTTCCAGTATAACCTCATGAATTCCCCAAGTTCCCAACTTCAAATGTTTTTACTCCTCTCTATTTCTGGTGAAAACAACACAAAACTTTGTACCTGTAATAGGCAGAATAGTGGTCTCTCAAATATGTCCAGGTCCTTATCCCCGGTGAATATGTTACTTTACATGGCAAAAGGGACTTTTCAGATGGGATAAAATTAAGGACCTTGAGAAGGGGAGATTAGGATTCTCCAGGTACACCCAATCTAATCTCCTTCAACTGGGAGAACCTTTCCCAGCTATGGTCAGAGGACAATGTGATTACAGAGGGAGGGTCAGAGAGATGCCACATTGCTGGCTTTGAAGATAGAGGAAGGGGCCCAAGGGTCAATGAGTGCTAGAAGTTCTAGAAGCTAGAAAAGTCAGGAAGTGGATTCTTCCTCACAGCCTCCAGAAGAGAAGACATCCCAGATGACATTTTGACTTTAGCCCATTGAGATCCATTTCAGATTTCTGACCTACAGAACTGTAAGATAATAAAATTTGTGTGTGTTGAGGCACTAAGTTTGTGGAATTTGTTTCAGTAGTGATAGGCAGCTAATATGTTACCTTTTTGTTTGGACAGATGCTCTAAATTCCCAGAGTGAAAGAAAAGAGGCCAGTCCAGGGGTCTAGAGCTGCACCCTTCAGTATGGCAGCCACTAGCCACGTGGCTTCTGAGCTCTTGAAATCTGTCTAGTCCAAATTAAGATGTGCTGTAAAAGTAGACTAAACATAGATTTCAAAGATTTAGTGTAAAAAAGTAAAATATCTCTTTAATAATTTATTCATATTTATTGCATATTGAAATGACATTACTTTGGATATGTTGGTTTAGATGAAATATATTACTAAAAATTATTTCACATGTTTTTTAAAACTTTAAAAAAATACAACCATTAGAACACTTAAATTGCACATGTGGCTTGCATTTGTGGCCCACGTTATACTTCAATTGGACTGGGCTGCTCTAGAGCACCCCTGAGGGATGGGAGGTGGTAATTTCAATGGCAGACAGTTCTCCAACCAAGTGGCAAGTGACAAAAACATTCAGGCACAGGTTTCCAAGAGGAAAGGTGAGGCTTTCTTACACCTTCCTTCCTGGACCATAAAAGAAGCTGTCGTATTGGTCTTTGTATCCTCAGCACCTAGCAAAGCGGCTGGCACGTGATCAGTAATTGAGTGCAGAGAGTGCATTTGATGTTGCTGACTCTAGGAAGTGCTTTGACAAGATACCGCAAGATGGTACATTTGTCTTGAACGATTGCCCTGAAGGAACTTGAAACTGTGGTCTAACAGAAAACAGGATGCAACAACTGGGTCTTTTCCCTTTTGGCCAGTTATCTGTTGCCCTCCCTCACCCCTCCTGGACAGGGTCATTTACCATACCTAGGAAAGAAAAGAGTCAAAATGAGTTAAGAACCAAAAGGCAGCCTCAGGTGTCTAAGTGCAGATACTAGGAAAAATCCATGTAGAGATGCTTTCTGTTTGGCCTATTTCTTATCTCTGTAGCAATTTCTCAGCAGTGCAGAAAAAAAAATGACTTCAGTTCAGAATTAGGAGACAAACATTTCATTTGAAATTTTGGTTCTCCTCTGATTTGCTCCACGAACAATTTAGCTTCGCTGTAGTTCATGCCTGCTACAGGAGGCAAGTGTTTATATTTATCAGCAGTGAGCACTGTGAGGATTAATTAGTGACTCTACTTAAAAGGAAATAATTTGCCTCAGTAACGAATTATCCTGGCAGCGTAGGATTTGGGATTCTGATCAGTTTCTTCACTAACAGCTCAACATTGACATTTGCAGAATCTATTGTGGTTTAACAGATATTATAAGTCCAAAAGATCATATTTGAAAGTGTCCACCATGATTATAAGCAGCTAAATGTTGCTGTTTTTCCCCCTGTATGATGTCATTTGTTTAACTCAAATGAACTTTCAGCCATTAAAAATGGGGAAATACAATTTATTTCAATGCCATTTGAGTCTGTTTTGAGGTATTGTGGACGGAAATATCCTGGTTACTGGGTTTGGATGATTCATGTAGTCGAGCAGTCTGGGGGATAAACTTTATCTTGTCCTCATCTTTATTTTTGTTTTCTATATGGAAACTAATCATTTGAGGTTGCCAACATGGATTTGGGCTAAATTTCTTCAATGAAGTTTTTTCTACGTTTTTCTACTTCAGAACTAAAATCTTCAACTCTAGGCTGTTTTCCAAAAGCAAACCTGCCCATGAGCCCTCTTGAAAGACTGCGAGCCTGTCCAAAATAACAGTAAGTCCTTCTTTGAGGTTAGTTAGGCTGAGAATTCATTGCAGTTTGGTCAAAAACAGAGAGTGTTACAATTTAATCCCAGGAGCAAGAAAGAATTAGTAATGAAAACATTGTCAATGGAGACTGTTGCCTGGTACACAGGCTGAGCTCACGAGTCTGGCCCCCACGCAGGGGCATGGTGTGGGTGGCCAGTGTTAAAAGGCACACACACACACATATGCACACGCACATGCACACACGCACCATCACCACCAGTTATATTTTTCCTGATGCTTCAAGAAAGTCTGTAAGTTAAGACAAACGATACAGCTTGGGAGTAACTGACCATCCTGTCACTATGACAATGTCATATTCACAGGAAATTAATAGCATGCCTGCCAAAAAAACAGGCTGTACATGAAGGGATCAAGGCATTAAATACCCACAGAGAAAATAATACAGACGCAATCCAACTGTTCTGTAATAGTCTATAGCAACCTATTCTAATGATATGGATAAGACTTATAATAGCCCTGTATGTTAAACCTCTTCAACCAAACTATTTTAATAGTCCCACAAGGTCCCTATTTAGTATTGAAGATCATCTCCTTAGCAAAACTTATGCTTTAATTGAGCAAATATAAAGTAAACACCTTAGGGTTTTGAAGAATACCATTAGACAATGTACAAGGGAGCGCAGTTGGATCAAACTTTGAAGATGTACATGGCGCCTCCCTGGCTCTCTTCCTGGTTAATGAATAGCTTTTGTCCATGTAACGTTACTTTCAGTTTGAGAGCTACTGGAAGCACTGTCTTTTATGCTCTTTTCATTTTCTTTACTTCGGTGGCTTGAGAGCTGGAGGCCACAGGGCAGTCTGTTACGCCATCACTGTTTAAGGCTTATCTTTGTGTATGTGATTGTATTTGGGGGTTGTAGAAACCTGAGGAAATGTGGCCTTTGGTGAAAGGCCATGGAATGATATGACAACATTTTCAGAGTGGTTCAGCACTTGGGAGTGGTACCCTTGGGCCAAGCAAGTAAGAGGCAGTCGCTTTTTTCCTCGAAGCTGCTGGCACTCGGGGGTAGAGGGAGGTGGACATTTCAGTGGCCAATTGTTTTTGTGGTTGAACAAATACATCTTGGACCTTTTAAAAGACTGCACATGCAACCGGCAACAGAATCACTTGGCTAGCTGACTAACAGGTTGGTTAGTTAGTTAGGTAGGTAGGTAGTTAGGTAGTTAGCAGGTTGATGAGTGTTGCACCAGACCTATTGAATCACAGCCTCTAGGGATGAGGCACCCACGAATCCAAATTTCTTTAAATAAACTTTTAATTTTAGAATAGTATACAACAGTTGCAAAGATAGTACAGAGAGTCCCCATATACATCATACCCAGCTTTCCTTATTAATATCTTACATTAGTATGATACATTTGTAACAATGCACCAATATTGATAGATTATCATTATTAACAAAAGTCCATACTTTATTCACCTCGTGTCCTTTTTCCATGATGGGATTCCATCCAGGACACCACATTACCTTTAATGGTCATGTCTCCATAGGCTCCTCTTGGCTGTGTCAATTTCTCAGACTTGCCTTGTTTTTAAGGACCTTTAACTGTTTTGAGGGGTACTAGATAGTATCTTGTACAACGTCCCTCAACTTAAGTTTGTTTGATGTTTTTCTCATGGTTAGACTGGTGTTATGGGTTTTTGGAAGAAAGATCACAGAGGTTAAATTGCCTCTCTGGTCCCATTGCATCAGGGGAAGTACTACCAACATGCCTCACTGTCGATGTTAACCTTGATCACCTGACTGAGGTAGTTTTGATGCATTTCTCTACCATAAAGTGAGTCTTTTTTCCACTTTTTCATTTTTTACTCTTGGGGAGGAAGTCACTGTGGGTAGCCCACACCTGAGGGGAGCGGGGTGTTATACTCCACCTCTCTGAGAAAGAGGTAGCTACATAAATTATGGAATTCTGCTAGGAGGTTTGTCTATTTTCCCCCACTTATTTATTAATATTTCTTCAATCGTTTACTTATATCAATATAGACACATGGATATTGGGTTATAATCTAGTACTGCTTTGTTAATCAAATTGTTCCAACTTTATCCTTTGGAAGCTCCTCCAATGGGCTCCCATAACTCTTTGATGTACCCTCTTTCTTGTGGTGTTTTGAGAGCACTTCTGGCCCTTTCTGCCAGTATAAGATACTCCAGAAATCCAAATTTTCAAGAAGCTCTATCACACTCTAAAATTCAAAATTTCTCATTTTCAGCCATCAAGACCAGAAATTTCCAAATATCCTGCTTATCAGTAGATATGGGACAAAGTAGTACAAAGAAAGATCTCATGGAAGAATTTGTATGTATCTTCAAAACTCCTCTTAGTTTATTTGGTAACATCTACAGCCAGTGCATGTACAGAGGCAGTTGTTCAAATCCCGACTAAGAAGTTCAAGAGGTCTATCATACAACATGGTGACTATAGTTAACAGCAATGTTTTGTATATTTGAAAATCATTAAGAGAGTAGATTTTAAGTGTTCTCAGCACAAAAACATATGTGAGGTAATGCATATGTTAAAAACTTTTATTTAGACATTCCACAATGTATACATATTTCAAAACATCATGTTGTTCACCATAGATATATACACTTTCTATTTGTCAATTAAAAAATAATAATTTTTTAAAAAAGAAAGAGTCTGAGAACTGATCAGAACTGTCAATGAAGCATTTTCCAGGGAACAGCAGGGCTTTTGGGCACAGGCACATCACTGGGTGAGGACAAGAGTTGCTCTGTAACAGCCCTGCCCCTAGCAAAGAGGGTCTTGAGCTGTGTCAGTTGCTATTTAGGGCTTTCTGGTGACTTCCCAGAGAGGGAGGGTCAGAACAGACCCTTGGGCAGTAACACTGATGGCTGGCTGTGGAGTGGGGCTGGGTGCCATTCAGAGAGAGATGGTGCAGAGGAAGGCCAGGGTGTGGGTGAGCCTGTGCTGCAGGGCTGGGACTCCGGTTGGCACAGGGTATCGAGTGTGTATATGCAGATGTGTGTTCATGCATACTGCATATGGGTAGATACAATCGACCCTGACTCTTGAACAACACAGTTTGAACTGTGTGAGTCCGCTGATAAATGGATTTTTTTTCTTCCTTTGCCATCCCTGACACAGCAAGACCAACTCCTCCTCTTCCTCCTCAGCTTATTGAACTTGAAGATGATGAGGATGAAGACCTTTATGGTGATCCACTTCCACTTAATGAATAGTAAATATATTTTCTCTTCCTTATGATTTTCTTAACAACATTTTTTTCTCTAGCTTACTTTTTGGAAGAACATAGGACATAATACATATAATATACAAAATATGTGTTAATGGACTGTTTATGTTATTGGTAAGGCTTTCAGTCAACAGTAGGCTATTTTTAGTTAAAGTTTTGGGGAGTCAAAAGTTATACATGGAATTTTGACTGCTCAGAGGGTTGGTGCAACTAACCCCCATGCTGTTCAAGGGTCCATTGTGTTTCTCCAATCTACCCTGGTAATGGCCATCTATCTTTATATAACTGGATTAGTATGAGAGGCAGCTGATGTAGAACGTGCGTGCCATGTTGACCCAACAAATCATGGAGGTGCTTCTCCTACCCATTTCAGATTCTTATTGAACACTCTACAGTGATGATGAAAACGCAGCCACAGCACACAAAACCACGCTAGCATGCAAGCACCTGGCTCTTGCTTTTCTTGGCTCTTCTCTGGTTTCCATGTTTGCTTTGGCTCCCACTCCATGGCTAAATATGGGTTTACCTTTTCAGAATGCATCTGGTAGTGTTTCTGTTAAGCGATACCAACAAATTATGTCAACTCCTTGGCATTAGGACGTTTTAAAGCTGCTGAATGTCTGGTTTCATAGCCGGGAATCATTTGTCAGTTATTATTACATACACTCCCCCGTTACTCGTTTCGATCATTCCTCCTCCTCTACCCCACACCACTCCTCCACCCATCCTCAGGTAGTCTCCCTCAGTCCTGCAGAGGAAATGTGTGAACTTCCTCCAGGTAATCTTCCCCTGGCAGGTGACATTGTCAATAGCAGCTGTCCTCCAGGTATGATTCTTGGCACACCCTGTAGCATTCTGGAAACAGTTGTGTGTGTGTGTGTGTTTTAGCACTTTAGCCAGTATTGATTATTTTTATTGGGAATTTGGAGTGTTATGTTTTGTCTCCCAGGGATTTTTTACATCTGTTGCTGTACTTGAGTTTATGGCAAATATTCATTTGAAATGGGATTTTTGTCTTTTTTTCCATTTGAGGCAAGAGTGCAGATGGGCTGTACTTTTAATTTTCTTGCTGCCACCTGGGAAAAATTTGTCATCTCATTCCTACAGTAAAGAGGAAAAAGAACCACATCAGAAATAATCTAATGCAAGTCCATGCTAAACAACTCCAACAAATCCAGAACAGCAATTCCAACACGTTGTGTGATTATCTGTGTCCGTCAAGGATCTCTCAGTAGAAAGACTTCCAGGTAACCCTTTTGAGTCTCCACTCAAAGGATTTTTCTTCTTTGTATTCATAAAGCTTTTAAAGGTGTAGAATGATGATCTGGCTGGAAAAGCTAGATAAATAAAATCAAGCAACCGAATTGTAAGAGAGCTAGTGTAAGATGGATGGAGACACAAATAAGGAAGAAAGATCTTCCGTATCTTTGTGGATTTGAACGAAGCGCTAGGCGGAGCTAGTGGTCTTGCTTCTACGTTGGTGACCCAGTGCTCCTGCCCACGATCTGCCGCCTCGCCTGTTTTGCCTGGGTCCTCTCCTCTGGCCTCTGCCTGCGTTTTCCTTTGCCAGTTCCTCTCCAGGCCTGCCCCCCTCTGTGAGGAGGTACTTTCCTGTCTGTTCCCCAAGGAAACTCTTCTGGGCTTCCAGCCACCCAGCTCTGACCTTGTAGTCACCTTCTTCAATTCCCTTCCTTTTAGAGGTCTCAGTGGGATTCTGCCCTAACCCCCCACCCATTTCTTATTTCCAAACTGTCACAGGGCATCTAGAATGCTACCCAGCGATGAAAGCATGTTCTAGTCTTCGGGAAGCCTGGCTTCTTTCAGCATTCAGATGCTGCAACCTGGCTCTTGGGTCCTACCGTGCAATAGTTGCAAAGGCTCATGGGCTGGCTTGGTCCATCATCGAAAGGGATCCCGTCTTCCTTATGGCCAATCCGGAACATTTCCAGATACCAGAGTGTGGTGCAGGCATTTCTTTGGGGGGTTTCCTCCAGGGTTTCCTTTGGATCAGAGCAAGCCTACCGTGCACAGACTTCTACAATCTCCTTTTGTCTTGTCCTTTGCTCTCACTTTCCCTTTCTCTCTCTCTCTTTCAGGGTTCCACTTCATCCAGCAAGAAATGACAGCTTCTCTTCTAGTTTATATGTGGACAAGCTCTGGATCCTTAACTTGTTAATCTTGGATCCTTAATGTTTTTCAGCGCTATGACCTGAAAAATCAAACCCCCCTTCACCAAACCAAACCAACAAAAAATACCCCTCTTGCTAATATAAAACTTGGATGCACACTGTACTAAGACCTATCCACCCTACTAAACACACACAGCACACAGACGAGGGGTGAGGTTGGGAGGATGAGGTTGAAGACAAGCTCATCTTTTGTCAGTAGCCTGGAGGATTCCCAGTTCAATCTAGATTTGGAAGTTGGCTGCATCATACAAGTCCCACTACGGCAGAAAATATGTGCCCCAGTCATCTCTGCTTCTTTCAAAACACATGCTTCCTTTGGCAGCAAGTTCCTGCCTCTTGTGTGAGGGGCACCTCCATCTCATTCCCTGGAGCAAGCAAAGATGACTAACATCCAAGAGCCCAGAAGTGGCTGCTCACACTTCCCGAGCTTCCATCTGACCTGTGTTTTTTGATGACTCATGCCATTCCCTGTATTCCATTTCTTGCCATTGCATTTCTAGTAAATGGAATGTTAAGAAAGCTCCAGGGGAGGGAGAGATGAGCTTTGATGTAGATAACCAGGAGGGTTTTCTTGTAGGAGGTAGACTTTGGTCATGACCTTGAAGGACGTCTAGGACTATGACCAGCAGGAACATACAGTTGAAAGAGCAGTTCAGGCACAGCAGAGCACAGGAGTGGGACATGTCAGGGCTTGCCCTTGGGGACCCTCAGTAGACCTCTGCGACTGCTGTGGCACTTGTGGAGCAGTGTGGGAAACAGGAATGGGAAGGGACATTGGGGTGGTGCTGCTGAAGGCTTCCGTAGTAGAGAAGTGTTTCTAGTTATCCCAGTGTGGAGTATGTAAAATGTACTTTACATATACATCAAAAATATCCAGCATAATTCTTTATCCAGTATAGCTGTCACTCACCACTATACTGTTGTTTCAGTTTTGAGCTTTAAGAAGATGTTGGGGAAAATATGCACCAGTATCCTAGTACCTGCCTGGATTTTTTTATTTTTGGCTTCCTAAAATGAATAAATTCTTTCGTGTGTTAAGTCTATTGTGACTTTGTAAATGGCTTTATGACTTTTATTTTTGTTTTGTGCTTGTGGTCTGTATGTTTTGGGGCTGAAGAATCAGACTGTGGGGCTAATCTGCCTAGGTCTAAATCTCAGCTCTGTTAATCTTGGGCATATTTACTTACCTGCTTCCCCCCACTGTTTTTTTTTAGTTTCTTTATCTGTAGAATGGGGACAATAATTGTATGCACCTTTCAGAGTGATTGTGAGGATTAAATGGAATTATACGTGTGCAAGTTCTCACTGCCTGACACAGAGAAAACAAGAAGTATTCATTGTTTTTATTATGCTTTTAAAAACTAAATGAATTCATAATGGTGTGGAAAGAGAGTAATACATGCACAGGGTGAAACAAAGGTAGCACCCACAGCTGTCTATTCACCCAAGGGTGAATAGTAAATGCAACTCCCACCTTCAGCCTCCCAACCACCTGCCCAACCTGAGGCAGTCCCTGTTAACATTTCTTGTGTAGCCTTCCAGAATCAACTTGAGTTTCTAGAGCATATATATATATATATGCCTCCTTGTCTACGAATCTGAAACGTGTGTGTATACCTACCTATTCACACACACACATACACATACCTATATATGTGTAGTTTTCCACCTTATATTTTCATATTATAATATATCTTAGGGATTATTCCATATCTGCGATATGAATCTATACAATTCTTTTAAATGGCAACATAGTATCTCATTTCATAAATATATAAAATGAGTTCTTTATAAATGGATTATTAAGATTGCCTCCAGTCTTTGTGTTACAAACGTTGCAATGATTATTTTAGTACATTTTTATTTTGATGGGTATTATTTAACTGTAAATTATGAAGCGGATTCTTCCCTGTCTTTCCGTAAAATCTTCAGTGCAATCTACATTTTTCACTCATGCTTTGTGAGGTGGATTTACTTTGAGGGCTGTGATGTGAAGTGTGGCATTCAGTGTCAAGGTGGTATAGAAAAACCAGAGGTTACTCACGTGTGGTTACTAGGAGAATCTTTTTAATGAAGAAAAATCCCTCTGATCGAGTATTCTATTGCCTTTAAAATATTTCTTTTAAAGAACAAAATCTTGGCACATTAAGCTCAAAAAGAAGAATATTTTTATGTGTTTTACTGCAGCTATGGCTTTCTCAGTATATTTGGAAACAAATCCATGAGTTAAAGAAAAACACAAGGAGGAATTTAAAATTTTCCCTATTTTTTCAAGTTTTATGGAATAAGCATATGTTGTTTTGATAATAGAAAATAAAAAAGAAGAAGACACTTTTTTTAAAGTATCAAATTAAAAGAGGGAAACAACTGCAGGAAGAAGCCATATGGACAATTGTAAGAAAAGGGGACAAAAGGGGGAAAGGGACACATAAGAATTAAGAAAGCATAGCGATTGGGTCTACAGCTAAAACCCTAGGAACTCCAGGCCACCCTGTGGATAAAACTGTATCACAGAAAATATTAATATTTGAGGATCTTGAATCATTGAAAAAAAAAAGGCTTAGGAAAGACATAATTGATTGGCTTAAATAAGCTAGTGGGAAGTGTGGGACGTGCATAATACATTTTAAAATAATCTCCATCAAGATAATTTTTGAAGTGTTGTTCTTTAAAGGGGAGATCAGCTGCTATCTGGAAAATGCACTTGTATGGACAACCTCATTGCTTAACAATACTGGATAAATGAGGCCTTTACTGTATTTAGTTTTCTTAAAAAATATACTGTTGCTTTTTAAAATGCTATCTCCAGACAAATCTGTTTGATTATTACTTGGTTTAACTATATTTGATTATACTATTCTCTCCCTGTTCAAATTGTTTAAGAAAGCGTCACTATAAAATACTGATGGTGGCCGTGGCAAGACTCAGAAAAATGACCCTCAGGTCTAATTCCACTCCAAAGAATTCAAGGGACTTTCCAGATTAATTTATTTCCATTCCGCTTGGAATTTGCAGTTCAGAATGGGGCTGATAGAAGCTTATGTTTTTACAATCTATAAAGACAGGGTTTACAAAGCAAAAGATATGTTTTACTTTCAGGAAACAAACTCCTTAAGTATCATCAAGTTTTGCTACAGGTGTCTGTTCACAAACAAATGGTGTGTGGCATGTGACATGACTGATTAACAAAGTTTTAAACTCAGCTTCCAAGGATTATTAGTCCACATGAAATGATAGACTTTGTTTTGTTTTGTTCTGGGTCAGATTTTTCCCTCTAACCCTCTGTCATTCCTTAAATGGGTCTGAATTATTTAGGCTAATGTCTCATTTTAGTAGCCCATTTTGTGAATGTATTGTATTGAATATTCTTGAAATTATGGGCCTTGGATTTCAATCTCTTTTTAATGCAGAGATTTTGTTGCAATGGTTCTTACTTTGATCTATAAATAGAGTGAGTCACCATTTTCTCCTTGTTTCCAATCTGTCTTTATCTTCGGTGTTAATGAAGATTCTGCTGGGCCATCACCTACCCTACCATTTCCCCCTGTTTTTCTAAAACCAGACATATAAACTACTCAGGAAAGACACTGCTGTTGTCTCTCATACAGATATAATGATATACTTCTTAGAGTCTTCCAGTGCATGCCCAACAATACCTCCCATCTCTTCCCTGTGATTTAAGTGGCCCCTTCGGGGAGTTGATGCCTGTCAGATTAGGACAGGTAATTCTTGCCAGAATTGATGGGCCCTCCATCTGAGCACCGAGCGGAGCCCTCTGTGCTAGGTGACTACATTCCTGACTTAGAGCGAGCCTCAAGAGCTGTGGACTGGACGTTGGGACTCCTGTATTTCTTTCTTTTCTTTTCTTTCTTTCTTTTTTTTTAACCAACTCTTAACCTCAGGAAATTACTTCACCTCTGTGGTCTTCAATTCCACCGTCTTTGGTATAAGAGGGTAATAATTTTAAAAGGTCTTTTCTGGATCTGAAATTCTATGATTCTAACAAAAGAAAAAGGAAAGCAATCAAATGGTCCTATCTATAGCTTCATCAGGATGTGTTGTTCTCACTTACTAAGACTTTCCAGAGCCCTCTGTTCCCTCCCCCATGTTCCAGGGTCCATCATTCCTTCTACTGGCTTCCCACAGTGCTTTGCTCTCAAAGGCTACCTCCCACCTCCACCCCTGAGAGTTTATCATGTGATATTATAATTATCTGTTTCCTCTATAGGACCATGACCCCCTAGAGGACAGGAACTGTATCTCACTCACCTTTGTATTTCCAGTTCCACACCCAGAATCTGTCATGTCACATGTACCCAGGAATGACTGACCATTGAATAGAACTAGAACAGCAGAAGTAAAAAGCAATTTTACTTTGAGATCCTCAGATTGTCTTTTTCCTTACCGTAGCCCTAGACTGGCAGTCAAGAAACAGTGGTTTGGTAACTTGTGGGTCCAGGCTTAACCTGTAGTTTGTCAAAGTCACCTTGAAGAATAGAGTTATTAATATGAATTGTCACCATTTCTTGAGCCTGTACTAAACCTATCATTGCCATCCCTGTTTTACTGATGAGGAATATCAAGTCCCACGAGTATTAGATGACTTGTTCAAGGTGTGACAGTTAACAAGTGGATGGTCTGGGATGCAAAGCTCATGTTCTTTTGTCTACAGCACACTGCCTCATACTATGCAGTGCATATTATTAGACTGATACATCAATATTTAGTAGATACATGGTATGTGCAGGGTATAGCGTATGTGATGGGTGGGTGGTGAGGAAGCTGTAAAATATAGTACTTAGATGCTGCATTCCTGCCCTATGTGTGTTTTTTAGCCCTTATCTTATTGAATCTCTTCCCACTGTTCAACCCTGTTGGCCACATCCTCCTTGAAACACACTACCTCTTAGTTTTTGTAACACATCCTTCTCTTTGTGGCCACTTGTTTTCAATCTCTTTTGAAAATTCTTCCTTCTCTACCCAACCATTAAGGGTTGATGTTTCTTAAAGCTTGGTCCTAGACTCCTCTTTTTGTTCTCTCCCTCCCTACATGTCACGATTGAAGGCAAGGGCATCGCTGACCACTTCTAGACTGATGATCCCTAAATTCCTATCTCTGAGCTCTGGACCAGCCTGCCTACTAGACATCTCCACTTCAGTGTCTCTAGGACACCAAACTAAACTCATGCTCTCCACTCTATCCTCAGGGCCCTCTCCAGTTTCCCTGAATGGCCCCATCACTTACATAAGCCAGAAGCCCAGGAGCCATCCTTTGGACTCCCCAGTCCTTCACTCTTCCTCCAGGAGCAATTCATTACCAACTCCTACCAGTGTTTCCAATAATTAGTTCTCTCCTCTGTCTCTTCTCACTATTTCCACCGCCCACGACAGCAGTGCCCGTTACCACCACTTCTCACTGAGACGGCTGCGTGAGCATCCTACCTTGGTCTTCCGCTGTCCTCCCTGGCCCTCCTCCTTCAGCCTCTTTTTCACTCTACAGGCAGAGTGATCTTTAATAAAAATGCACTCCTCTTCCCCATCCCAATGGATATGCGTTGCTCTCAGGGAAAACACCAAAATCTTTCACAGGGCACAGGCTCTGAGCGATCAGTTCTTGCTCACTCCTCTGATCGCAACTCAACCACCCTTCCCCTCTCTCTACACTTTGGTATCAGTGGCCATGCGGTTCTCAGGGGTTGCCTTCTCCATTCCACAGTCTGACCCTGACACAGGCTGTCTTGTCTGGAATGTTCATTCCACCCCTCTGTAGCGGATTGAACAATGGCCCCCAAAGATATCCAGGTCCTAATCCCTAAAACCTGTGAATGTTACCTTAAATGATATCATGGATTTTGCAGATATGGATAAAAAGAGTCTCCTGAAATGGGGAGATTATGCTGAATTGCCTGAGTGGGCCCTACGTGTAATCACAAGGATCCTTGTAGGAAGGGAGCATTGGGGGATTGGACACAGGAGGCAGAGGCAATGCGTGATGGAAGCAGAGAGAGATTGGAAAATGCTGTGATGCTGGCTTTTCAGATGGAAGAAGGTACCCTGGGCCCAGGAGTGCAGCTCTAGGAGCTGGAAAATGAGAAGGAGCAGATTCTCCTCAGAGCCTTCTGAGCAAGCATGGCTCTGCCTGTACCTTGGTTTCTCCCCTGTGAAACCCATTTTGGACTTCTGATCTCCAGAACTGTAAGAGAATAAGTTTCTGTTGTTTTAACCCACTATGTTTATAGTAATTTGTTACTGCAATAGGAAACTAATACCATAACTTCTTATTTGAGCAAATGCTTTGCATTCCTCAGAGTAAAAGAGGAGAGCCCAGGGCAAGGGTCTAGAACTATACCACCCAGTAAGGTAGTTGTTAGCTATAGGTGGCTACTGAGAGCTTGAAAGTTGCACTTTGGGCTAGGTGCTGTGCCTCACGCCTGTAATCCTAGCACTTGGAGAGGCCAAGATGGGAGGATCGCTTGAGGCCAGGAATTTGAGACCAGCCTGAGCAATATAGTGAGACCCCATCTCTACAAAAAAGTAGAAAAATTAGCCAGGTGTGGTGGCATGTGCCTGTAGTCCCAGCTTCCCAGCTACTTGGAAAGCTGAGGCAGGAGGATTGCTTGGGCCCAGGAGTCTGAGGTTGCTGTGAGCTATGATGACGCCACTGTACTCTAGCCCAGGAGACAGAGCGA
>VBSM01003176.1:60328233-60409397 GCA_008086735.1 Cheirogaleus medius
AAAAAAGCCCAGGCAAGACCAGCCAAACCCAGCTTAGACCAGAAAAATGACTCAGCTCATTCAATGACCCAGCCCAAATTGTGACATGTAGAACTGTGAGATAAATAAATGGTTGTTTTAAGTTATTAAGTCTTGCAGCAGTTGTTATGCAGCAAAAGCTAACTTATACTACCTCCTATTCTTAGCCATTATTTTTGGTATAAGAGTAACACCTGCTCACTTCCACTCTTTATGTATGATTTCCTTTCCTTTATCCACCCATCCATCCCATCCATCCATCCATCCATCCATCATTTGTTGGGTGTCCATTCATTGTGTTAGAAACTGGAGATACAGAGAGAAAAGGCAAAGTAATAGACCCCAAAGATTCTGATAAGGTGATGGAGGAATTATAATATGGTGTAATGGACACCCAGCAGGCAAACCTAATGAAGACAAAGGTGATATCTTAGCCAAGTTTTGAAGTATGAGTAGGAGTTAGCTACGTAAAAAGCGATGCGGGTGTGATGAGTGTAGAAAGGAGGTGAAACGGTGTGAGTGACGGTGGAGGAACAGCAATGGGAAGCTGGAGAGGTCAATAGATGTCTTTCTCCAGGGGATGGCAGTTATTGTCCCCATAGGTCTCCTTGTCATTCCCCTCATGCAAGTGAACCCATCTGGGTCTTGTCCCCTTGGCCCTCATACATAAGTACATGGTCCTGTACTCATATGAATTCATAGGAGCTACACTCTTGGCCATCCCAGGGTAAACTCGAGAACATTTGCTAAAAATTGCATATAAATTGCTGGTATAGACTTGAATTCTCTAAACTTCTGTGAATCCACGAATGTATAATATAATTATTGTAAACATTTTAAATGTGTACCTTCTTCCTCAGATAGAAAGCTTTGTGAAGAGGCTGACAGAACCCTGAACTGGGCTCTTATTTTATATAAATTTATACTTTGATACATGTTATATACATTCCTCCAGTGATACATGAATGCCTGTTCACCACACCCTATTGGGGGATGTATAATAAATTCCTTGTCTTTCATATACTATATACTGCAAACATTTACCTCTAGGATAATATTTTTTCAGTCTTTTTTTTTAATGCTGTGCTTTTTAAATAAAAGTTGCAAATTTTATATGTTTAAACTTATCAGTCTTTTTATTTCTGGTTTGGTGTTATGTATGTGTGTTTGTGTGTGGGAGATAAGTTTACACTTATTCCCACAGCTGTAGAAATATTCCACCAGATCATTTTATGGTATAAATGTAAAGAATAACATTAAATGGATCGTAGCATCAAGGATAGATCTTGAAGGCTTAAAGCTGAGTAAAGAAATAGGTGAGATTGGCTGGGCACGGTGGCTCACACCTGTAATCCTAGCACTCTGGGAGGCTGAGATGGGAGGATCGCTCAAGGTCAGGAGTGATCTGACTTGAAAATAAAAATAATTTTATTTTTCAAATATTCAAATTTTTGAGACTTCTGGAATATATTTTGACATAAAGAAAGAGGCAGGGATCTTGTATTTCTCTCTTGACTCCAAATAGTTACCTAGTTTTCCAACATCTTTCATTAAATGTATTTCCTATTGATTTGAAAAATGACTTTTTTTCTACATATATTTGGACTTATGAAATTGTGTATTTTTTGTATTTAATTTATCAGTTGATCCATTCCTGCACTAGTGACTCATTTATAAAATTACTATTGTTATGTATTTTTAAATATATGATGGGGCAAGCTCCCTATTGCCAACCCTATCTCCAATGTCTCTTATTTCTCAGATAGATATTGTTTTCACGGTTTTGTTTTTGTTTTTGCTTTTTGCCAGCAGCCTTTTAGAATTTTTTTTTTTTTTGAGACAGAATCTTGCTCTGTTGCCCAGGTTAGGGTGCCAGTGGTATCCACTTAGCTCACAACAATCTCAAACTCCTGGGTTCAAGCCATCCTCCTGCCTCAGCCTCACGGGTAGCTGAGACTACAGGCATGCACCACCACGCCTGGTTAATTTCTTCTACTTTTAGTAGAGTTGGGAGTCTCGCTTTTGCTCAGGCTAGTATCGAACTCCTCACTACAAGCAGTCTTCTGCCTTGGCCTCCCAGAGTGCTAGGATTACAGGTGTGAGCCACTGCCCCCGGTCTAGAAATATTCTTGATTAACTTTTGGATCATACCAAATTCATAGATGAATTGGGAGAACTGATATCTTAATAATATTGGTTCTTTTTATCTATGAATATCTTTCTTATTTATTCACATTCTCCTTCATGTCTTTCACTAATGTTTTATGTTTTATATATTTTTTTGGTATAAGTCCTATGCATTACTGATGAAGTTTATTTCTAGTTATTCAGCAAAGTGTGGTGTTTTATACTGTGTCAAGGCTGCTAATAAGGAACTACTTTTTTCAGATTTCTCTTCCTTGTTGACCCACCTTAGGGTTGGCCGCAAGAGAAATTCACATGGAATTTGGGAGTCAGAAATGAATCAGCAGCTATTGGTCAGAGGTGTTTAGGGACGGATGCAAAGGTCCTGGTGGGCTCCAATTTGTCCTTGCTTCTCCCAGTGCCCTATCTTTTTCCTCTGTGACCCCACTGATGAACAATGGCTCCAGGTGACTCTGGTTCACCCCACTGACAGCGACTCCAGGTGTGCCACTACGTGCTTCCCTTCAGCTCACACAGTTGGCAGCCATGAGGAGCTGCCAACTTTCCATGGACTTCTCCGCCAGTTTCTGTTCATCCAGCAGCGGGTGTGCCTAGCTTCCTGTAAGCTCTGACTCATTCGCCCCAGGGCTCGTTAGCGCCTTTTCTCTGGTCCCTTCCAGACCTTTACTTTCCTATCCTCTCCCGATTATCTAAGGCCTTATTCCGATAACAAATTCCTTACTCCTGAATACTTACAGTAGTTCTGCTTGTCTGATCAAACTCTAACTGGCACGCAAAGGGCAGAGAAAAATGACGCACATGACAGGCTCATGCAAACCTGTGAGGAGAGCTTCAGATGGGGACCAACAGTATGCACACAGTCATTCACACAAGAACAGGACACACGGCAGTTTGAACGCCAGGAGAACCCTGATCTTCCCCCTGCCTTCTGTGTTTATAGAGGAGCTAGGAGGGGCAGAGTCAAAATCAGGTTATCAGGATCTGAGTTTTGCAAGTGAAATCACAGCTTTGCTGGTGTGACACAAATCCTGTAGGCACTCACTAATCACTTGGGAAGTTGCCTGTGGGGGCTTACAGCCCTCTGCTGAGCCGGAATTTCTGACTCCTTGAAGGAGGACAGCTGAAGGCATCTAGGAGCTAGTTGACTCTTCTCTCCAAATGGCTATCTCATGATTTGATTGCTGTTGGGCATGGGCATATGCAATTTACACTAAAATTCTAACTGGTGTTTGTTTTTCTACATGAAAGCAATTAATTTTCCACATATTGGTTTAGTACACTTCCGTTTTACTGAACTCTCACTATTTAAGCTATAAATAATGCTAATTCTGCCTCTTCCTTTCCAATATTGACTCTAATTGTTGGCTTTTGTGCAATTGTATTGATTAGATTATTCAATGTTAAATGCAAATGGTGATTGAGGAAAATTTTCTAGTTGCTAACTAATTTGGAGCACTTATGTTGGACTCTTGATTACAGACACATACATACAAATAAGTATCATGATAAGGAAGTATCTATCTATTCCTAATTTACTGAGAATTTTGATCAGTAGAAAAGTCTTGAAATTTATAGAGATGATCATATGCTTTTATTCCTCTTTTGACTAATTTACATGATGACTTTTGTAAGTAGATGTTCCCCAGCTTGAACGATCTTTGCATTCCTAAAATAAACCCCTTTTAATTATGTGCATTATTCCTTTAATGTACCACTAATATTTGTTTTTTTATTTTTGGCTAGTAAAATATTTGCTAATATTTAATTTATCTTTTGCATAAATATTCAGGAGCAAAATTGGAAGGTAGTTATTTCTGTTTGTAGTCATGGTCAGGTTTGGGGATCAAAGCTGTACAAGTCTAAAAAAATGGGAAACTTCCAGATTTTTTATTTGTTCAGAGCCAATAAATATCACAGAAATTATCTATTCCTTGAAGATTTTCTGTACCTTGCCTATAAAAATAATCAGGTCTTATATACTTTCAGGGGTGTACATCTTTAATTATGTTTTCAATTTTAAAAAATAGTTTTTCTATCTCTTCTTGGATAAATTTTGTTAATTCAATTTCCCTAGAAATAATTACAACAATTATAAGTTTTTACACAGTATTCTCTTACAAAATATCTGACCTATACATGGTTATAAAGTCTTTTAAAAAAATTCTCAATATTGTGTAGTTGCACTTTTTCTTCTCACAGTTTAGTTTATTTTGGGCATCTGTTCATTGATAAATCTTTTTCATTCTGATATTTTTGTTTTCTTTATAAATAATTTATTTCTTTTATTCTTTATTTACTCTTTGTTCATTTTTTAGCTTTTTAAGTTGAATGCTTTTTTAATTTAATTGAAATTTTTCTTATGTGATGACAATGTTAAAAGTAATGGATTTTCTTTTGAAAATGACATTGGTTGTATTTCTTGAGTTTTCTGTGGAGTATTCCTATTGCCATTAATTCTTAAATAATATATAATCCAAGTTTTAGTCTCTCTTTGAACAAAGAATTATTTACAGATCAAGTTTTCATTTCCAGGAAGATACTTTTAAAATCTTATTTTGTTGTCAGCTTTTAGTTTTATGTTGTGGTCAGAAAATTAGTGTCTTATTAGACTGTGAAAAGAAGGCATATTATTTGCTTTGACATATGTTTTATCAATATCTTAACTTGTTTATGCTACTGATATTTATATTTCTTCCCATTCACTTACCCAGGTAAATTGAGTATAAATATATTTCAATTTCAAACTTTCTTATCAATATGTTCCACATGTATCTTATAAACTGTATATATCATATATATGAATTTTGTTTATATTTATTTATTTAAATACTCTATTTTATTTATTTATTTTTATATAAACTGTTCATTTTTATTTCAGAATATTACGGGGATACAAATGTTTTGGTTACATAGATTGCTTCTGTACTGCTTGAGTCAAAGTTATAAGTGTGCCCATCACCCAGATAGTGTACATTGTATCCTTTAGGTATGATTTCACCTATCCCCTCCACCCCCTCCCACCTGCCTGATGTCCATTGAGTTTTACTTCCATATGTGCACATGAGTGCTGATCAGTTAGTTCCAATTTAATAATGAGTACCTGTTGTGTTTGTTTTTCCATTCTTGTGATACTTCACTTAGGAGAATGGTTTCTAGTTCCATCCAGATTGTTACAAAAGGTATTAATTTATTTTATTAATGGCTGAGTAGTACTCTATGGTATACATCTATCACATTTTATTAATCCACTCATGAACCGATGGGCACTTGAGTTGATTCCACATCTTTGAGATTGTGAATTGTGCTGAATAAGACACCAGGCAAGTGTCTTTTTGATAAAATGGCTTTTTTTTCTTTTGGGTAAATATCCAGTAGGGATTGCTGGATCAAATGGTAGGTCCACTTTTAGCTCTTTGAGTAATCTCCATACTATTTTCCATAGAGGTTGTATTAGTTTGCAGTCCCACCAACATTGTATATGTGTTCCTTTCTTTCTGCATCCATGCAAGCATCTATTGTTTTCAGACTTTTGGATAAAAGCCATTCTCACTGGAATTAGGTGATATCTCACTGTGGTTTTAATTTGCATTTCCCTGATGATTAGTGAGTGACATTGAGCATTTTTTCATATGTTTATTGGCCATTAGTCTATTTTCTTTTGAAAAGCTTCTGTTCATGTCTTTTGCCCACTTTTCAATGGGGTTGTTTAATTTTTTTCTTGCTGGTTTGCTTGAGTTCTTTGTAGATTCTGGTTATGTATAGCATGCAAATATTTTCTCCCATTCTGCAGGTTGTCTATTTGCTCTGTTGATTGTTTCCTTGGCAGTGCAAAAGGTTTTTAATTTAATTAAGTCCCATTTATTAATTTTTGGTGTTGCTGTGATTGCCACTGGAGTCCTCTTCATAAATTCTTTGCCTAGGCTGATATCTAGAACAATTTTTTCAACATTTTCTTCTAGAATTCTTATGGTTTCATGTCTTAGGTTTAGGGCTATTATCCATCTGGAATTAATATTTCTGAGTGGTGAGAGATATGGATCCTGTTTCAATCTTTCAATTTTGGCTATCTAATTTTCCCAGCACCATTTATTGAATAGGGATTCTCTTTACCAGTGTATATTGTTGCCTGCTTTGTCAAAGATCAGATGGCAATACCTGGATGGTTTTATATCTGTGTTCTCTGTTACGTTCCATTGGCCTACATCTTCATTTTTGTGCCAGTCCCATGCTGTTTTGGTTACTATAGCCTTCTAGTATAGTTTAAAGTCTGGTAAGGTGATGTCTCCAGATTTGTTCCTTTTGCTTAAGCTTGCTTTGGCTATGCAGGCTCTTTTCTGGTTCCATACAAAGCATAGAATTATTTTTTCTGGATCTGTAAAAAATGATGTTGGTATTTTGGTGAAGATTGCATTGAATCTGTAAATCACTTTGAGTAGAATGGACATTTTAACAATATTGATTCTGCTGATTCATGAGCATGATATGTTCATATCATATGTTCAGAATAGTTTTAGATTTACAGAAAACTTGTGAGTACAGAAAGTTTCCATAGATCCACCTAGTTTGCACTATGATTAACATCTCACATTAGTATGGTACACTTGTCACAAGGAAATTGTGTGGTCCTAAAAAGTCAATAAACTTCTAGCCAAACTAGGAAAAAAGAGGAGACACAAATTTCTAATATTAGAAAGAAGTGTTATTATTACTAATCCAATGTACAAAGGGTGTGATAATCAAAGGGTGATAAAGGAATATTATAAATAATTCTATATCCCAGAATTTGGTACTTAAATGTGATGGGCCCATTTCTTGAATGAAATTATCAAAACTTATGCAAGAGGAAATAGATATTCTGAACAGGCCTATATCTAGTACAGAAATTGAGTCAATAACTAATAACCTTCTAGAAAGAAAGCATCAGGCCCAAATGGTTTCCCTGGTGCATCTACCCAACAGTTATGAAAGAAATTATACCAATTTTCTACAAACTCTTTTGGAAAATAGAATCAGATGGAATACTTCCTGACTTATTCTATGAGTGCAGCATTACCCTAATATTAAAACCAGATAAAGACATAACAGGAAAGAAAAACTATAGACCAATATCTCTCACTGAAATAGATGCAAAATATTTTATAAAATATTAGCAAATAGAATCTAACAATGTGTAAAAAGAAGTATATGCCACAGTCAAGTAGGCTTTATTCCAGTTATACGAGGCTGGTTTGATATTTGAAATTCAATTAATGTCATCCATCACATGAAGAGGCTAAAGAAGAACAATTATATGATTATCTAATATATAAGTAGATGTAGAAAAAGCATTTGACAAAATCCAATACCCATTTATGTTAAAAACTCTCAGCAAACAATGAAAAGAGGGGAACTTCCTCAACTTGATAAAGAATATCTGCAAAAAAATTCTACAGTTAGCATCAGACTTAATGGTGAGGAACTAGAGGCTCTTCATCTAAGATTGGGAAGAGGGCTATGATGTCTCCTTTTACCACTCCTATTCAACATTGTGCTAGAAGTCTTAGCTAATAAATAAGATAAGGAAATAAAAGGTATACAGTTTAGGATGGAAGAAATAAAGCTGTCTTTGTTCACAGAGGATGTGATTATCTATCTAAAAATTTGTTTTTTAAATTGACAAAGTACTTTTGGAACTAATAAGTGAGTATAGCAAGGTTGTGGAAAACAAGATTAATATAGAAAAGTAAGTCAACTTTCCTATATACCAGCAATGAACAAGTGGAATTTGAAATTAAAAACACAATACTATTTACATTAGCACTAAAAAATAAAATACTTAGGTATAAATCTAACAAAACATATATAAAATCTATATGAATAAAACAAAAACTCTAATAAAAGAAATCAAAGGTCTATATAAATGGAGAGATATTCCATGTTCATAGGTAGGAAAACTCAATATTTTTACAAATCAGTTCTTCCTAACTTGATCTATAGATTCACCACAACCACAATCAAAATCCCAGGAAGGTATTTTGTGAATAGTAACAAACTTATTTTAAAGTTTACATAGAAAGGCAAATGACCCAGAATAGCAAACACAATACAGAAGAACAAAGTCAAAGGACTGATACTATTTGACTTTCAAAATTTACTATAAACCCACAGTAATCAAAACAGCATGGTATTGGTGAAAGAATAAACATGCAGATTAATAGAACAGAGTAGAGAACCCAGAAATAACCCACACAAATATAGTCAACTGATCTTTGAAAGGAAATTCAATGGAGAAAGAATAATGTTTTCAACAAGTGGTACAGGGATAATTGAATATCTACATGCAAAAAAAAGTATCTAGACACAGTCCTTTTAATAAAAATTGACTCAAAAAGGAATAATTGACCTGAATACAAAATGCAAAACTATAAAACTTCTAGGAGATAACAGGAGAAAATCTAAGTGACCTTGTGGTTGGTGATTAGCTTTTAGATACAACACCAAAAGCACAATCCATGAAAGAGAAAAATTGATTAAGTTGGGCTTCATTAATGTTAAAAACTTCCTTTCAGCAAAAGACATTGTTAAGAGAATGAAAGATAAACTACAGACTGGGAGAAAATATTTGCAAAACACATATCTGTTAGAGGACTTGTGTTCAGAATACACAAAGAATTCTTAAAACTCAACAATAAGAAAACAAGCTAATTAACAAATGGGCCAACATCTAGACAGACATCTCACCAAAGAAGATGCACAGGTTGGCAAATAAACATGTAAAAGGGTGCGCAACATCATATGTCATTAGGGAATTGCATTTTGAAACAAATGCAAACAACAATGCAATACCACTACGTAACTATTGAATGGCTAAAATCCAAAAAACCTGATGATATCTAATGCTGGAGATGAGGCAGAGCAACAGGAAGTCTCGTTCATTGCTGGTGGGAATGCAAAATGGTACAGCCATCTTGGAAGACAGTCTGGAAGTTTCTTACAAAGCTAAATAGAGTCTTATCATACAATCCAGCAATCATGTTTCTTAGTATTTACCCAAATGAGTTGAAAACTTATGCCCACATGAAAACCTCCACACAAATGTTTATAGCAGCTTTATTCTTTATCACCCCAAATTTGAAGAAACTAAAATGTTCTTCAATAGCTGAATGGTTAACCAAACTGTGATATATCCATACAATGGAATATTATTCAGCATTAAAAAGAAATGAGCTCTCAAGTCCTGAAAAGACATGGAAGAAACTTGAGTGCTAAATATTTGTTGCTTAATGAAAGAAACCAATCTAGAAAGGCTACCTACTCAGCAACTATAACTATATGATATTGGAAAAGGCAAAACTATAGAAATAGTAAAATGATTCATGGTTGCCAGGGGCTGGGGGGAGGGAGAAGAGGAATGAACAGGTGAAGCCCAGGGGATTTTTAGGGTGATGAAACTGCTCGGTATGATAATATAGTGATGGATAGATGACATTCTGCATTTATCAAAACCCATAGAACTGTATGACACAAAGAGTAAATCTTGATGTAAACTGTGAACTTTAGTTAATATAATACAGCAATAGTGAGGCATTGATTATAACAAATATACCACCTTAACACAAGATAATAATAGGAGAAACTGCATGGATGTGTATGTGGTGTATGAGAACTCTCCATATTATCTGCTTACTTTTTCTATAAATCTAAAAAAGTTTTAGAAAAACAAAGTCTATTAATTTTTCAAAAAGAGACTCATTCTTTTCTGACCAAATATTGCTTTTCTATAGATGTAGCAAGATGCAGGAAGACAAAGACTGGGATAAATAAGCACCAGGTAGGATGAACTCCTTTACCTTGCTGACATCTGGGCCCCTTCCATTATGTACCATATAAACCTTTTTGAATATATTCTTTCTGTTAGATTTTTGCTTTTATAATTAAAATACTCAAGCCTTTTTGTTCTTGTGCAATAAAATGTTTGGCAGTAGGGTGTACTTCTTTTTCCTATATAAAATATCTAAAAATACTGTGTTGGGTGTGTTTGCAATATAAGGGGAAAGGTTACAAGGCTAAAAACCAGGTTTGAATCCCTTTCTGGCATTTTTTTTTTTTTTTTTGCTGTAAATCTTTGATTCATTTTCTAATACTCTTGCTTTTAAATTAGTCTATGGCAATCATACAGGTATACTGGATAAAAAGCTTTAAACAGAAACCTGAACGATGGGGCTTTAGACCTTCTGACCTTATCAAGAGGGTTTTGGGACCGTTAAGCCCCTTCTCTCTTTTTGATCACCACTGCAGAGCTTGCTGAAATCCAAAAGGCTAACTCATTTTGCTACCCATCCATCAGGAATAATTTAGAGGAAGGAGGTCAGAAAATGTTTTTGCCTTTAAGAATGAAAGTGAATTGGTAATGGTTTTTTTTATTTTATTCTGGCATCTAACAATAGCTGCTGTGGCCAGTTGCAAACCACTGTGATTTTAATAGCACAGAAATATCAGTGTGTAATCAGGTGATGTAAAATGCATTACTTTATACTTGAGCTAATAGTCGCTGGTGCCACTAATGAAGTCAAGGGACACTAAGAACCCTAAATCCTTATATTTAGGTCAAGTGTAGTAGGTAGCAGGTTTCGAGATGGAGTCCTGGTATCTTTTCAGCTGGACCTGGTTATAAAAACTATTTTCATACTAATTTGAAGACGTGGTTTTCCCATTTCACTAGGTTGACATTTGCACGGATGGTGGGTAAAATCGCTGGTAATACAGGACCACTTGAGCAGTGGCACCAAATTGTACTAATAGTCATTGTATTCTTCCCCACCAGGCACTGGTAATTTGTGAATATCATCATGTCGTGCCAAGCCCAGCCCATCTGTTACAACTTTCTCACAATGATTAAAACAGCTTTTACAAGCAGAAACTTACATTTTAGGAGAATAAATGTAGGCTTTAGAGGCAAGGCACTTTTGCGATTGTTCGAGCTGTGAACTCAACTAGCTGCTTTTTCCATAGAACACTGCCTTTATTTGAAAGGATGACTGATAGATAAGCTATGGCTATTCAGACTTGTATATTTGGCAGATATTTTCTCAAAACTGAGAGACCTGAGTCTGACACTTCAAGGGAAACAAATGACAGTATTTATGGCCAATGATAAAATTTGAGCTTTGAAGTGAAAATTAGAATTTTAGAAAACTTGCATCTGCCATCATGAGCTTGGCAGCTTCCCAATACTTAAAAACTTTTCTGACAAGAGTACTGTGGTGAGGTGAATAAATGTAATTTTAAAAACATTGTATAATGGAAGTGTCACTATTTCAAAGATCTGCTGATATTTTCCAAAAGACCAATGCGTGATGTTACAAAATTTAAATTGCAAGAAAGACCAATGGATTTTTTTTTAAATTTCAGAATATTATGGGGGTGCAAACGCTTTGGTTACATATATTGTCTTTTGCACTGCCCGAGTCAGAGCTATAAGTGTGCCCGTTCTCCAGACAGCACAAACAACACTTGTTAGGTGTGATTTAATAATAGTTTTAAATTTCACATTGCACCTCATCTTTAACAAACTACTACTTGTTGAAGTTTGGTGTAGTATCAAAGAAGAATATCCAAATGATCTGAAATGGCTACTAAAATACTTCTCCCTTTTCAATTGTATATATGTGTGAAGCTGAATTTTCTTCATGTACTTCAACCAAAAGCACACATTGTAACAGGTTGAATGCACAAGTAGATTTGAGAATTCAACTCTCTTCTACTAAACCAGACATAAAGGAGACTGGCAAAAATGTAAAACAATGTTATTTTTCTCACTGATTTTTTTAAATTACATTTTTTATTTTGTGACGGATGTAGGTTTGTATGAAGTTATAGAAAATAATACAACGATTCTGTGTACCCTCACAGTACAAATTTGCAGTTTTGTACCTGCAAAACCATGGTATGCTATAACATCCAGAATATTGACATTGATACAATCTACCAAACCTCAGATTTTCTTAGTTTTAATTGCATGTATGTGTATATTTAGTTCTTTGCAGTTTTAACACATGTGGTTTCATGTTATTTCCACTACAGTAAATTTACAAAGCAGTTCCATCTCCACAAGATCTTTCCTGCTGTCCTTTCATAACCAAACCCACCTCTCTCCTCCCACTCTTCTCCCCACCAAGCAGTTTTTTTAACTGCTAATAATTGTTCTATTTTATTATTATTAATTTCTCTTTTAAATTTTTAATTGCTACATAGTAGTTGTACATATTTATGGGGTACAGTGTGGTATTTCAATACCAGTAAGCAACATGTAATAATCAAATCAGGGCAATTAGCATATCTATTACCTCAAACATTTATCATTTCTTTGTGTTGGAAACATTCAAAATCCTCCTCTATTCTAGCTATTAATATTTGAAAATATAGAATAAATTATCTTTAACTATAGTTATCTAAGAATGCTATAGAATACTAGAACTCATCACTCCTATCTAGCTGTAATCTTGTATCTGTCAACCAGCTTCTCCCTCTCTCCCCTCCCCGCATCCTTCCCAGCCACTGGATACCCCTGTTCTATTCTCTACTTTTATGAGATCAAGTATTTAGCTTCCACATATGAGTCTCACTGATTTTTTTTGAAAAATGTAGCTTAAAAAAAAATAAGTACATGTTATTTATGTTAACATGCAATGAGTTTATTTTTATTTTAAAATGAATTACTACATATTAAATAATTTTTTTAGCTTTAATTTTTAATATGGTAAATATTGATAGATACAATCCACATAAATAAAGCTCTTTAGGGTTCTCAATAAATTTTAAGGGTGTAAAAGAGTCCTGAAACTAAAAAGTTGGAAAACCACAAGAAACAAGTCCACGTACGCCATTATCTTTTGAGTTAACTATGCTGAATTGTTAGAAACATCTTCATTGAGTGTCATTGATTTTTCATGTTTCTCATAGTGCTCACAATAATGCTGGGCATAGTAGGTGTTCCATTAATATGAACAGAATTGATGTGAACTTCCTCACTAACGTTATACGCTGTGCTGCTGTGGTTGTGGCTTTTGTAGCAAGAACGGATGCTGAGTATACAGGCATGGCTCACCAATCCAGTAGGTGTGTTCTTGAAAAACCCTGTGTAACTGAAGATGTGAAACGTCTACCTATTTGCCTCATTGGTATTTATCACTTCAAATCATCTTTGGTTTGCTTATCAACTGACGTTGATAACTGACACATTCACTTTGGTTTCTGTTTCTTTTCATCAAACTTAATGATCACACATCTAACCGTAAGAAGAGGCTTAATAATAGTCATTGACCAAAAGAAAAAGATACAAAATCCTTCCCCACAGGGAATTTGCAAATTAAGATGATTATCCTTTTTAGGAAGACTTGTGGGAATGGGAATTTACTGGGGTTGGGGTAGAATGGATTAAATACAATGAGTCATCCAACAGAGTCCCTACCCTCCAATGGTCCCTGGTGTGGGTGGGCAGACGCAAGTATGATGACAGAAACATGTTGAAACATAAATGTTTCAAGTTAGATACTGTCAGAATCATTATTTTGATAATAAGCGAGCTTTTGTAGAAGGGAGATGAAATTTTTTAGAGCAAAGACGTAGAGATCTTTTTTTTTTTTTTTTTTTTAGGGCAAAGACATAGCATGATAGGATTCAAATAGATCCAACTATCACTGATAATAGTAAAATGATAGTAATAATTTGGCAAGTTTATTCTAAATTCACTTATATCCAAGGTAGTTAATAATAATTTGTGACTTTCATTATGTCTTCCTTTAGCTGTGTATAATTGTCAGGGTGGCAGTCTGCCCTTGGTTCTTGTTGAGTTCTTGGCCAAAGAATGACCAAACACACAAAAGTGTCTAGTCTAGACTCTTATCCTGCTCCTCTCACTCCTTGCTTGAAAAAATCCAAATGCAATGGAATAACCTCAGGCAGGAAGCAGTTTCACGTGAGCAGCTCTTTATTGTAGAATAAAACATGTCTGTCTCCATGAGTGGAGAGAGAGACAGACTGACAGACTAACAGACTGACTGACTCACTGACTCACTGACTGACCCACTCTGTCACTGATTTCTTAGATTATTTCCTTTTATTAGCTCAGTAGCTCAGTCTGGGGCAGGGTTCTCGGGAGGTGTGGGATGTTACCAAATGATCAACAAGTGTCCTCAAAATTCCATCTGTGTATATATGAGCTCCCTCTAAAATCGCCCACCTTTGGGGGACGTGAACCATAATGCAGATTCAAGCTAATGGCATAGTAATTACCCTCACATTAATCTAGGTCACTTTCTAAATCGTATTATCCCTGGGCTGGGGAATTCTCAGATTGATAAAGCAGTCCCTCCTTCCCCAGGTGTAGCAGTTGCTCGGGATAGGATTAAGGGTGGGGCAACACCAAAATAAAGTGCTTGCCCTTAACCTTCCGAGGTGGAGAAATTGCTTGAAATAGCGCTGAAGCTGGGAACCCTTGTCCTGAAGAGTCAGAGATCTTAACTACCTGACATAGTGACTTTCTAAAAACTCTTAAAGCATGTTTTAAAAATAGAAGCTTACATTTTAGATGAGTGAATGCAGGCTCTTGCAATAAAAACAATTTGTCAGTAAAAGGGTCCATATTTCTGTATATTTAATGGAAGAAAATCACAACGGAGAAATCTGCCATTTAGCCATTCTAGGTAGCATCATCTCAGTTGTTTAATCAGCTAACCAAATTTCTTTGGTTAAATTACTAGTCATAAACCCAATTTTTTAAAATTTAGGAACAGATAAAGTGACCTGCTTATTTAATTTAGTTTTTCCCCTTAAGAAGCAATCACAAATATTTATTGAGCATTATTGAGCACTGACAATAGGAAAGGCACTGTGCTAAGAACTAGAAAGGATTGATAAATGACATGGAATATCTTCTCTTGGCATTGGTTTCAAAATTGCTTTTTTTTTTCTCTTTCAGGTTCTTGAGATGCCTTAATCTGTTTTGTGCTGCTGTTACAAAATATCCGAGATGAGATAATTTATAAAGAACAGAAGTTTATTTCTCACAGTTATGGAGGCTTGGAAGTTCAAGATCAAGGCAACTACCAGTTTGGTGCCTGGTGAGGGCTGCTGTCTGCTTTCACCATGACTCCTTGAACCCAGCGTCCTCTGGCAGGAAGGAACCCTGTGTCTTCATCTGGTCAAAAACTGAAGGTAAAAAAGGAACAAACTCCTCCATCAAATTTTTTTATAAGACCACCTAATCCCATTCACAAAGGAGGAGCCCTCATGAACTAATCACCGCTTAAAGGCCCTACTTTCTAATATTGTCACATTGGCAACACCTGAATTTTGGAGGGGACACGTAAATCATAGCAATGTCATTCTGATCAACATTATGTTTATATGCTTTAGATAAATGTGGAGGATTTAAATGAAGGCACAGCTGTCCATAGCCACAAATTTCATCCCAGCATTTCTTTGCTATAGCCTGGCCATCATTCATCCCACTTAGACCACATGTAAGACATTGCAAAAGGTAAGTGCTTCATGTGATGGAGTGGGCATTAACCACCGCATGGTTCAGATTGATTTTAGAATGCCACCTCACTGCTAGACTTGTTGGCATGCTCAGAACCGATACTTTCTGACGCAACGTGAGTAGCTGCACATAGCAGGATGAAGCCTGTGGCTTGTGACAAACCTGGCTTCTGTCTGTGTTAACAGAGGTCTTACTGTGAGAAGCAACATGCAAAGGTGCCATGGATCTGAATCCCAGCTTCATGGGGCTGAGTACATGCCCTGACACACAGGATGCACTTAACATATCTTAGTTATTATCATCACTGCTACAACCAGCAGATGAGCTTAGGCAAATAATTCTCTGAACCTTAGTGAGAATGATGCTTATTTATCTACCTTACAATATGATTGTGAAAATTATAAGAAAGATTATGCAAAAAGTAATTAGCATAGTCACCAATAAATAGAATTCAAGAAATTATAGGTGCTACTGTTGTTGATTATTGATGTTGCTACTGTTATTATTACAATTGAGGCTAGAAGGATATCTTCTGCTAAGCCATCAGTGTAACACATGATGACAATGGATTATAGCAGTTGCTGCTCTTAGGCATTGACATTTTCTAAACAGATAAAACACCGTGTCAACTGCTGTTTTGATAATTTGGAATTGACATCATCATATATTTGTTTCGTAGGCACACCACAAAAATCTCTGCATTAACACACTGATAGCATCTTTTATTTTCCTTCACTCAATCAGAAGTTTTCTCTGCCAACAATTAGTCATGCTTTCATCAAAAGCAATGACTACCTAAAGGAGTATTGACATTCTACAGAACTTTGTCCTTCTTGCATTTTTGTAATTGTCATGGGAAATTAAGATCAGTTCAGAGTCATAGCCTATAGCATAGGAAATAGATAATTTAAAACAGCACAAGATATTTGATGATATTGCCAGATAATTGAATTGTAGACACTTGCCAAATATTGCACAAATGCTTTGGGCTGAAGGATTCTTGGTCTACAGATTTCTTCATTTTATGATTGCCAGAGTCATTAAAAATAAATTTTGGATTGTGCTAAAGGAAAATAAGAAAGACACTATCCAGCAATAGTCTCTTGTGTTTGATAGACAATTTCATGCTTTTAATCGATTCCAATTTTTGGAAAAAGTGGAAGTAAGTAATAGACAAAAATTAACAATGCACAAGGATGCCAGAAGTGGATACTATTGAATAAAACTTTTGCTTTGTTGATTGTTTGCACATTATGTTCTAGTACTATATTCTCATTTGTTAAAAGATATTGGAAAAGAATCCAATTCCCAAGTTTTGTAAAGATTTTAATGTTGTGGCATAATATCCTAATTGTATTCATTTCCCCTTCATCCCTTCAGTAATAAAATCTCCCAAGTTCTAGTTGGGCACACAAACTCCATTTCCCTGAAGTTAAGTATGTGATTAAATTCTGGCCAATGGGATATGAACTGCAACTTCTTGTTATAACCTTTAAAAATAAACTGATTGTTTTATACTCTCTTTTACCATCCCTGTGGGGTAGACTGAAGAGGTGCTACAGATGAGAGCAACAAGTAGAAGGCTACACTTGAAAAAAGTGTATTTGACTCTATGTAAATTAGACCTTAATTAAAAAAAAAAAAAGAAAAAAAGTAGAAAAAAAAAAAAAAAAAGAAGATCATGAGTCCCTGGTGGACCTCGTGGAACAAACTCAGTTTCTTGCTCTGTGACCTGCCCACAACCTCTGCTGTACTCCTCTGTTAAAGGTAAAAATGCTTCCGTTCTGCTTTAGGGGAGCTTTGCTACAGCAGCTTGGGCTGTGCCCTAATTACTAGAGATATTCTAAATTTTCCACACATTGGATGAAGGGCTTGTGAGACACAGCATATGTTAAAAGGAAAAAGAAGAATGACTTCCCTAACACTCTTTTCCAAGTGTGAACAAAGCTCAATTTCATATTATAGACACTTTTAGTTTATTACGTGTCCTCAGCATGAGTACTTGATTTCATTTCTTTTTATTTATTTCTTTTGTTTGTTAAAAGGAATTAAAATATCTGTGCTGTGTCTATTATAACCTAGCACAAAAGTAGTAAAACTATCATAAGCGCTGAGCAAAGAGGTCATTATTGACTTCTTTTTCTAGCTAAGTAGGGAGACGGGAAGAAAGGCTTCTGCATGGGGAATTTAACGTGTCATGGAAAATGGTATCGAGGACAATATGATTGGTGATGATGTCAATATGGGGTAGCTTGTATTGAGCATGATGGCTGCTAACTGTGTCTTTCTTGAAAAAGATGCACCCCCTTGCATTTATCAAATCCCCAAGCTGCACTGCAAAAACAGAACCCTGTGCATCCTGCTGTTTAACTACAAGGAAATGGGGAAGCTGCGGGGACGCCTATAAAACCCCCTCTGACACATTTAGTCTGTGGCCTGTGGGCATTTGCTCAAACTCTAGAATTGTGGGTTACCTGTAGTCAAATCGCAAGGAGTTTTGCATCTGTCACCCAGGGCAGAACTGAGGGAGAGGGAGCAGGTTTGAAATACAACCCAGACTGCCTTTTAAGTCCAAGTACGGTTCCATTTTTGTCTCACTGTTACCCTTGGTACATCTGGGATGGTAAATGGTGCGCTGAGTAATTCAGAAAGTGGAAACGGATAGTGTTACTATGTCTGCTACTGGGCTTTGCATCAAAAAGTACTTTCTTTGTTTCGAGAGAGGTCTGGGGAGTATGGGGCTTGCTTCTCTTCTCTCCAGGTCACTTTTTATTATCTCACATTATTTACATAAATGTATTGCTGGGAATTCTAGCAGCGCAGGGATCGCAGAAATTTCCTGGGATCTACCTAAGTCACCAGTGTCTTTAAAACAATGTCTGTAATTCCCCCAGAAATGGTAGAGAAAATGACTTCTTACATGGGAAGTTTATGAGTCCAGAAATAATCCAAATTCTTTATTTTTTGGCACGGAGGCCCTTCCTAATCTGGCTCCTGGCTACCTTATTTCCAGCCTCTGCTAGCCCCTCCATGTGACATCATGTCAGATGTTAGAAGCACTGGAACCATCAGACTAGATTGAGGTTTTAGGCCACAAAGCATGACCCATAATTCCTTCACATTCTTAGTAGATAGGATGACCCCATGACCTCCTTCACCAGCATGATTTTATTTTTACACCCTTGAGAGTCTTCGGCACTGGTCGATGGGATCCAGAGGCCAATGCTGAGATCCTGAGATGGTTCTCCAAGAATGAGGTGGTTAGGAAGGGCCAGGCCATGCTGTCTGCTCACACCCAGCCTCAGCCTCAGGGTGCCAGGCCAGCTTCAGAGGGGAGACCACAGTTCTGGGGCCCCAGCCCTTTCAGCCACTGCCTTCTTTACTAAGGTCGTTAACGGGCATGCTAATTAGTGGCAATTTCCCTGGTGGTTTTTGTGATGTGGGGATTTGTCCACTAAGAAATGGCCGAAACCACAAATCATTTAAAATAGTCAGTCCTACTGGAGATAGAAATAACTTCTTGCCCCTGTGTTGATCCTAGCTAGTGACCAGTGACCAGGAGGTAAAATCTTGGGAATAGAGGCCAGGGCTTCTGACTCAGCAGAAACCACCGTCTTGACATTTTTAGCCTCTTCTTTGGTCTTGTCCTACTATAGAGACTATTCTTCCTACAGGCCAAATTTGACCAAATAACCCTACCAGATCACATTCTGAGGTGTACCCACCTGCCCTCCCGCCCAATAAATTTGGTCTTATTTCTTGTTATTATTCTGATGCTTAGGGTTCATAGTACATTTATCTAAGAAATCCCTAGATTTTTATAATACTTGAAATAATACACGAAATTATCAGGAAAAAGAGAAAAAGATAGGGCCACAATAGACCAGTTCTTAACCAAGAGTGGCTTGAATTCCAGGGGACGTTTGACAATGTCTGGGGACATTTTGGATTGTCACAACATGGGGGAGGGTTGTGTACTACTGGGATCTAGTGGGTAGAGTCCCAGGGAACTGCTAAATATCCTACAATGCGCAGGGCAGCCCTGTACAACGAAGTATTGCTCAGTCCAAAACATCGACAATGTGAGGTTGAGAAAAACAGAAATAGATGAAGACAATTCTTCCCATATATTTTGTAGCTGAAGAAATGGGTTCTAAATATTTACTGAGCATCCATTATGTATATAAATGGTGTTATGCTTTATGAGAGAGTCTAAGGAATAAAAGTCATATTCACTAACATCAAAAAGTTTCCAGTTTACCTGGAGTTAGTACATACACAATGAACATTTGTGTTCTTTATTATAGTAGTTGCTCACTTGCAAGGGAGATTGACACATTAGTTTGGGTTGGTGATGGATATGTGAATTAGCTTGATTTAATTATTCTACTATATAAACAAAGATTAAAACATCATATTATACCCCATAAGTGCATACAATGATTATTTGTCAATTAAAAATAAAATTAAAAAGAAAAGAAAAAATGGACCCAATACATTAAATATTTTTTGAGTCTTAAAGCAGAAAAGGTTCTTGATCTGAACAGGGAGGAATGTTTAGGGAGTTCTCAGGGATGAAGGCCAGAATACTTCCTTCCCTGACTTATTCATTCAATAGAGATTTATTAAGTTCCTATTATATGCCTGGGTTGTGCTAATCTCTGAATAAAAAAGAAAAGATTCTTGCCTTTCAGAAGCTCACAGTCACATGTGTGTGTGTTTGTGGGTGTTAGCATAGTGGGGAGGATTTGGGGAGGAGAAAGCAGGAGAGTCCCTTACAGGAAGGGATAAAGGACAGTGCTTCAATATTTGTATGGACCAGGTTCCAGTGAGCCCCTTGGGAAGGGTAACCAACTCCATTCATGGCAGGGCTGATGTTCAGCTTGGACATACTGGTAGGCTGGTAGGTCACAGCTGGCATATCCATTCTGATTGCCAAACTGGTTGCTAAATGTCTTGAATGTCATCCCAGGGAGTTGGAGAAGGTGGAAGAGGAGGTAAGATTGTGAGGTAGTTCTCAGTGGATCAGTAGGAGTTTGCCTGGCTGGTGGTGGGGCAGAGGGGAAGGTCAGGGTATTATAGGTAGAAGGAACCACATGGAGTCATGTAAAGAACCAGACTGTGGGAACATGAAGTCAGGGACTGCATCTAGCTTGTTAACCAATATGTTCTCAGTGCTACCATCTGGCACATAATAGGTTCTCAGTTAAAGTTCATTGAATGAAATAATTGACGTTATCCAAGAATGTTTGGAGAATGGCAGGAAGTGGAGGAAGGAGGGCTTGGAGAGGAGGTTTGGGCCATGTGCCAGGGTACCTAAGTCCTGGGAGAAGACAAGAGGCACAGGGCTCCCTAATTCCAGCACCTTGGGAAGCTTTCCAGAGAGAGTGAGAGAGGAGCTATCTGGGGGTGGGAGGGGAAGGAGAGGCCTTGTGCTGTGCTACTTCCAAGTCATTAAAAAAGAGTAGCTAGGGGTTAGACAGCTCTGAGTTCTGGTCCCATCGGTCACACACAAACTATCACAGTATGGTCTTGGTCAATGTAATAATTCCCCAGGCTTAGTGTTCTCATTTATACAACTGGAATACTAATTGTATCACTGATTAGGGTTAAATTAGGTAATGCCTGTGAAGCATTACAGGAATGGCACACATAGTAAGTGCTCAAAAATAAGTATCATTTTTGGATCAGAATGTCCACCAATGAAATGGATTCCTTTTAGGATATTCTTCTAAATAATTCATCATCTATCTACTGATGTTTGAAATTTCTTAGAGGGGAAAGAAATCTACCACTCTACAAGTAGAGTTAAGGACTTCAAATACAAATGTAAATACAAATAGCATTGGCTTCAAATACAAATATGGCTGAGTATCCTGAAGGTGTGAACAAACTTCAGCAAAGCTATAAAGAGTTGATCAGCAAGTATGAATGATGGGATACAGAATCTTGCTTGTCCTGGTGAAGGGAGACAGTAAAGAAAGTAAAGGTTGCCTGGGAACCTACCTCACAGGGAAGGGGGAAGAGGGAGGCTATGGAGGAGGAGGAAGGATTCAGGAAGGAAATCTTGGTGCCGGTGACTCAGTGAGCAGTTGAGTTCAGAGGCAGGAGAGATAGTCCAGGGCTGAAGTGTTTCAGGAAACCTTCCTAAAGAAGCATGATAGAGCAGGGCCTGGAGGATAGAGGGGTTTGGTTGAGAGAAGGATGTTAGATGACTGGGTAAGGTTGGGGGCCTATTTGATAGTCTTAGCTCAAGGGGCCCATATTCATGAATCATATTTGGATGCTATACTCTTCCTTCCTAAGAGCTTCCTGATGGAAATATATGCTTAGGGGAAACTGACAAATGGGATATTAAAAATATGAAAAACTTAAGATGCACCGAGTGCTGACTGTGTGTCAGCACTTTTCTGAGCACTTTGAATACACACTCCTCATCCTCTTTTAACAATCCTAGGAGGTAGTATGAGGCAGGCACTATTATTATACTTACTTCACAGACAAGAAACTGATGTGGAGGGAAGCTAAGTAATTTTTGCGAGAAAAGTCATAGCAAGTTAGTGATGGGACTACTTTATATAATTTACTCTCATCCCAGCCTCCATTAATTTACTGGAATTCAACTTTGGGGTAAAAGAAGACAAACAGAGAGTGCACATATATCTCAATGCAAACAGCGTGGTCTGCTGAATGTAATGGGTCTTGGGCGATCAAGCCTGAAACAGTCAAGCCTGGCTGGGAAATCCAACTAAAAAATGTATATGTTTAAAATTAAACCTTAAAAAAATCCAAGTGTTAAATAAAACATGGCTACAGCACAGTGCACCAGTCACAAGTGCTCAGCTTAATGAGTCATGCCAGAGTGAACACACCTGCTGTAACCACAGCCCAGGTCAAGAAATAGAACGTTTATCAGAACCCCAAAGGCTTCCTTTGTCCCACTTCATCCCCAGTCTACCCTCCTCCCTCTTCTAAACAATTTTAATGATTTTCTAGCCACCAACTGAGAAGAGAAGCACTTTGTTCAGAAGGCCTGGCAGAGGCTGGTGCCAGAGTGCTGGGCACCCTGGAGGAATAAATTAACGAATTAATCGAAAGTCACAGAGAAACTCTGACCAACAAAGAATTGGGAGAACGGACACAGGATTGTATACACATAGCCTTTTGTTCCAGGCACTATTCTAGGAACAGTCTAAGCAATTTTTAAGGGTAATTTCTACTCTTCACGATTTTTGCTCTAGTGCTGATGTAGGTTTTAGCCTAAACTCTGTGTCATAGGAAATTGCGCAGTTTTATTATCTGCGGGGGTTCTCCAGTCAGTGGTGTGCAGCCAGCCCAAGGGATGCTGCTTCCTCCTCCTACTCACCTGCCCCGGAGCACAAGGTGTATACGGGAAGTGGAGAGGGGGAGAGTAGGGCAGTCCTACCTCAATTTACCCTTTCTGCCTTGGAGTGAGAGGAGAGCAAGGCCGAGAGAGGGAGCTAGTTGCTCTCTGGGGAGCACCCCTGTGCTCCTGGCTTCAGCTCAGGGAAGGTCACCATGCTGGAGAACCACGCCCCCTAGTACGTGCGGCCCAATCAGATTAGCAACCCCTCCTCTTGGGGCGGAGCTAAGGGGGTCTGTGTCCCTTTAAAGACCTGGTTAAGCGCATAGCCGAGGCATAGGAACGAGTGAGAGTGTGAGTGGGCTGAGTGGGTTTGGCTGAGCTGGGCAAGTAAAGAGCAGGGCACTGGGGTGGGGGTGGGAGTGCTGAGTTCCTGGGGAGAAGTGGTGACAGATATAGTAGCAAAAGCAGTTGCAGTCCGATTGTTGAAGGGCTGGAACATTGGGAAGAGGATTTTAACTGTGCTGTGTCTTATAGGTTACTGGAAAACCGTTGTTGGATCCTGAGCAGAGCAGTGACATGGTTGTATTAATATTTTACGAAAATGATGAGTCGGTGGGCGGTGGGGTCTGGGGGGAATTGCAGGGGAAAGAAGGGAGCGGAGAGAACAGGGGGCCATTGAACTCCTCTAATGTCTGTGCTCTTTTGTTTGTGTGTGTTCTTACAAAATGTCTGTTGCTTTCTTGCCTGCACGTGATTTAAAAAACTTTCTAATATGGAGAATTTTGAATATATCCAGAAGGAGATAGAAGAGTATAATAACCCCTCTATGGCTGTGATTAGCTTCATCTACCACCAGGCGGTGGCCAAGCCTACCTCATCTACTCCCCATCCACTCCCCTCCTCCCACACATGGGATCATGTCACTCATAAATACTTCAGTGTGTGTCTTTGCAAGATAACACAATGACAACATCCTTATCAGTGGCTTTAAAAGAACAATATTTCTTTAATATCATCAAATACCTAGTACTCAAATATTCAATCTTCTCATAATCTTTCCACAGTTTGTTTATATGAATCAGGATTCAAATAAGGCTCATCCACAGTGATTGATTCATATTTCTTTAAGTCTCTTTTAATCAATTGGTTTCTCACTGAATCTTCTTTTTTTTCCTGAAGTTTATTTATTGAGAAACAAAAGTTGTTTTTCCTGTAGAATTTAACATGGGGTAGATTTTGCTGACTGCATCTCTGTGGTGTAGTTTAACAAGTTCCTCAGTCCTCTGTAGTTACTTTGGGTTGCTAGCTGAATCTAGGGACGTGATGACATTCATGATTAATTTTTTTTGACAAGATTGTTCCATGGTTTATCTTGTGATCTTTCATCAGATGTGTATAATACCTGGTTGTTTCTTTGTATGTGTGATATTAGCAGCCATTGATGATCAGTGCCTAGGACCATCCGTTTATTATTGTATTAGTTATCTATTGCCGTGTAACACTATTGCTGCAAACTTAGTGGTTTATAACAAAACACGTTAATTATCTCACAATGTCTGTGGGTCAAAAATCCAGGCAGGAGTTAGCTGGTGTCTCAGAAGTCTACAAACAAGGTGTTGGCCAGGGCTGGGATGTTGTCTGAGCTTTGACTGGGAAAGGATCCACTTCCCAGCAGATGTGGCTGTTGACAGGATTCTGTTCTTTGGAGTTGTCTGAGGGCCTCAGGTCCTTGCTGGCTGTTGGTCAGAGGCCACCCTTAGTTGCTGCCATGTGACGTTCCCTATAGAGCAGCTTACCTCAAAGTAAGCAAGAGAGTGCATAGAGAAAGTTGGCTAGCAACAGGGAGGCTACAATCTTATGTAACAGTCTTAGAAGTGACATTTGTTACTTTTACATTTTCTGTTGGTTAGAAGTAGGTCACAGGTCCCACCCACACTAGAGGGGAGGGGATTGCACAAGGGTGTGAATATCAGGCATTAATTGCAGCTGTCCAAGAGTCTATTTGCCACAATTGGGTTTACAAAATGGTGATATTGTAATTCTAGCATTCCTTCTTTATTAGCTGGAATACTTCTATAAAAAGACACCTCTCATATTATTTGGTTATCCAACCTATAATTCATGAAGGGAAGTCAGAATAAATGCTTGATTCTTCCCTTTTATTTACCAGTTTTCAAAACTAATGAGTTGATTCCCTTGCATTCTCTAATGGTGGCCAATTATATGGTCATGTATTGTTAATTATGTAAATGATATTGGATTCTGTTTATTCTCTTGTCAGAAATTCAGTACTGTGTTTAAAGATCGATTAATCCCGCTGTGTGTACGTTTGGTTCTCAACTTCCACTTGTTGAATAGTCTTCCATGCTATACATACCCCTTTTACCTATCTGCTCACCCAATGGACACCAACACTGCCTCCAAGTCTCCGCCATGGTGACTGTTCTCATGCGGCTTCCCTTATGGACACCTACAGTGGAATTGTTGAGTCAGATAGTGTAACTAAGTAGCCAGTTTGCTTAAGTAGTACTAGATTGCTTTCCAGAATGGCTGCACAAAGCTACTCTCTCATGAAAATGACTTATTACCATATGTATCTTAGCTTAATGAGGGAGGAAACACCTTGGTAACCTCATGAATTTTATGCCCTTCACTGAGCTGGATTAAATTTCTGAAGAAAGTTTTCAAAACGATTCCTATCAGAAGCATCCAAGTTATCCCACATCTCCAAAGCTGCAGCTGCACTGGGTGTGGGAGCTAAGAGACAAATTCTTATGCCATTGATAGTATTTCCCAATCTAGACTATTACAACCTGGTAAACTATCCAAGTTGCATTCCAGAACTCAGAGATGTGGGAGAGGAAGAAAGGAGGAAGAAGGAGGAGATAAGAGAAAGATTGGGGAAAAGGCAGGGAAATTATTTACTTAGGAAGGAACAATAGGGAATCATGCCTTATCATTCACCGACTTAGCATCTCATCTTACAGACATGGAAACCAAGACCTAGAATTGAAGCCATTTCTCTAAGGGCTATACTGTGCATGGAAGACAGCTAGGCTAGTCTGTTTGCTCCCAGGTGAGGTCTGGGATAGTAGAGAGATTGGGGGAAACATATGCAAATGGAAGAGAGAGATGAGCATGGGCTGGTGGCTGAAGACTACAGCAGCTTATGAACAAATCTTGGACAATGTCAGTATTTAGGAGCCAGCAGAGGAGACAAAAATGTGAAGGAAGGAGGTTCAGTCTATGGTCATGACATGGAGTCTGTGTATCTTTTAAACAGTTTACAAGCAGTTAATTTAGTCTTCACTACAATTCTTAATGAAGTAAGAATTATCATCCCTCCTTTAGAGATGTGGGAACAGAGACTTACAATTTTTAAGCAACTTCCTCGATGTCTTGCAGTTAGAAAGTGTTGGGCTGTGATTCATATCCAAGTCTGTTAATGCCAGAATCTTTGCTCTTAATGCACACACACAAACACACTGAAGGTTTCAAGGAGGGTGTGGTTAACAGAGGCAAGAGAGTGAGGAGAGGAAGTGGTTTCAATTGTGGGCTTAGGTGGAAAACGTCCTTCACCAGTTTCCTTAGGCTGCAGAGTGGGGTGGCTGGAGGTCACCTCTGCTGATTTGGGGGAGCCTCTAGGACAAGTAGAAATACTGAAATCATTTGGACAAGTGGAAATACATGGTTGGATCTTGAAACCTTTAATTAGACACAGTTCCAAACAGAATTTTCCTGGCTTAATCACAAAGTTAAGGAAACCATAAGTGACCAGATTGACAATGGCTTTTGCCCAAGTCTGGGCTACAAAATGGAGACTATTTAAATGGTATTGATGATAGAGATTCTAGAAAGGAGACTTTATAAAAGACATTAATGTGTTGTTTCCAAGTGCTGTGTCAGCAGAAGATAGAGGAGGTGGGAAGGAGCATTTTTAGTTTGTCTAACTCCAAAGTCCATTGAAAAATTAATGTGTTGGGCAGTAAGGAGCAATGATGATCAATGGGCTTTTCTACCTGCATTCTGTTCTTTGGAGTTTCAATTTGGGCATCTTAAACAGCAGTCAGTTTTTTCTCAAGCAGCATTTTAATGAGAAGAGCATAAATAAATTCATTGCTTCCAAAAAATACAGAGATGGAAGCAGCAGAGTGCCAGGCAAGTTGCCTTTTGGGTTTTAAAAAATCCAATATTTCATGACCATTGCAAGACCGAGGCAGAGTTTGCAAGACAGACTCCTTATTGGAGCCAGGTGTGAGCTGTCTGCTCTTCCTGGTGGGGAGGTTGTTTGGGTGCTGACGAGTATTTCCTGTGGTGGCTGTGCATTTCTGGCCCAAGTCCCTGGTGCCACCAGTCTTCCCCACTAATTCCCACAATCTCTTCTTGCCTTCTTTCCTTCTCTCCCCTTCTTCTTCCCCTCCTACTCTTCCCCTCCCTTCCCAAGTAGTAGAGCAGTTCCACTCACACACTATACTCAACACATTAAAAAAATTATTCATAATTCCAAACTTTGGCACATGGTATTGGACCCATAGGATGTTATTTATGTTGAGTGTAGCTGCAGTAGAACTTGGACCCTGGAGTGACAGCCTCTAGGGTGCTCCTGTTTATCCTTAGCTGAGAAGAAGCAGTGTTTATAAACTTTTGCTTGAGAATTTCTTCTGCAAAATGGGACCACAGTGCCTGCCTTACCACAAGCTTGTAAGGAGAAAGTGAAATACAGTATGTGAAAATCCCTAGCTCAGGGCCTGGCACATGGAAGGTGCTTATTAAATATTGGCTACTCTGAATATAAAAGCAGGATGGATGCTTTCTTTCCACCTCTTCAAAATAAAGGAGTATTCCTCCCTTCCTTGAAAGAGAAAAAAGTGAAAAAAATCCTGAAAATAGGGGCAGAGAAGTCAGAGAATGGAGCTTGAAGATTTGTCCTCTAAGCCAGCTGCTTTGAAATTGATGAAAGATGGGAATTGGGAACTCTTGACTTTTTTTAATAATAGCTTTAAGATACAATTGACATATAAAAGTTGTATATATTTACGGTGTACAACCTGATGTTTTGATACATGTATACATTGTGAAATGATGGCTGTGTTTCAGCTCATTAGCATACACTGTGTTCCAGCTAATTAGCATATCTATCACCTCTACACCGTTACCATTTTTGGACCCTTTAACCAACATTATCCCATTCTCTCTTTTCCCCAGCCCCTGGCAACCACTATCTTACTAAGAATTTGACTATTTTAAATTCCACATATAAGTGAGATTGGTCAGTATTTCTCTTTCTGTGTCTTACTTATTTCACTTGGCAGAATGTCCTCCAGCCCCATCCATGTTGCTCCAAATGGCAAGATTTCCTTCTTTTTAAAGGCTGAATAATATTTTAGTGTGTGTGTGTGTGTGTGTGTGTGTGTGTCATGGGAACTCTTGAATTTTGAAGAAGCTTCAAAAGTGGTCAAGGAAAATTCTGGCTACAGGAAGATGCCATTTAATTATGAGTATTAAATCAACACCCAGGGGCATCTGGAGAAAATCAGTGGATGGATAGGATCAGTTTGTTGAGATTCAATCTGACACCAGGCTCATTAGGTCAGTGAGGCCAGAGCTCCCTGGTGACATCTATATTGTCAAATCCAACATGTGCTTCTTGGTTCTTGCTTTACTTGATCTCTGGAACTATCTAATGTTGGCACTTCCCCCCCGCCAATTCTCTCTTGATTTCATCTGTATTGGAGGTTCTTGGTTGGATCTTCTTTTTCTGTGTGGTCTTTAAGAGTTGGTGTTGCCAAGGATTTGCGCCTTAGCCTTCTCTTATCTTTTTAGGCAATTTGATCAGTATATTCACATTTAACCACCACTTACTTACAGATGATGCCCAGCACAAAGCTCTGCTGATCTTCTCAAGGAGCCCATTTGAACTCAGCTTGCTCCAGTTGGTTGGTGTGTCCATCAGTTCTTCCTCCTGTACGTCCTTTCAACCTCTCCTCTTCTCTCCAGCCCCATCCCTGAGCTGCCTTAAGTGGGACCTCCCTCATCTCTTGTGTGGAAGAGCAGTCCTCAGCACTGACACCCTGACATCTGGTCTTACCTCCTCCACCCCTTTGCCAAGAACGAGCACTTTCTGGAGCTTTACAAAAAATTCAACCTGATAGATTGTCTTCTAATACATGAATTGAATATGTTGTCTTTGTTGTGATTATTGTCATATTTGGACTTATTGCTAATCTCTTAAAAATATGTATATTTTTATTTCTTCCCACCTGTCTCATTCCATTGCTTTGGAAACTACATATTTAACTGTTTGATAGGTTATCCATAGATTTAAAAAAATTCAATACATTTAGGAGTACAAGTGGTTTTTGGTTACATGGACGAATTGTATAGTGGTGATATTGGGGTTTTTAGTGTACCCATCACCTGAATAGTGTACATTGTACCCAATAGGTAGTTTTTCTTCCTTCACTCCCCTCCCCTCTTCTGAGTCTCCAATGTCAATTGTACCACTCTGTGTGCCCTTGTGTACTCGTAGCTTAGCTCCCAATTATAAACAAGAACATGTGGTATTTGATTTCCTGTTCCTGAGTTACTTCACTTAGGATACAGGTCTCTAGTTCTATCCAAGTTGCTGCAAAAGACATTATATCATTCTTTTTTATTCCATAGTGTATATACCACATTTTTGTAATCCATTCCTTGGTTGATGGGCACTTAGGTTGATTCTATACCTTTGCAATTGTGAATTGTGCTGTAGGTTATCCGTAAATTTTTATCATATGTGTATTTTGTAATAACATCTAAAGTTATCTAACATCTCTGTCCTTCTCATAAACAAGACAAAGACCTTGACATGTTCTAACTCTCCTGTACTCTCCCCCTTTTATCTTCGTTATTTTTGTCACTTAAAATTTTAAATATAAATGGTTTTTTTTGACAGTTAATAGTTAAATTAACAATATAATTTGCCAGTTTCTTTGCTCACCATTTTAAATAACTTTTACTCCTTCTTCATGTTTCTTTTTCCTCTTGTGAAACTATTTAACATTTTGTTTGGTGAGTGTTCTATAGGTCTTAAGAGCTGTTAGACTTCAAATGTCTAAAAATATCTATTTTACCTTCTTGAATGGGTAGTTTATGTAGGTGAAAAATTCATAATGGTCAGTTATTTTCCCTTAGACTTTGATGACTTCATTCTTTTGTCTTCTGATATTTATTGTTGATGATGGGAAGTCTGTTGTTGGCCTTATCATTATTCCTGTGTGGATTGTCTCTCTTTTTTCTGTGTTAGATTTAAGCTTTTTTTCCTCTCTAGCAAGGTTCTGCAGTTTCATTACAACATGCCTAGGTAAGAACATATATATGTAGATATGCATTTAATAGATTGTATTTGGTGCCCACTGTTTACTATAACTCTGTGATTTTGTGGGTTTTTTTTTCAATACTCGAAAATTATGAGCCATTAGTTCTTTTATATTTTTTTCTGCACTAATTCCTCTATTCTTTCATTTTGGAGCTGCTATCAGTCTTTGGTTGGAGCCCCTCAGTCTGTCAGCCATGCTCTCATCTTCCTCTTTACCTCTTCCTTTCTATCGCCTGCTACCTTCTGGGTGAATTCCTCAGTACTGCCTTCTAATTTCTAATTCTCTCATCAACTGTGTTCCAGTCTATGAGCTGACTGTGCATTCCATTTTCAGGACTCTAGCTGTTGTATAGCAGAGCCATATATTCTTTATTCATATCTGCTTCTTTTATTTATTTTTGTTTGCTTCTCATGAATGTAATTACTTCCTTTATCTCTTTGGGGGTTTTAAGCATACTTATTTTAAATGATTTTAAGACTGCTCAGGTAAGGAGTAAATTTTTCTGATTTTTGAGATTGTGGTCTAACTTTCTTAGTGTTAGGTTTTCTTTAAAATTTAGGTTTGCATGCTGTTCTTGAGAAGCTCCCCCCTCCCTCATTAGTGGTTTTGACCTTGCCTCCACCTGGGACCCAGGAACTCTGTTCCAGGTTCAGGTCGAATGTTGGTGGCTGGGCTCCCCTATCACTTACTAAGGAAAGGTACATGCGGCCACTAAGCTGGTGGGTGGGTTCACCCAGTATGGAACTCCAGGGCTGTACTTGCTTCCTGACAACACTGTAAGTTTCAAGCTTTTATAGAAAGGCCAGTGTTCCAGGCCAGTGGCTGTGGTTTTTCTGCCCCCTTTTGCAAACAGGGGACCTGTGCACCACTCCTGGCTTCAGGTGATGATCCTGACTCAGATCCTCTGCCATGCCTGGGAGGTTTTGTTCTCTGCCACCCTAGAAGAATCAGACTTTGGACATCTCTTCCTTCTTGACCAAGAGACCGAAAAGCCTGCCCAGGGTTTTGACTCTATTTACTACTGTGTGTTTCTCTTCTGTGGAATTATTTATCTGATTTTTCAGTGTGGTTTTATTTTAAATATGTGCAAAAATGCTTCACATATCATTGCTGGGCTTGGAGTAGACTTGGGGAGCTCACGATGTCATCTTGCCTAGGAATATCTCTTCCAAATTCATCCTTGGGGTCCCATGCTTGTCACATGGCAGGTGCTCTGTGAGTTTTAGTGGTTGCTGTACTGAGATGTGGGCCTACTGGAGACATGGAGGCCTGAAAGTGAGGAAACCTCACTTACCACAAAGCCAGGGAAAGTAGCCCGTCTGAGGCCTTTCTTCTCCCACTGTGAGGCCCACCCCAGAAAGCCCTTTCTGGCAGCCCCTCAGGGTGTTAAAATGTCCTTGCCAGTAAAGAGAGGACTGATCCTCTTAGCATAGACAAGCATCCTCATCCACTTAGGAGCCTTTAGCGTTAGTGTTTAAGGAAAGAGTATTGTCCTTTAAGCTGATCTGTGGCTCATGAGACGATTCAGTATCCCCACATTTGGGTTCGTGGGCCAGTGGGTCAATGCTTCTCTTCAGTGGCTGACTCAGCGGTAGAGACAGGAGCTGACTGTTGACAGGATACCGACCGGTGTGGAAATCCGGTTTTATATAATCTGTAGAGGCGATAATCTGCGCTAGGCTCGTCAAGTACCCTCTGCGGAGCAAAATAAGCCAGTGATGTGTTCTCAGCAGGAAACTTTGTCAGTGGGTTGTCAGAGCTAAAGGGTGTGATTACAATCTAACTTCAGTGTAACTTTGACTCTTCTGTGTGTTTTTCTCATTTATCTCATGAGTCACAGAAACATTTTGATGATTGCAGCAAAGTCTACGGCTATCTGCACTTCACGCCACCAAGCTGGGAGAGTTTTATCCAACTATAGAAAGAAATAGAAGTCCACATTGGTATGCTCCATATACCTAGCTTTGCCTTTTATTGGAAACTTGTGAGACTCAGAAGACGGAGGCCTGCGTGCATTTCTGCAGCTCTCCCTCACAGCTAGCTTAGGGTGGTGTAGGAGACATTGGAGTTTTTTTCCCTGTCCAACGTCTATTTTCATCCTTCTAGGAACTGGATGCTTCTCTCTTGTGGAAAACATATTCCACAACCTGAGCCAGGCCCACCCTGCCACGGAGGAGGCCATATGGCCCAGGAGTGGTTTTAGGAACCAACACATAACCCAAGCAGACTCTTCCCAGGACATTTCTACTGGAATTACTAGACAATACTTTCATTCCACTGGGGTTCTGAGCTGGAAATCATCTTCCCTGCAGACAGAAGCAGAGCTCTAGTGACATTGTATGATAACTTATATCCAGCCTTGCCTGAGGTCAAAGGCTCCCAGGTGTATAAATCCATGGATTTCTTTCTTGGTTTAAGCTAATAGGAGTTTGCGTTTCTGTCCCTTGAGATTGAAAGTGTCCTGACTCTTACGTGTAGGAGTCAGGAGTGCGAAATCATTTGTCATAATTCTTGAAAGCAAGCTCTGCGTACATATGCAACTGTTCCAGGTCAAAACAATTTATGATGCATGTCTGGGCCTCAGACATTCTCAGCTTAGCTTATTGGCCAAGGAATTGACTTTTGGGGTGTTTGAGTTTCTTTGATTAGCTAGAAGATTTGATTTGGTTAAATTCCCTAAATAGTCAAGATTGGGGAAAGGGAAAGGAGGAATAGGAGCATGAAGTAGGGGATCTGCTGGTCCTAGGAGTCACCTAGGAGCAGGAGCTTTTGTGTGTCTAACTGCAGGAAGGGCCAGGAACTGAGTATGCTCCTTCTGGATGCCTGACATGCTTTCTGCTCACTCACCCAAGGCTGCTGAAATATCAGTTTATCCAGAGCATCAGTGCACTCTTCCCACAGTGAGATCAATTGAGAATGCAATACTTGTGATTTCCAGGTGAGTTCTGTATTCCTCAGATCACATTCCTTCCTGCCTTGAGGAAAAAATGTAACCTAGTAGTCAGAAAGCACAAGTGGACACAAAATTCTGCAAACGACAGGAGAAAATGTCCTGTTGATAAACAGTGCTGTGTGTGTGGTCTGTGTAGCTGGAAGCCTCTGTAGAGCAGGTGGGCTTTCTAGAAGTTCAAGAGAAGAAGGACAGGGCAGGGAACCTCTGAGCTTGCCTCTTCCCACCCAAAGCTGTGGGGGTTCTGACTCAGGGCATGCAGGTGCAGGAAGCTGCGTGGGGCAGGAGGGAGGACAGGGGGAGAAGACAGAAATGAGTGTAGAAGGCAAGGCAGAGCGAGGAGGACTCACTGATGATTAGGATCTTGTTCTTCTCTTCTGTGTGTCCTGTTCCCAGCGGGGACCCCTCAGTCTCAGTGTGAACTGGAACAGACACATTGAAACTGTTGTTAAGGGGCAAAGCATGGCGGGAAGGCCATCAGGAGGATGGGACAAGGAGAGGAAGTGGTTCTGTAGGAGAACAAAGGAGAAAGCAAGTGAAGACTTTACTTTTCTTTTCTTTTTTCTCCAAAAGCTGCCTTCAGGGTGGGTAAGCAAGGTGTGGAGAGCTGAACTTCTAGAAAGACTCCAGACCTTAGACCCTGATCCATGTGGAGCCCAGAGGAAACCTGCTGAGAAAGGATGAGATTTCTTATCACAAGGAGGTCTCACTGCACTGGCCAGTCCCGACCACGAGTGCCGTTTAAACAGGAAAGTGCACGCAGAGGACACTGAGGAACGTGGCCTGCCCACTGTGTAGGAGGCAGACACTTTGTCTGTGAGGCTAGCACCTTCTGTCTTCCTCTAGTGTACAATCCATTTCCTCAGTCGCCCCTGGCTTTGAATCTGAAAACTCGGCTGTGGAAGGTTCATTCGGTGCGTACGTGCTGCCTGCCACATCAGTGCCAGGACAAAACCGAGCAGGGCACAGACGTGGCTTCTCCATGCCCTTTGATCCGCTGCATCAGGTTCCCTTTTTCAAGAGCTAATGACTGAGGTGTGTGCGCAGTTTGTGTTCCTAGCCAAGAAAAAACTCCGTGCCCTGTCTGCGGCGTGTCATCATCCTCCCCCTGTTCCTGTCACCAGCCTCTGCCCTGCCAGATGCGGTTCATCTGGCTGCCGGAGTGGAAAGGAAGCCCTGTGGCTCGCCCCCACCCGATCCAGGTCTTCCCTCCACGCCCCCAGCCCCGCCCCCACGTGGGGAGAGTTTTTGGAGGCCCTCAAATCACTCAATCTATCGATTTAATGTGTACAAGCACTGGGGGGATATTACTCTAGGAATGAGTTTGTAAACATATCTGAGACCCTTGTGGTGTCAGAGTTGGGAATAAATGGAGAACAAACACACATTATAAATTGTTTCTCTTTCATCCACTGCATCGGAACAATGGGCATGTCTGCACGAGATACCAAGCTCAGAAATTAGACTGGGCGTTGTAGCCCACGACTACCCTCCACATCCCTGACCTGATGGCATGCCATTAAGAGAGTTACAAAGAAAGAAAGAAAAGCCAGTTGATTCAGGTGCTACAATAAGACCCTTAGACGGAGTCTCTCCCATGGTTCTTTGAACACAAGTTAAACAGGAGCTCCCAGCTCTGGGTTCTTGGGCACACAGGCAGGTGTGACTTTACGGTGAATTCCTAAGAAGCGTGTAAATGCAGGTGACCGAAACTGCACTCAGCCTGAGGTAGGAACAGGCTTTCGCTTGAGATAGGAGTTGTTTTGTTTTGTGTGAGGGGAAATCTTGGCAGCTCCTCTCCGTGCCATAGCCCCAGAACTCTCATGTCTTGTCAGCAGCATTTCCTGTGTGGTGCCATCTCCCGCTTGGCCTCGCCATGAAGAAACTTCCTTTTGGGTACCTGGGGCAGACGCCGGCACAACCGCAGGAGCCCTTCGCTGAGTCCTCTCTGTGGTGAGGAACCGGGGCTGCTGGCTGATGGAGCCAGCGCGCTAGGACCATGCTGGTTGACCAAGTTGGTCAGCTGAAAAGAATTCCTTAAAATACTCTGTGGGTGTGTTTTTATTTTGTGTAGTTTCTGGAAGGATAAATATTCCAAAACATCGATGCCAGAAAAGAGAGCTCTATGACTTTTGTAAAACTGGCCATGCTACACGTCTTTAAAAAATTAGTTAAAAGACTAGAAATTACGGTTACAAAAATATCTCCGCTAATAGTTTACTGTCTGGCTTGAGTGAGTTTAACTTTAAGGTGTGGTAGCTCTGGAAATTTGTTGTGACTCACTACATAATAACCGGCTGCACCATCAGGCATCGGCCCACACACAATTTTCCAGCCCTGAACTTTGAATGTTTCATACAAAATGAAAATAATATAGTCTTATGTTTTATTCTAGGGATGAGGTGGTTGGCACCGCTTTAGACTTTGCTGGAGACCTGTGAATGTGATGTTTCCTACCCAATTCAAATGTACTGAGGGAGTATCTAGTTTTTAGTTGGCAAACATAGATCTCCTTTAGAGAAAAACTGTGCAAATACAGTCTATTGTCTGTAGGTTGATTTCCTCCTTTGTGGGTTATGTGCTTGACCTGGGCCGTTGGTTCTCAAAACGGCCAACTCAGCTCTTGAAATCGTAATTACACATTTGAAGGAAGAGTGAACCAGCACACACAGATGGTTATCTCTCTGCATGCTTTATGTTCTCCTTTCTTTGTCTCGCCTTCTGTCCTCTTTCTGAGGTTGGAAAACCATCGATAGAGTTTGTCCTGTATTGAATCAAAGATGTCATCCTAAGGGAGGTCATCAGTAGATGTTCTTCTTTCTCTATTCCCACTGAGACTGCTCTTGAGTTTTAATACTTATTAAATGCAGTTGGGCTGGGCCCTTGGGAAGCCAACCTCTATTATGTAAACTCAGGGAGACGATTGTTTTCCTGAAAGCCTTTCTCCACCTGGGATGTCTTCTCATCTCATCAAAACCCTCCTCGACCTTTGTGGTTCTGCTGAAATCCCTCCTTCCCTGACTCCCTTGCTTGCCCTCGTCCTGTCTTCTTTGAGATCCCCATGGCACTTGGCCATGTATGTCCATCTTGGATGCTTGTTCAGCGTTTTTAAATGTGTTATCTTTGCACATACTTATGTCATCTCCTTAACTAGTCTATAAATTCACTGAAGGGAAAAAGATGCTTTGTTTGTTTTTTTGTAATCCTCATTGTCTAACACACAATAGGCACCCTGGAAATGCTTTCTGACTATTTGTTAAGGAAGTTTATGTGTTTATTAACCTTCACACGGGGCAAGCCATGTGTGAGACCACTGTTAGGCACTTTTTCCTCCACTGTCTTATTGAATCTTCCTAAGGACCCTAGGAGGTAGATATTATTTTAGGTTTTTAGGTTATGGAACTAAGCCACCAAGAGCTTCCCTGATTTCCCAAGCCAGGAAATGGCAGAACCAAATTCAGTCTAACTCCCAATCTATAATAGTGCTTTTTCTGTGATGCTGTCTTTGCAATAAGAAGTAGGATTATCAAGAAGGCCAGGAGGCAGGGCTATTTCTCTTTCTGGGTAGGGAAGCATGCTTAGGACGTCACCTCCAGAAGAGCCCCTGGAAGAGCCCTGGAATCTGTTGGAGGTGCCTACAGGGAACAGCTGTGAGCTGCTGGGAAGCTCCTCCAGCCAGCTGGACTCACAGCCCCAGTTGGGGCTGGAGACACTCAAGTGTCTCTCTAAATTCTCTGCTTAGTTCTTCTGATTTTATCCTTATTATGCTCAGTGATGTCTCAGGGTCCTGATGACTGTGAGCAAGGAGAGTGCCTCTGAAAGCTCTGTCTTTTATTTTCCCTGGTGCGTGTTTCTTTCTACTTGATGGACTTGGGTCCTTTGTATGGTTGTGCTGTAAGCTTTCTTCTAGACAGGGCTTGCTGCAGGCAGAAAGGACAAAGAAGACCATCTGGCCCTGAGGATAAGAAGGCAGCTTTGCAGGCACTGAGCAGGGCTTTGAAGTCCCTTGAGTCCATGGTGGGTGAGGAGTCTCGCTGCAAATCTGCACATTTGTGCTCACAGAGCAGTGCTAAAACTGCGCAGCCGGGCTGCTGTGCCGTCAGCCTGTGCGGTGTAGTTGAACCGACTTGCCTGGATGGGATATGCATGACTGTACACAGGGAGAAATGTTGGTACCCAGCAAACAGAATTATGACAAAAGAGAAAGCTTGGCTAACGTACTCTAGTGGTTTTAGGTAATTTTCCTTTGTTAGTCAATAAACCAATCTTGGGGGGGGGGACGTGAAAAATTTCACCCATACATGGCAGAGTTTCTCAGTGTCAAATGTCTGTCACAAATTTTGTCTGTGGTCACCTCCAAAGCCTACAATTTTAAAAAAAAAACAACGCAGCAATTATCCCAACCAAAGTGCTATTGAGTGCACTTTCCAGTGGCTGGTCCTCAGGCTCCTTTCCCAACAATGTTTTCCTCGTGCAAAAAGCCCAAAGAAGCATGTGCGCGGTTCTGAAGCCGAGAAGTCAACTCCGCGGAAAATTTGCATGCTGTAATCGAGTTGTCGGGAATACTCAAGACATAATTCTTTGGGCTCATGATGATCGTGATTCCCTGCAACCTTCCAGGCTGGCAGTGAAAATGGCAGTCAGGCTCCTCCAGTCTCTTATAACCTGGTTGTAAGATTGAGCCTTTGGAATCCAGTCTTCCCTCCTTTAAACTCCCACAGAATGTTATGCCTTTCCAACTCATTTGAACGTGGGCTCATGTGTTGCCAAATGTTGTGCTGTATTGAACTATTTAGTACAGAGACATCTGTAACCCTGGCTGCAGGGAGAGTTCTTGGAGGGAAAGAAATTTCTTGTACATCCTTCTTTAGATAAGCACTTAGTAGATGCTGAGTACTTTTGAATGAATGACCAAAGAGATGGATTTTGCATTCCTTTGGAATGTTTTGAGTGCATGCTTGTGATTTGGCCCTGTGCATACTCATGACATGGAGGTGTGATTGGGGTGAAGTGGAGGAAGGAGCCACTGTAGAAGCCTTGTGGATAATTTTCAGGAAAATTAGCCAGCCAATCATTCCTGGTTGATAAGTTAAACTTAATATGGGAATCATGAATCTGCAGAGGCTCCCTGTCTGTCCTAATGCTCAAAGATGCAATATGATTATGAATATTTGCTTTTTGTGTGTGTATATGTGTGCGGGGGCTCCACTGTATCTTGTCATTGCATTGCAGTGAAGCAGCACACAGTTGATTCCTAACTTGAAGGAAGATTCTATCACGTGATCATTCTATTATGAGATATCCTGGGATACTTTCTTGTATATTGGGGCACCCTTTTCTCTGATTCTGATTTGAACCCTAAAATTCTTCTACAGTGGAATATGACTATCCAGGGTTCAAGTATGCTCAGACAGTAAACCTTGAGATGTAGAGATGGGGAAGGGTTGGGGTGATGTTTCTTGGTATAATATAGACAGAAGGCAGGTGAAAACTTCATTCTGGAGGTTTTGGATTGGCTGTCTCCATGGTCCTGAATCCCAGGACCAAGCAGAGGCACAACCAAAAAACTGGGATTTGCCTCTGAAAGTTTCTTATCTCTTTTTCTACCTACTGGCTGCTTTTCCCCCAGGTAACAGGACCTCTCCAAACAGGTGACTCATTGCACAGATAGCCTCCTTTCCCAGCTTCCTAGCAAAGTCTGTGTCCAAGTTGCTACTACCTGGGACAGTTGAGGTTACCACTAGCTCAACTGGAACCACTGGTGAGGCATAGCTTCAACAACAGGGAGTGCTCTCCTAGGAGGCACTTACCGAAGTGAATGCAGATTAAAGAGGTGGCTGTCAGGGTATTCTGCATTGGTCAGATCACATTTGTTCAGTTCTTCACATCCAAGTGAGGGTGAGATGACGAGGCTGGTGAAATATTAAGACAGTATTATAGGAGCAATGATAGATGAATTGGGCTTTGAATTCTGACAAAAGAGGCCAGATGTGGAGAGGGGGAAGGGTTGGAGTGATGAATCTGTAGGTTAGGAGGTGATCTAGTTTAAACACCCTTCTGGTATTTGATCTTAATGCCTATACTTCTCTGCTGGATGATAAATGAACCGTGGTCTGGATATCTCTTTAGGCAGAAAACTCACTACCCAGAACTCCAGAACATGGCAGCCACCTTTAAATATTTCATGTGGAATGGTAGAACATATTCCAGTGAGGAGGAATGAGAGAAAGGCGTTGTTTTGGTTCAATATGGCCAGAAAATCTCTGTGAGAAATGTGAGGATGGTAGGAATTGGCCTTGGGGTCAGGTGTAAGTTCCCCAACAATGTCAAGATCTACTACCTTTATTTATACTTAATTAAGATTCTCTGGTTACAAGGAATATAAAATCCATGAGATAAGCTAAGAAAAAAGAAGATTTGGGGTAAGAAACCAATGGTCCATTTTATTGACCCTCAAGAATGAGAAACAAAGTATAGGCAGATCGCTGAACTTGAAACTGGAATTTCTAGAACCAGGATTATAAGGGACATGGGCTCTTCTTCTACTTGTCTCTGTTGCTCTAGTATTTCTTCAGACTTTTACTCTTGCATACTCCTAGCCTCTCCCCTATAGTTTTTTGCTGCCCACATTACCTCTCATTCTGGCTCTACCTGAACTTGCCTTTCACCTCCCTACTGAAGACTGTCTTCTCTGCGCCTCTCAGTTCTAAGTCTAGAGAAACAGAATGGGCGTGGCTTAACCCAGCCTTTCATTGGCTTTCCTTGGGTCACATGTGCAGCTATGCTCCAGTCAGCCACAGCTCAGGAGACAGATTCTCTAAGAAATATGTAAGGAAAGGCAAAGATTAGAATGCCTACTATAGGCACATAGCTTTACGCCCAGGAAAGGAATAATATCTAGCTGTGAGATGTTAGCCCTTCATAAAGGAAGGAGGCTTTTGGCAAGGGTCCTTCAAATTTTACCTCATAGATCTTTACTGCTTTGCTTAATTTCATCCTAGAATCATTCTCCTTTGTGGCTACACAGAACCCTCCCCCTTTTCTTATCTGATTTTGCTCATCCTTGCTTTGCTTGAATAAATCTGTTTTTTGGTTTTTTTTTTTGGTCTGCAAAGTTTGACTGTTTCTTTCTTCTTCCTACTCTTGTTCATTCTCAGAACTTTGGGAAGCACTTTTAAAACACTGCCCCCAATGGACTCTGTGCTCTGCAATATATATACATACACACACATACATACATATGTAATTTTAAAAACCAGAACATTCAGAATTAATTTCTGATGTCAAGTCCTATCTTTCAGGATGCATCTTTCTTTCAGCCCGAAGTGCAAAGCATGATGACAAATGAGATACAATCATTTCACGCATCCTGGTAAAATAAATATTCTTCGTCGGAACAGCAGGTGATTAGATCTTCATTTTGATATATGCTACAGTGTCTTCAGAAATGAACTAGTAAGACTTGATTTCAGAGAGAATGCAAATTTCCAGCCCAGGAATATGTTGAGGAGACTACAAGCCTGTGTAAAGCGGTGTAGAGGTGAACCCACTTGGGGCAGGTGGTCTTGCATGGGTGAATCCCATTAGCCTAAACTCAAGTCTAGACCCATGTTGTAGACTAAGGGTGCCTGATTTAATATTCAATTCTACCACTGTAGTACTGTTTTTAGCTACGATGTTGATTGAAGCATTAATATGCCTGAGCCATCTCCCAAGTGGAGTCATGGCTCAATTCCTATAAATCATTAATCTTGGGGAAGAAAAGCTTGATTCACAAATTAATTTGAGTAAACTTTGCTAAGTTTATGGAGTAACTTATGTAAGCGGGACATAAGTTATCATCTGATATGAATTAGAACAGTACTTTGGACGGTCCCCCGCTCCCACTGCCTTTCTCAGCAGAGCATTTTTTTTCCCCTGGGAGGAGAGGCGGAATGGTGTTGGACTAAGCACATGGCACCTGGAGCCAAGCATCTTCTGCCATTTATGAGCATCACAACTCTGGGCACAGTACTTAGTCACCCTGTGCCCTGGCTTCCTAATCTGTAACATAGGGATGATGATAATAATGGCTAACTTGGAGGGTTGTTGTGGGCCATAAATGTATTCTTATTTTTATAGATAAAGAAACCAAGGGCCGGGCGCAGTGGCTCACGCCTGTAATCCTAGCACTCTGGGAGGCCGAGGCGGGTGGATTGCTCAAGGTCAGGAGTTTGAAACCAGCCTGAGCAAGAGTGAGACCCCATCTCTACTAAAAATAGAAAGAAATTAATTGGCCAACTAAAAATATATAGAAAAAATTAGCTGGGCATGGTGGCGCGTGACTGTAGTCCCAGCTACTCGGGAGGCTGAGGCAGGAGGATTGCTTGAGCCCAGGAGCTTGAGGTTGCTGTGAGCTAGGCTGACGCCACGGCACTCTAGCCTAGGCAACAGAATGAGACTCTGCCTCAAAAAAAAAAAGAAACCAAGGCTCAGAAAGTCAAGTATCTCTCCAAGTTCACAGCTGATGAGTGGATACTTTTGACTATTAGCCTTCAATCTGCACCATTCTCGCTAGCACTGCCTCCCAAACTTGCCTATTGTGTGCATCACCTGGAGGAACCTGTTAAAAAGCACGGATTCCCAGGCCTTTGGTGTGTAGACCAGGAATCTGTGATATTGACAAGGTCCCAGGTGGTATCATTGGCAGTGGTGTACCAAAGCTCCCGCCCCCTGAGCTTTTCCAGTGGGATGCATGGGTTTGCGTGCAGAGCTGTTTTGTTCTCCTCTTTCCACTCATGTGTTTCCAACCTCCTCCTTAACCAGCCTTTTCCTTCCCCACAACTTTCCCTGTCTGCTCCACTGTGCCTTTCAGAGTGCTGGTCACTGAAATCATGCTCTCTCTGAGATTTCCCAGGCCCTCAGTGTGCCTGGTCACTTTGTTCAGGTTTCTGCCTGATGACTCAGCCTTCCCCTTTGAATTCCCTTGTATGTTCCTCCAGGTGACCCTCTGTTCTTCCTTCATGGCTTTTTTACTGCCCACTTTCCTTTTCCTTTAGGTTTCTCAGGACCACTGAGATAACTACAGATGGCACTTTGTATGCAACATTGTAATGAAAATTGTAGCATAATTTTTTTTCAGAGTATAGCATGACATAATAAAGTCAATATTATTTACATTAGATGTATTAATGTGTACTTTTATTACAGATAAAATAATGACTGCTATATATTTGACCGAAAGTGATTGTATTTTAATCTAAAGAGCCAAAGTGAGTGCTGGCTGTGCCAGTGTCATTTGTAAAGGGTCACGTCATTGACATGCTGTTTTAGGCCCTGCATTGTCTTCTTTTGGCAACGCCCGGATTTGGAAATTTGGACATAGCTGCAGATCCCAGTCAATTTCCTGCAAGGCCTAATGATGGTTCAAGAAACAATATTCTGCTGAATAAACCTTGATTTCTGCAGTTGTGTAGGTCAAAGTCAAATGCACTCATCTGATGTGATGACAAATTGGTTCAAGGACTTTGGCTCACAAGCTACCACTCGAGAAGCCAACCCTGAATTAGATGGAAAAATGAGCAGTTGTGTGTGCTATTGCGGTCTGAATAAATGGCACTCAGGAGCACCAAATTGATTGCATACCCAGGAGAGGAGAAATAATTGGGAGAATGAAGTTTGAAGCTGGTTATTTACACACCAATGTGGATTTTTCAGTTGAGAGGCACATAATTATTCCAGGTCCAGTGGAGATTTTCTTGGAGAATAGGAATTATCTATGTTCATGAATAATCATGTCAGCTTCTTTTATTTCATTATCATTACACATTTCTTGCATTTGTCATACTTCTGAAGGTATGCTTGAACAAACCTTGTAAAACACACTGCTTTTCTTAGGTAACTATAATTTTTTGGTATTTTGAGAATGTATTAATTCAACATTTTTTACAGGCCCTAGACATTTTAAGGAAAGATTCAGTTCATTTTGTTTTGTTAGAATGATTGAGGAGATGTCATTCAAAGATTGAGGTCAAGTTCCATTAACTGTGTGTCCTTGAGCAACTAAGTCACTTTAGCTGTCTAAGCACCACTTTTCTCACCTACGAAATGGAATGCCACTTATCTTGCTGGGTTGTGGAGATACTGATGTGTCCCAGTGTGTCCAAGATTTCCTGGTCAACTGTAAAACCCAGTAGCAATAGATTATCATTGTTTTATGTTTGGCAGACAGGAACAGCCAGTTATTTAACAATGGTTGAGTCCTGCTGACTGGACCAGTGTAGGGAGTCAAAGGGTGTCTGTTGGGACTTGGAAAATTTTGATATGATTGAATTGTGAAGTGACATCATCACATGTAGAGAACAGAGAACAGCCTGGTCTTATTATCGGGTGGTGACTGATGCCTGTGACGGCTGGTTAGCATGTCAATGCTAGAGTGGTCTCCTGGGGCTTCAGTCACCTAGCAGATAGCTTATAGCCTAGTCCTTTCCAAATGGTTTGGCAGAGAATTCCAGTCCTGTGAAAGCAGAATTCTATGGCCCAATGAGTTTGAGAAGTGTTGTATGCACTATCTCCCTCTTAGAGCTAGCATGGTAAATGTGTATGGTATAAGCTGCACTTTAGGATATATAGATGCCAGCCCCACCTGGCTATTTAACTAGAAATTTATCAGTAAAATAAAAAATTCAGTTCCTCAGTCACACTAGCTATTAATACATTTCAAGTGCTTACTAGTCGTATGTGGCTAGTGGCTGTCATATTGGAAAATACATATATAGAACATTTCCATTGTTACAGAAAGTTCTGCTGGACAGTGCAGAAAAGGCTCTGAGACCTCCTACAATAAGATAACTTATTTAACTTTGTTCATTTCTCAGATCTTTTAATAATCGGTAGAGTAGCATTCTGCAAGACACTGTGTAGGAAGCACAATTTGACATCATTGGAGAGATGGATTCCTCCACCTGGATGTGACGTTCTAGGGATCCACTCAGCAGATTCTGTCTTCACAACTTTTCAAATCCTGTTCCTATCACTACCAGAGTCATCTTTATCTGTGTTCCTGCCCATGTTGAAAGATTAATTATTTTGATATCATAAGACATTCCTCACCATGCTTCACATCTCTGTTAAACCCCATCAATAACCAATGTCCCCTCTGTAACAGACACAGAACTTCAGAGTTGGAAGAAGCCTTAGAGAGCACGTAGTTGTATCTTAATTTTACTTATGAAAACAACTGAAGCCCAGAAAGGTTATACGACTTTCCCAAGGCCACTCCATTAATGGGACAATTCATGCTCCAGATGTCTATCCCTTACTATGTCCGTTGGTTCATCTTCTCTTCACAAGCTGAAAAAAATATCAATTATTAGTGGACAAGGGTTGTGCCACTGGTTATAGGAGTCTTATCTCTAGTTTGAGATCTGGCCTATCTTAGAATGGGCTCTAATAAATGTATTCTGTATTTCTTAGCCTAAAATATTTTTGCAAGCTCTGACTACACATAGCCCATTGGTGAATACATCACCCATCACTCAATTCCTTCCTGCTGCTTTATAAGAAAGTTTTGGTGATTTTCCACAATGAGCCAATAGTATCTGCAAGAGTTTTCATCTGCTTTCGCACTCACTTGAAGCTCCTTTGATTAGAATTTCTAGCTAGACTCTATCTGCTTTTCATTATTTTGGCCATAGGATATAAAAGTGGGTGAAAATTGCAACTTGCATAATGGAAGAAAAATTGCACTCTTACTAGTTTATATAATAGAAAGATTAACATTTGCTGTGAAGAGTTCAGTTCAGAGGTTCAGGTCGATACGCATTTTTGTGCCCACCGCTGTGGAGAGGAAGGTACAACATGTGGGTATCACACAGGTTGTAAAAGGAGGACAGGTTGTCTGTCAAAGTAATGTCCCCGGAGGAACTGCCCCATTAGGGCTGTGATCTGGAATGGATATACTTCTGGCACCATTGCTAGGATGTCAGTAGGAAAGCCCCATTAGTCATCTTTGCCAGATGGGGGCCTCTGGAAACCTCCGCATGGCTCTACATGTCTCCGTTAATAAAAACACTGAAGCCTCAGAGGTTGTGGCCACATGTCTCATCCTGCCGACTCCCTGGCCTTGTAAGGATCACAAAGAGGGAAGTGAGTCGTGGAGCCTGATCTTTGATCTTTGAAAGTTTTGAGTTTTGAAATGCAAGAAATGTCATATTCACCATTTCTCTTGGGATAAATCTCCAGAGAATTTTGAACTTCACGGGCAGAGCCCACTTTTTGCTACCCCAGGATCTCTGAAGGGGGGCCTCCCCATATGCTTCTTACAAACTTCAGCGTTTGAGAATCACTGCTCTGGAGAAATCACTCATTTTCTCAGGATGTCTTCAGCTCAATAAATAATAATAGAACCTAATTGTCATCAAAGAGAATGATGTTATTATCTTTGTTTTGCCTTCACTGAATTCAAAATTTTTCCCATCTACATAAAGAATCTGGTGTGAACATCCTGGTTAATGACTCCCTTTTAAGGAAAGAAGCCTGTTCTGGTTTTCTTCCACCTGCTCACTGTGTCTCTTTTTATCTTGTTATGTGTAACCAGAGTTAGAGAAAATTCTGGGTCAAGATATGATCCAGAGAATAAAATCTCCTGCCTGAATCCATTCTTCCATGGGGCGTGTCATAGGCAATGTCCAGGTGTTAGAGCAAGACCTAAATTGCATGCTTGACATCAGACTCCTTGCCATGTTCACCCCTGTTCTCTCCTGATCTGGAGGTGATGTGGCTATCAGTGGAGTTCATTTTTATGGATGGATTTGGTCAGTAGGAGTTGCTATGGTTTGAATATGTCCCACAGAGTTCATGTGTTGGAAACTTAATTGACTTGTAACAGTATGAAGAGGTGGGGCTTTTAAGAGGGCAGAGCCCTCATGAGTGAATTCATGCCGTTATCTGAAGAGTGGGTTAATTATCTTGGGAGTGGGCTCCAGACAAAAGGATAAGTTGGCCGCCACTTTCTCTGTCTCTCGTGTTCTCACCATGTGATGCCCTTCTGTCACGTTATACAGGAAGAAGGTCCTCCCCCAGGTGGGACCCCTTGATCTTGGACTGCCAGCCTTCAGAACCATGAACCAAACAAATCTCTTTTCTTTATAAATTCCCCACCCTCTGGTATTCTGTTCTAGCAGCAGAAAATGGACTAAAACAGGAGCCTATCTGAGGTTGCCTGGAGCCAGAGGTTTACTAGCAGTGGGTATAACCCCCCTCCAGAGAAGTTCAGTGACAAGGAAACAGCCCCAGGACAAGAGCCATGAGACCAGTGGCCTGACTGTGGCTCACCCTATTGGCCAATGGTGATTTCTCCTTTCTTCATTAGTAGAATGAGGTTGGTAGTAGTGGGGCAAGTTAAACTACATCTGCTAAATCCAGTGGCCCCTTGATCATTTTATTCTATTTGTCAGCTATAGCATTTGATATTATTGACCATTTTCTCCTTCTTAAAATGTTCACTATTTTTTGGCTTTTGGGACACTGTTTCCATATTAGTTCAACAAACATTACTGGGCTAAGCATTGCCTTGGGGAGTCAGAGTGTGCAAAAGGCAGGTTTTGTCTTTGAGGTGCCCACAAGATATGTAAACATAGTCTGACAGTCTATTCACTTCTTTCATTTCATTTTTGTTTTATAACTGACTCTCAACTTCTCTGTATACTTTCTTTGAGAAATGATCTTCATCCCCCTGGTTTCAATTGTCATTTAGATGCTGTTGATGAAAAAATATTTCTCTTTAACCATGACTCTCCCACTTGAGTCACAGATTTGTGTTTAGGTCTGCACCCTGGTCATCGTTACCTGGATATCCCTGGGGAAGCTCCAACTCAAAAAGTCTGACATTAAATTCATTTTTCTATTATCTGCCACTTTCTTTCTGCTCTTAAAATTCATCCTTCTCTAGAATTTCTCGTCTTGATTAAAGGCATTGCCATCCATTTAGTCACTCAGATGAGTAACCAGAGTCATCAGCCTCTCCCCTTTCCCAACATCTAGTTGGTTACCCAGACTGTACAACCCACCTCTCAAGGGTTAGTGCCCTCTGTCCCCTTCTTCATCCTGTTTCCATGACTGCCCTAGTGGAGGCCTGGGTTAGCTCTCATTTGGACTTCATCAATTTTAAGATGTATTCTACCTCCTATATATCAACATCTTGAAATCAGGAAGCACCTCTCAGCTTCTGTGGGCCAGGCAGCAATCATGAGGTAGATGTCATAATCTGTGCATGGGCGTTCAGATTTGCAGAATGGGCATCAGTCCCTTGGAAGAAAATCCCAGAAACAATGGTGAAGTCTTTTGGAAACAAAGCATGCCTCATTCACATTCTAGGTGGCTTTTGAGTGGAAAGTGCTTCAGAGGACTCAGACTCTGAATGGGAAAAAATGTTAGACATACCTTTATCAAATTATTTTGCTTATATTTCCCTTTTTATGTTTGGGCAAGCATGATATATGATAAAAATATGTCAGCATAAGTTTAAAAGAGCCCTTTTTATATGTATAAGAATTCTAAGTGATAAGAAACATTGTATTATTATTTAATTGGCAGACTTTTTCTTTCTAGAGGTAAATAAAATAGTGGTGTGACTTACAATCAATGACATCTTAGATTTGATAAAATATAGATCAAATACAAAAGTCTCTCAATGAATACTTTCACTAGTCTTTTCAGGCCTCCTGGCCTTCGTTTTTCACATTGCCACCTGAATACCCAGATTTGATCATATTATTCCAGTACTTAGAAATATCCCCCATAGCAGAGATTCTCAAATTTACAATGCATCAAAGTCACTGGGAGAGCTTGTTACAACATAGATTTCTGTGCCCCAGCCCTGAAGTTTCTGATTCAGCAGAGAATTTGCATTTCTAATAAACTCCCAGGTGATATTGGCATAGTTGCTGGATCAGGGGCCATCCTTGGAGAACCATTGCCCTTGGCATGAAGTCCAAACTCTTTTATGGCCTTCAAGACTCTTTCCCGGGGGCTCCCATTGTGCATCTGCAGCAAGTTTTTTTGGCGTTCTCTCACCACTCTGTTCTCCATGATGCTTGAAAATCTCCATTCAGAGCACCGCAGGCATTTCATGATTCTGTGATTTTTTTTTTTATGTGCTGCCTGAGAACTTCTGAACGCTATTTGACTTTTAAGATACAGTTCAATGAATAAATTCTTCGGCAGAAAAAATATTTCTTTTACTCATCTTTTCCAAAGAGGTAGCTTTCAGGATGTTTACCTATTAAGACCAACTTCTAAGACAGCTAAACTTAATGTTCAGGCTTTTCCAGTAATTAGAAAGATATTCTTGTGGGACTGTCAGGTCACGAAGTTTGACGGGGTTTTCCAATTTTCTGGATTATCAATTTGGCAATCGTCCCCGCACAAAACACAGAATTTATTGTGAGCCAATGGAGCCATCATGATGACAATTTTAAATATTTATAAGATGTTGTAAATATATATGATACTGAAAAGCAATTTAAATTGTACCAAACCAACAAAATCCTCCCTGTTTCAGTGTATTTATAGTTCAGGCTCATAAATAATATAACAAAATAAGAACTGCGGGAAGTGGGAACATAGGCAGAATGGGAACACAGGAAGGTGATTTTAAGGTATGCTGCGAAGCCGAAAAACTCCGGATTATGGCCTGTGTTATGTGAGGGCTTCTCTAGACTTGTTGCCTTTGAAAAATGGACCTACATTTGAAGTCAAGTAAGGATTTAGGGCGTATTTTGTAGGGAAAGTTGTCACTTTGTTGAGCTGTTAAGCTCGTGGACTATTTCCTGAGTAGGAAACTTGACCAGCTTTATGTGTTGTCCATGTGTGTTCACATACACACATACATGCACAGACACACAAACACGCTCAGATACACACACACACATACACTGATTCCAAACACACCAACAGCTTCAGAAATGCAGTTAGTGGAATTGTAATATAGGTATTGTTCTCTGGTTTGTTCATGTTCATGCTTTCACTTATTCAATAAACACCGGAGTGCACAGTGTATGCAAAGCTCATGTTGACCCTTGAAATGCAACGAGAAATAAGTTTACATATAGTGAATGAATGAATAAATGCTTTTATTGAACTAAGAATACAACCAAAATAACTTAGAATATGATTACATAATAATAGTCTATATTTCCAGCATTTCCAGAACCCTTTCCATGTGCCAGGTTCATGCTAGAATTTCCATAGCCTTTATCAGCTGACACAACTACCTAAAGTTAAATACAATTATTATTTCTGAGAGTATGGATGCTCAGAAGGGTTATGAACCTCATCTAATGTTTCATAGCTCATCAGTTGTAAAGTCAAGATTTAAAGTGAGTGTAACTTTATGCTATGTAGTTTCTAGTCTACAATGCTGTAGTCTTATCAGGGAAGTTGATGAGAAATAACAATGCTACGTGATAAATGCTATGGGAGGGGAGTGCAGGGGGTTGTAGGAGCACATGAGAGGGTCAAGAAAAAGCTTTCCAAATAAAATAAGGTCTAGCAGCTGGCCAGAATTGGGGGAAGAGCATCTGAAAAGGTCCGGAGGTTTGAGAGAGGTTGGCAATGGTGGGAAATTGAGAGAAGGTCAGTGGGGTTGGAGCATGAAAGTCCCCTCAGCTAACATCAGCCATGCCTGTGTGACTTCAGTTGCCAAGGGTATCTGTCGGGGTTCTCCAGAGAAGCAGAACTGATAGGGCATATATAGAGATGTATAAGAGGAGATTTATTGTGGGAATCAGCTCATGTGATCATGGAGCTCAAGAAGTCCCATGATCTGTCATCCACAAGCTGGAGAACCAGTAAAGCTGGTTTCAGTCTGAGTTTGATGGCCTTTGGGGGAGGTGCTGCCGGTGCAAGTCCTGGAGTCTGAAGTTCTGAGAACTAGTAGTTACAATGCCTGGAAGCAGGAGAAGGTGAACGGTCCAGCTCCAGGTGGTGGTGGGAGGTTGCAGGGGTGGAATTTGCTTTTCCTCCACCTCTGTGTTCTACTGGGAGCCCTCAATGGATTGGATGATGCCTCTCCACATGGGGGAGGGTGATCTCCCTTACTCAGTCTACCGATTCAAATGCTAATCTCTTCCAGAAACATACTTATAGACATTCTCAGAATTAATGTTTTACCAGCTATCTGGGCATCCCTTAGCTCAGCCAAGTTGACACATAAAATTAACTATCACACCAACTATACATTGGTCACTGTCAGTCTATATCCCTTGTAGTTTACTCATAGCCTGATTGGAGCTTCAATGTAAATGTTTTAGTTTCAACACGGTTGCAAACATCTTGTACACTGAGTGTATGTCTCATAGTTTGTGTATTCTTCCATGTAGCCAGCACAGCCTTCTGTGTCTGGTAGACACTGATGAAATTTGTAGAACAAAGTGTGTGCTGCATTAAACAGTGTAAAAGCTTTGGTACTCTTTCATATGGCTGCTGAAATATTCTATGCATCCTCCAAACAGAATTAGAAAGAAATGTAACCTTGTGGCTGCTTGTCCTAGGAGCAGGTGAACAGATTTCGTCTGTGCTCTGTAAGGCAGGGGTAATTTTTGTAAAGAGCTGGCTGTCTGTCTGCATGGGTTTGGGCTGTGTGTAGCCTGAAGGAGCCCCTGGAAATAATGTATGTAAGCAGCTAGGGTGTGCACATGATGAAAAGGAGTGGAAAGGAAATACCTAGAAAAAGCAGAGGTTCTCGCATTTCTTTCTTCTGTCAAAGCCTCTGTTGCTCTTAGGAAGCCGAATGTCTGATTCTGTAAAGCTGTGGTCCTCAACCCTGGTGCAGGGGACAAGTTTCAGTCCATGGCCTTTTAGGGACTGGGCCACAGAGCTCCACACCCCCACCCCTTCCCCACATCCATGGAAAAATTATCTTTCATGAAACTTAGGGGGGTATACAGCAGGAGGTGAGCAGTGGGCGAGGGAGCTTCATCTGTATTTACAGCCTTTCCCCATGGCTCACATCATGGCTTGAACTCCACCTCCTCCCAGTCCGTGAAAAACTGTCTTCCATGAAACTGGTCCCTGGTGCCAGAAAGGTTGGGGACCACTGCGAAGGTACTTTAACACTAGTGCTAGGAGATGGCCAGGTACACACTTGCACTTCAAATATTTAGCTTTCAAATATTGTCAGAATACAAAGGTGGCATAGGGTTCAGGATCAATTCCCTTGATTTCAGCCTGGCAGGTAGAGTTTCTCAGGGCAGTAGTCACTGCTTTAACCCTCCCACTCAGTGCTATTTTCCATTGGCATTATTTTCATGTCAACGAAGTGCATCATACATTCTTGCATCAAACACATACCTGTGCATGTGCGTGCATGCATACACACACACACACACACATCCTACACCCTGCATAAAGATGACATTTCTCAGTCTCTTGCCTCTCCATGAAATAAAAGCAAAAATAGTATACTAACATATAAATTCAGGTCTTTCCCATACTATTTTGGTAGTAATTTATGTGAGGTTTTGGTTCCTTTTCTTCAAATATGTAACCTTCTAGTTCAGGTAAGATTTGGGTGTTGGTCATCTTAAAGCACAAACCATCTGTATAACCAAGAGAGAATGGCTTCACGGCTCTAAATATTTTTTTCAAAATGCATACACAAACACACACAATTGAAAGTCCTTTAATAATAGTGAAAGCTGCATTTCCGTCCCTAGAAACTCCCTAATGAATCAATACTTTCAGTATGAATTGACTAAAAAGAAACTTAAAATTAGTTCCAGGGCCTGCCCAATTCACTTGATGAAAACTAATTTTGTGCTCAGAAACAAAAGGCCCAATTGCTAGGTTTAAGCAGCCTTCATGGTGATCTGTGAATCTTAGTGACAGTTCCACAGGTCTCTCATGATGCTGTTCCATGTAGTTCCCTGGCATCCCCTTGTAGTAGTTGAGTTTCATGAAAGTATCAGTGGCCTCTTTGATCATAACCACTCTAAGCCATGATAGTGTCATATTTTCATGACACTTTTGCTATGGTCGAAACCCATAATAATTTCAGGTCACATGTGAAAGATAATTAAGGCAAATGCAATAGCACATATCTACCCAATAAACACACAGCAAGAATGTAGCCTTTATTTCTTGGATCTGGCATATACAAGCAGTTTTTTTGGTTTTTGTGTTTATCCATTTGACTAAGCAATTATCTTAAAATAAAACATTAGCATATAGATGTTATGCTGGTGGTATGGGGAATTAACTGACAATTTTGACAGATGAAAAAAATTTTTTTGTTCTCAATGAAACAGATGTCTGAGAAACTTTAAGAAAGTCTTTTCTTCTGCTAGTCGTTGGCTTCCAAGAGCTGTAATGAACTCCCTTGGGGGTTGCTAAGTACTTTGTGATAGCCTAGTAACACTTCTGGAGCAGGTCCCAGCAAACTGGAAATGTTCCCATTCCGCAATCACTGAAGAAGAAGCTCTCTTTTTGTATCAGAATTTCTGTAGCTTGCTTTGAGTTTGTTTTTGAAGAACTGAAAGCAGCATTCCAGCTCTTTGATCAGTTGAGATGAAGAAAGCAGACCTCTTCCTGCATGTTAATTGGTTTCCTCCATTGAAGATGAATTTTTGGAGCTCCATCCAGAGGCCAGAAGGTGCCCTGCCTACTGCAACACTCCAGGCTAGACGAGGGCAGCCTCACAAAACCATGACATGAGCTTTACAGTTGCCTCTCTGCTAAGCCCTCAAAGGCTCATGGCTAGTATGTATTCCAGCCTGCTTCGTATACCTCCAACTCCTGGACTCTTTTCTACCTGCTTGCATTGTTTCTCTAAGGAGCCACTCCACTCCCCATGCAGAAGCCACACTCTTGGCCCTCGGATGCTCTCTGTGAAGCAAGGTGGTCTAATGTTATGGCTGATAGTGTGGCTCAGGACGGCGCTATCTAGGTTCAAACCCCAACACTGCAGCTTCCTAACTGGGCAAGTCACATAACTTCTCTGTGCTTCTGTCTTGCATCAGTAAGATGGGGAGATGATAATATTAATACTACCTACCTCATAAGACTCCAAGAAGATTAAATGGCCTCATACATGTTAAGCACTTGGAACTCTGCCTGGTATGGAGTAGATTCTCAAAAAATATTAGTTGTTATTCTCATCACATCCTCCACTTAATTTTGCTCAGAGCATTAACTGAAGCAGTGGAGTTGGAGGTGGGAAGATTGTTTTTCACACACAGATGCAAAGCCTCAGGGCAGTGTGCACCTCTTGCCCTATTGAGTTGTTGAGATGCCATAGGGAGGAGGCACAGGTGAAACCCATCCCACCCACAGTTCTGAGCAACAGATTCTCTTGGGGGTGGTGTCACCTGGAAATGATGATGCTGGTCAGGTGACCTTGGACTCCTGGCTGTTTCTGCAGCTTCCATGTGCAACAATAGCTTGGGAATAAATTTACACTCAACCAGGCTTTTCAGACTATGTCATAGATTCATCCTTTTAAAAACATCATGAAGTTCAAAAATACCACTTTTATATTAATTTGGGTATAATATCTTTTTAAAAATTCTCTTTGTATGCTCTCCTTGGATTAAAGCTATGTAGACGTATAGTTCATTGCCTTTTGAACCCGTATTTGTGACAACCTTTGGTCAGTAACTCTCTCTTTTTGTTTTGACTCTGTTCTGGTAGCCAAAACATGATTGCAGTTCCAAGGTGAAACTATGTGTGTGTTCTTTATGTGATGGTGTTCAGCTCTTGCATATACACCACCAAGATGCGGGTAGGAATGCTTCCCTGTTTCAGTGTGATTTAGCTCTTCTGCTTGGCTACAGTCAGGATAAAGAATGATATAAAGTGAGGCTCTGCATTCAAAATGAAACATAAAGAAATCACTTTGCATTAGGTTGTTCTCTGGTTCCTAGATAGAGTTGCTCCTACTATACAGTTGTCCCTCAACATCTGTGGGGTACTGGTTCAAGGACCCCTTTGCAAAACAAAATCCTCAGCGTTTAAGTCCCTTATATAAAATGGTATAGTTTGTGCATATAACCTATGTACATCCTCTTGTATACTTTAAATCATCTCTAGATTACTCTTAATACCTAATAAAATGTAAATACTATGTAAATAGTTATTATACTGTATTTTTGTGCTGTATTTTTTATTTTTACTTGTATTATTTTTTATTTTTTAGGAAATATTTTTAGTCCTCGGTTGAATCTGTAGATGTGAAACCTGTGGACAGGGAGGGCTGACTGTACTGTAAACCTTTTGGGAATCCTATTTTGTCTTTTTTTTTACATTTCCATAGTGCTCAGCAACAATGAAGTGCTTAGTAAAAACCTCTGATTGTGTGTTGATAAGTAAATGCTTGTTGAATACATGAATGAGAAACAATAATCTTTTTGTACCCCTTTCCTTCTTGGGTGGTCACAAGACAGGTTCTCTATATTCTGCTGTTCTCTTTCTTATCCAAGCTCATGTTCAACTTTAATCTGACTGTAGGTTCATCATAATGGTAGCTCGACATTTGGAATTCATGGATAGCAAAGCTTAAAACAAAACAAAACCCCTGGGGACTAACATAAGGTTTCTTTCTTCTTATTCTGATAAGAAAGTTCATTAAAAATAACCAGCATTGTGGTAGGCTGAATAATGGCTCCCCCCAAATGTCCACATCCTAACCCTTAGAACCTGTGAATACGTTGCTCTTTCTTATATGATAAAAGGGACTTTGCAGATGTAATTAAGTTAGGGATCTTGAGATGGTGAGAGAATCCTGGATTATCTAGGTGGGCCCAATGTTATTGCAAGGATTCTTTGAAGAGGGAGGCAGGAGAGGAAAAGAGAGAAGTTGGAAGATGCTAAATAATAGCTTTGAAAATGAAGGAAGGGGCCACGAGCCAAAGAATGCAGACAACCTCTATGAACTACAAAGGGAAAGGGAACAGATTCTCCCCAGAGCCTCCAGAGGGAATGCAGTCCTGCCTACCTATTCTGGACTTCTGACCTCCAGAACTGGAAAATAACAAATTTGTGTTTTTTAAAGTTGCCATGTTTGTGGTCATTTGTACAGCAGAAATAAAAATGAATACAAGCATCTGTATGTTCCATCATTTTATAAAAATAAGACATTTTTAAGGCCAAAAAAGTAGGGAGGATTGGATCTTCCAAAAGTACACTGGCAAGTTTGCATGATATGCTGACATGCAGATAGGTATGTGTAGCTGTGGTCTGTAAAGGCATGGTTCTGTTGTTCTTATCTATTCTGAAGACAACAGAGAAAAATACCAGTGTGGCTGTGTAAAGGAAGCCCAGAGCCCTTAGCCCTTTTGCTACCAAGTGAATGTCAAGCGAAGTGAAGAGCCAGCCTGTCTCTTACACACAGAATCACAGGAGCAAAGCCATGTGGGCTTCTCCCACATGAATAGGCACAGCTCTCCCTCCTCTGAGTACTTTCCATGGGCTTTCAGAAACTTGCTCCATCCATCTACTGGAGAATCTGACTTCCTTTGTTAAGGTGGAATTGAACTAGGTAAGTTCCATAAATTTAATTTAAGTCTAAGCGAAATCTATTAAGCATATTCAGATTTTATTCCAATACATTTTGGAGTCCATGGATAAAAAGTAAATGTCTAGACTAGCTTTGTAGCAGCCCACTACTTTCAGAGTCTTTTCAAATTCTTTCTTTAGAAGATCTACATTTCTCTCCCTTGCATAAATCTTTTTGAAAAGAGTTCAGTGACAGGGCCTGACAGCTTTGCTATATTCATCATGAAATATCTCCATTCCTAACTATGTACCTAAATTGTAAGGCAGTAGGGGTGTGATCAACTTAATGAGCCTAATTTTCCCTGGCAGCTTCTTGCACTGGTAGGAGGAGGGAAAAGGAGGATCATTCTTGTGGCAGAAAATAGCCTCCCTCCCACCTAGCACTGCACACTGATTTCCCTGGAATGGTGATAAGGACCAGCCAACAACCATGTCATCTCCCTCATGAACTGCAAGGTCATATTAATACTACTAGATATGAGCTTGAGCTCAGGAGTCAGATAGACCTGGGTTCAAAAACTCACTCTGCTGCTGATTAGCTGTAAGGTATTGGGTAAGTTCATGATCTCTCTAAGCTTCAGTTTCCTTATATGGGGTGGTGTAGCACTGTCTATCTCATTGTGAAAATGAAATGAGATGGAAGCATTAATAAAAAGTCATCACAGAAAAGCCCAGGACCCTATGGCTTCACTGCTCGATTCTACCAAGCACTCAAAGAACTAACACTGGTCCCACTTATACTATTCCAAAAAATCGAAGAGGAGGGGTTACTCCAAAACTCATTCTATGAGGCCTGAATCACCCTGATACCCAAACAAGACAAAGACACAACAAAAAAAGAAAACTATAGGCCAATATCTCTGATCAACATAGATGAAAAAATCCTCAATAAAATACTGCAAACCAAATTCAACAACACATTAAAAAGATTATTCTTCATGATCAAGTGGAATTCATCCCAAGGAGGCAAGGATGGTTCCACATATGCAAATCAATCAATGTGATACATTGTGGCAACAGAATGAAGGGCAAAAGCCATATGATCATTTCAATTGATGCTGAAAAAGCAGTTGATAAAATTCAACATCCCTTCATGATAAAAACTCTCAGAAAACTGGGTATAGAAGGAATATACCTTAACATGATAAAAGCCCTATATGACAGGCCCTCAGCTAGTATCATAAGGAATGGGGAAAATCTGAAAGCCTTTCCTTTAAGATCTGTAACAAGACAAGGATGCCCACTTTCACTATTGTTATTCAACATAGTACTAGAAATTCTAGATAGAGTGATCAGACAAGAGAAAGAAATAAAGGGCATCCAAATTGGAAAAGAAGAAGTCAAATTATCCTTGTTTGCAGACAATGTGATCTTATATCTAGAGAAATGTAAAGAGTCCCTTAAAAAAACTATTAGAACTGATAAACAAATTCAGTAAAGTTGCAGGGTACAAAATCAACATACAAAAATCAGTAACATTTCTATATGCCAATAATCAATCTGAAAAAGAAACCAAGAAAGTAATCCCATTTATAATAGCTACAAATAAGATAAAATCTGTAGGAATAAACTTAACCAAAGAAGCAAATGATCTCTATAATGAAAACTATAAAACATTGATGAAAGAAATTGAAGAAGACACAAAAAATGGAAAGATATTCCATGCTCGTGGATTAGAAGAATCAATATTGTTAAAATGTCCATACTACTAAAAGCAATATACAGATTCAGTGCAATCCTCATCAAAATACCAATGACATTCTTCACAGAAATAGAAAAAAATAATTCTAAAATTTATATGGAACCACAAAAGACCCAGAATAGCCAAAACCATTCTGAGTAAGAAGAACAAAACTGGAGGAATCACGTTACCTGACTTCAAATTATGCTACAGAGCTGTAGTAACCAAAACAGCGTGGTACTGGCACAAAACCAGATACAGAGATCAATGGAACAGTATAGAGAACCCATCTATGAGTCCACACATATAATGAACTTATCGTCAACAAAGTTGCCAGGAACATACAGTAGGAGAAGGCAGTCACTTCAATAAATGGTGCTGGGAAAACTGGATACGCATATGCAGAAGAATGAAACTAGATCCTTATCTCTTGCCATAGACAGAAATAAAATCAAATGGATTAAAGACTTTAAGACCTGAAACTATGAAACTACTAAAAGAAAACTTTGAGTAAATGCTTCAGGACATTGGTCTGGGCAAAACTTCTTGAGTATTAACCACAAAGCACAGGCAACCAAAGCAAAATTGGACATGGGATCATATCAAGCTAAAAAGCTTCTGTACACAAAAGGAAACAACCAATAAAGGGAAGAGACAACCCACAGAATGGGATAAAATATTTGCAAACTACTCATTTGACAAGTGATTAATAACTGGAATATATAAGGAGCTCCAACAAGTCAATAGGGGAAAAAAATCAAATAATCCAATTAAAAAATGGACAAAGTATCTGAATAGACATTTCTCAAAAGAAGACACACAAATGACCAACAAGTATATAAAAAAATGCTCAAAATCTTAGTCATCAGAGAAATGCAAATGAAAACTATAGTGAGATATCATCTCACCTCAGTTAAAATGGTATTTATCAAAAAATCAGGCAATAATGAATGCTGGTAAGGATGTGCAGAAAGGGAAAGAAACCCTTGCACACTGTTGGTGGCAATGTAAATTAGTGCAACTATCATGGAGAATGGTATGGAGGTTCCTCAGAAAACTAAGAATAAAACTACCCTATGACCTAGCAATCCCACTGCTGGGTATATATCCAAAGGAGGGGAATTCAATATACTGAAAAGATATCTGCACTCCCATGTTTGTTGCGGCACTACTGACAGTAGCCAAGATTTGGAATCAACCGAAGTGTTTATCGGTGGATGAATGGATAAAGAAATTGTGTTACACATACACAATGGGATATTATATAGCCATAAAAAGAATGAAATTCTGTCATTTGCAACAACATGGATGTAAGTGGAGATTATGTTAAGTGAAACAAGTCAAGCACAGAAAGACAATTCTCGCATGTTCTTACTCATATATGGGAGCCAAATATTAAAAATAATTGATCTCTTGGAGACAGAGAGTAGAACGATGGTTACCAGAGGCTGGGAAGTGTAGTTGGGAGGGGAGAGAAAATGGGGATGGTAAGTGGGTGCAAAAATATACTTAGATAGAATGAACAATATTTGATAGCACAACAAAGTCACTATAATCAACAATAGGTTAGGGTATACTTTAATGACAAGAGTGGAATTGGAATGTTCCTAACACAAAGAAGTGATAAATGCCTGAGGTGATGGATACCCTAATTACTCCAATTTGATTAATTCACATTATATGCCTGTATCAAAACATCACATGTACCCTATAAAGATATACAACTATTATGTACCCATAATAATTAAAAATGAAAATAAAAAGGGTTAATGAATGGAAAACACTTAGCTTAGAGCTTTACTATGGTACTTAATAATAATTTAATAAATGTTAGGTATGATTTATGGTATCATAATGAAAATTTAGGTATCATTTATGAAAATTTTATAGATGCTGGATAATATTCTTTGCATGCCGAAACACTAAAACTTCTCCCTGCCTTCCTGCACTGATGCCTGATGTCTCATTCGATAGGAGGCAGTGGTTACTCCAAGGAGTTCGCGTCTCATGTATGTTTTCTGGTAACTTGGGTCTCTCTGGAATTGAACACTAGATAGATAGGATGACAGGGGCATTGGCTGATAGTTCTGCACTCGCCTTAGAATCCATGCGCTATTTCTGTGGAAATCCCCTTTATGCCTGTGAAAACTCCATCTATCAAAAGTTACTTCCATCTTCATTCTTTCTGGTATCTCCCTCTATCCTTCTGACCCCCTTATGGGACTAGAGCTTCATTATCTCTTTTTCTCAAGTTTACTTGAGAGACTTTTGTCTTCACCAAACTTGGTGCCCAGACCATCTGGAGTCTTTTGGAAGTGAAGGATTCGTCCCTAGTGGAGTCATTAATTCCTGCATCCAGCTCATGCCTATCAGGGACTTGGCTGTCAGCCCTCCACGAGGCTCACAGTTTTTGTTCTGTTTTACAAACAGGCAGCTTGCCATCGTGGAGCCCATGCAACTTTTCCATCACTGCCAATAGATGCTGCGTGCCCATTAGCCCACTGTTGTGCCACTAAATGGGACCCCTAAAAGTATCTTTTGCAGCAGAAGCTTGTCTGTAGGAAAGGATTTTGGGGATTCCAACATATCACAGGTTGAATTCCTCAATCCCCCCCACCCTTGTACTTTTCTTGTTCCTTGGATCAACGACCGCACCAACAAATTGATATCTGGGTGTCATCCTTGATTCCCTGAATCCTTACCCCTGCGGCGACACAGCCTCAAGTCCTATTGCATCTACTTTCACAATCCTCCTTAACTTTATCTTCTCCCTTTCCCACTGGCATTGTTCTAGTCCGGGCCACCTCACCTGCCACTCGCCTGCAATGCTTCTGGATTGGCCCCTCTGCCTCGAGTCTTTCCATACGTTGCAGACAGAGTCCTCATTCTGAAATACACGTCTCATCATCGATGACTCCTTGTCACCCTGTGGATAAACTGCACGCTCTCCAGTGGGACTTACACTAATGTGCACTGCGGCACAGGGGGTAACAGAGGGGACCCTGGAGTCAGGTACTGGGGTTCAAAAGATGGCTTCATCACTTACTAGCTCTGTGACCCTGAATAAGGTGCTTTTCCTTTCTGGGTCTCTGTTATCTCATCTGTAAAATAGGGATGATAATGGTACTGTGAAGAGTAAATACATGCAGAGCACTTTGAACGGAGCCTGACATATATTAAGCATTCGGAAATGTTGACCACTGCTAGCACAAGTACTGCACAGTTAACTGCTGACGTCTCAGCAACCTGCAGCAGTCCTGGCTGTGGTGCTGGGGAGGGGCTCAAGCCATATAGAAACTGAACTCTTTTCCCTTCTACATCTGCAATGAAAATGGAACTGAAAGCTATTAAAGAATGTCATCATCATTTTTGGTCCCCAATCTACGAAAAATTCCGAGGAAATGACACCAGCACCTGGAATGGGAGTGTGGGAGGGACAGAGGAGGTGAAGGTGTGATTTAATGTATGATTTTAGCTAGAGATGTGATGCAATGGAGTGGTTTCTTCCAGAACTGAAACCAAGAGTGAAAGATGAATTGAACGGATTCTAGATCAGTCAAAACCAGGCTGGTTTTCTCTAAGCCTGGCACCAAGCCTGTACAAACTGACGTGGTTTCTGAAACTATACAGAGACTAATATTTTATACATTTATAGCCTTTACCTTGTTGCATCAAAACTTCATCATTGGGACTCAGCAGCGGTATTGACTTTTGAAAAAATTCAATATATGAACTAAGGATAGGAAAATAATTATGTTTCAAAGCTTTATAAATTTCTTAGTAATGCTCTGCATTCCCCAACTGTTTTAGGCCTAAATAAACTGCTTTAGTTTCCTAAGGAAGGTCCATTATCCTAATGACTTTAAACTGAGGTTTCCAGAAAACGAGATGAGTAAGAACAGAATTCATCAAGCCTGATTTACTATGTCATTTGTGTACCTAAGTTAATTAGACAAGGCACCCTTCCTTATCTATCTATATGGCTGGGGTCATTCCTTGAAAAATGTGGGCACTGTACTGGCCCAGGGAAGGGAAGCTAGACAAATGCAGCAAAGGGAACCTCTGTCACCGACTACTGGGGCAGTACCAATGCCAATTACACGTTCACCTGTAGGATGGGAGTATCTCTCTTCCATTCTAAGATTTTCTGGATTTATCTTCCAGAAGCTTCCTATCTTTGGGATTGCTCTAGATAAGTGGTTCTCAACTAAGGGTTTTTTTTTTTTGTCTTCAGAGAACATTTGGCAATGTCTTGAAATATTTTTAGTTTTCACAATCAGAGGGGTGGGTGCTACTGGCATCTAGTAGGTACGGGCCGGGGATGCTGCTCAATGTCCTACACACTGCACAGGACAGCCCCTCACAGCAGAGAATTATCCACCCCCAAATGTCAATGGGACCAAGGTTGAGAAACCCTGAAATAGATGCTCCTGCCCTCACAGCGATATTCCTGGGCAAGGATCCTTCCGGTATTCATTATCAATATTCATCCAAAATATCTCCAGCTGGGACTCAGTCCAAGGAGGCCTCTGGTGGACTCTCTGGGCTACAGAAATAAATTATCTCCAGCCCTTCCCCTAACAACTCCCTCACTTATTTGCTGAAGTCTAAAATTATTTCAAGTCTCTTTACACAATTTGAAATGAGGCTTAAATTGTGATCATACCTGTGAAAGAGGACAGGCTGACTTCAATTTTTAAAACATTTGTATGGGGCAGTTAAAATTTTCTTGACAAGACATTTTGGTGAGATAGAGAGAACACAAAGCCCCTGGGTGGGGTTGTCAGATTTGGCAAATAAAAGTACAGAATGCCCAGGTAAATTTGGATTTCAGATAAGCAACAAATAATTTTTCAGTATAAGTATTTCCCAAATATTATATGAGACATACTCATACTAAAATGTTATTTGCTGTTTATCTGAGCACCACATTTAATGGAATGTCCTGTATTTTGTCTGTTCACTCTATCTCTGGGTGATTAGAGGAGTGGAAGGTAATTCTTGAAAAGGAGAAAAGAAGTGGAAGAGTTTGGGTGCCTCTAAGATATACTGTATCCATGATAATTTTATTTAATCTCTCTGTGCATGAGTTTGTTATGTGTAAAATGGAGGTAAAAATAATACTTACTTTATAGGGAGTTTATGACAATTAAGATGGTTAAAAATATATAAAATACTCAGAAAAAATACATGACACATAAAAACTTAGTTCATGTTAGCTATTATTATTATTATTGTTAGGACTATTAGTATTGTTCCAAAGCAATTGGGTGCATCGTGGTCTGGTCTTTTATCCTTTGGACTATTGAAATGAATTTTACCTCTGTGAACCCCCATACCCCTTTTCCAAGAGAGTCATGCATGTGGTTATTATGTGGTACTACTATTGGGTAGCAGACAACCTGCAAACCAGGGCACCCATCTTGCCTCAAAAAATATGAATTGCCAACAAAAGCCATCTGCATTTCAGAATAGCCCCATGTTTGATTTCTGCCAGTTGCCAACCTAACACAGTACTTGTATTCCATCATGTCAGATATCTAAGATGAATTACAGTTGCTATGGAGAAAGAATCTATGTCAGTACAAGATAATTTGTCACACTGATTCTACAGTGAAGAATGATTACAGTTCTGGGTAGAGCAATTTTCTTGTGGATATCTGAATCTATATCTGAATGTAGCAAAGCGTTTTTCCACATAGGGTTTAAAAAAAATCTTTTTCACAGAGATGTCTGAAATATTCTATTCATCTTTTTAAAAACCTTTGATTACTTCCTCTTGCATATAGAATAGTAGAATTGTATGCACTCACCCAGCATTTGAAGGGAGGGACAGGGAAACAGGAACCCAGAGTGAACCGAAGTAAGAAGACAGGAGGAAAAAGCTTTGTCATTGAATCCAAGGGAGAAGAGAGTTTCAAAATACAAGGGTGTGGTTAACAGTGCCAGAGTCTTAGAGTTAGAAACCTATTAGGAGGGAGTTCAAGCTAAAATATAAAAGAAGAAAATTCAAAAGACACATCCAAGCTCAAAAATATAATCATTGAAATGGAAAAAAAGAAAAAATACCCTCAAAACCTCAATAGATACATTGAATTATAGACTGAACATAATTCTGAACACAATTAAAGAGAGCATTAGAACTTTGGATGATAATATAGAAGAATTTACCCAGAAAATAGAGCAAAAAGATAAAGAAATTCAAAAATATGAAAAAAGAGTTAAAAGACACAGCCAGTAGATCTATAGCTTTCTATATTTCCAAGAGGAGTTCCAGAGGAAGAGACTGAATAAAATGCTAGATATTTTAAGAGATAATATTTGAGATTTTTTTCAGAATTGAAGAGACATGAATCTTCACAACAAATGAACTCAAAATTGTGAATAGGACTAGTAAAGATAAATTCACACTGTTGTGGGTTCAATCGTATCCCCCAAAAGATGTGTTGAAGCCCTTACCCTTAGTACTTTTGAATCTATTTTTGGACATAGGATCTTTGCAGATGTCATCAAGTTAAGGCGAGATCATACTGGATTAGGATGGGCCCTAATCTAGTGACTGTTAACTTTGTAAGAGGAAGAAGAGTAGGTAGAATAATTGCCCCCAAAGATGTTCACATCCTAATCCTTAGAACACATGAATATGCTACCTTATATGCCAAAAGGGAATTTGTAGGTTGTGATTAAGGTTAAGGATCTTGAGATGAGGAGATAATCCTGGATTATCCAGGTGGGCCTGATCTAATTACATGAATCCTTAAAAGTGGAGAACTTTCCTTGTCTATGGTCAGAAAGAGTATGGCTATGGAAGAATGGTCAGAGATGCAATGCTGCTGGGTTTTGGAAATGGAGGAAGGGGCCATGAGCAGGAAACATGAGCAGGTTCTAGAAGAAGCAAGAAAGTCCATACTCCCTTTTAGGTTCTGTGAATGAATGCAGCCCAGCCAACACTTTGATTTTAGCACATTAAGACTGGGTTGGACTAACCTATGAAAATGTAAGATAATCAATATGTGTTGTTTTAAGCCACTCAACTTGTGGCAATTTGTTATAATATGAGTAGAAAACCAATACATTCATATAACTGATAAAATATCAATATTCTTAATATTAAAGGACTACAAATCAATAAGAAAAATATTTTTAAACCACTACAAAATGAGAACAGGATATAAATAGACAATTAATAGAAAAGGAAGTGCATATGGCGCATAAACATATTAAAATATGCTCAACTTCATCAGTCAACATTGAAATAAAAATTAAAACAACACAACAGTATCATACCATTAACAAAATGTCTGAAAATACCAAACTGTTGTGGATGAATGGATAAACTAGCATTCTCATACAGTGCTAAGTAGGATAACAAACTGGTACAACCACTTTTCAGAGCCATTTGGCATCGTCTGAAAATACTTATACCTATGACTTAGATGTTCCACTGTTGGATATATTCTCCAGAGGAACTTGCGCATGGGCTCAAGAAGATACATACAAGAATGTTTATTAGGGTATTGTTTGTGTTAGTAAAAGGTTGGAAACAACCTAGATATTCATCAGCAGGAGTATGTACACCTAAATTGTAGTATTCTGGCCCCAAAAGTGATATTTCCTCATTTCACTGAGTAAAAGTCAAAGTTCTTACTACAGCCTTTAAGGTGGTACATAATTTGGCCTCACTATGATCTTATTGCTCTTCCTTTGATTTGGCCACTTTGCCAGTCCTTAAACATGGTAAGGAGCTTCTGTCTTGTGACCTTTGCTTCCTTCTGCCCAAAGCACTTTTCTCCCACATTCTCCCTCCTTCCAGTACTCGATCCAATGTCACCAGCTCAGTAAGACCTCTCCTGACCACTGTATCTGAAATTGCACCCTTTTCCACTGCTGACACTACCAGCTCACCTTACCCGCTCTTGTGTTTTTTATAGTATCTATCACCTTCTAGTATGTTTTAAAATTTATTTATTCTATTACTTATTGTTTATGATCTATTTCCATAAAGAACAATAAAAGTCCAGAAGGGTAGGGGTCTTGGTTGTGCTTCCGTAATGTATTCTAAGATCCCAGAGTTGTGCCTGGTATATAGTAGAGATGTGATAAATATATTTTGAATGATGAATAAATAAAATATACTCAGAGGAATGAAACTATTTGTAAAAAGTGCAAAAATGTATAAAAATAATATAAATTGTATATGAATACACATGTTTATGTTAGTCGTATAGCAACTTTTATCAGATTGATAAATATGAAAATTAGGATAGCAATTATTTGGGGAGAAAAAGGGAAAATGAAATTATGGTGCTATACACAGGAAGTTCAATCATACTTGAAATGTTTTATTTCTTAAAAAATAAGAGTTGGAGCAAATATGAAATGCTGACATATAATAACATTGTACGATATGTATGTGGGGTGTTATTAGTCTGTATACTGGTCTGTATGTATACATTTTGTTGCAATAAAATTTTCAAAAGTGACAGTAAATGTGAAAGTAGGGACATCTAGTGCTGACACATTTTTAAAGAATGCTAGCATAAAAAGAAGGCAAGAAAGTGAAAGACAGAGAGAATGCAGGGCTTGAGGGAGGGTATTGTTTTTTAAGATGAGAGGTTTGAACATGAGTGCCTACCGAAGGGAAGGAGCAAATAGAGGGACAGGGAGGTTGCAGATAAAGGAAGGGTGAGAGGTGATTAAGACTTAAACTTCTGAGAAGAGTGGGGGATATGGCTTTCCAGGGACCCACAAACTATTGTGGAGCTACGCTGATGGTCTAGCTCTCATGCATTCATTCATTCATTCAACCAATATTATAGGCCCACTGTTGGGAAAATTTGAGCCTTCTCTAGAGGATTCCCAGCAGAAGGGGTGTCCCTCAGGGAGAACCAGAATTCATTCAAAGTCCAGGGTGGGGGGAAGAATGTGTTTTTGGACGAGTTTGAGAATGGCGGGCATCAAGGGCCAGACCCCCCCCAAAAAAAAAAAATCAGCAGAGCAAAAAGGCAATCTATGGGATTCCAAATATTTGAAATATTCTCTCCCATCCCATTGTTTGATATGGTCTCATTTATCTATTTTTTCTTCTGTTGCCTATGCTTTTGATATCATTTCCAAGAAATCATTGCCAAATCCAATGTCATGGGGCTTTTCCTCTTTTTCTTCTAAAAGTTTTATATAATAAGTTTTGAGTCTTACCTTTGGGTCTTTAATTCAAGTTAATTTTTGTATTTGGTGTAAGTTAAGAGTCCAACTTCATTCTTTTGCATGTGGATATCCAGTTTTCCCAACACATGTTGAAGAGACTGTCAATTTTGTTGATATTTTCAAAAAACCAGCCCTTAGTTTTATATATTTAGTTTTCTAATATTCTGTTTCATTAATCTCTGTTCTAATCTTTATTTCCTTCTTTCTGTTAGCATTAGCTTTAGCTTGTTCTTCTTTTTCTAGTTCCTGGAGGCATAAAGTTAGGTTTTTCAGTCTAACGCTCTGCCAACTGAGCTATTTCGGCTCCTCCTAAAGTAAGGTTTTTAATTTGAGATCTTTCTTCTTCTTAAATTGTATGTGTTTATAACTATAAAATTCCCTCTTAGCACTGTTTTTGCTACATCCAATAAGTTTTGTTTTATTTGTTTCAAAATATTTTCTAATCTCCCTTATGACTTCTTTGACTGTACAGTGCTTAAAAGTGTGTTTTTTGATTTCTACATATTTGTGGATTTCCAGTTTTCCTTCTGCTATAGATTCTAGTTTCTTTCCATTGTGATCAGAAAAGATACATTGTATAATTTTTATGTTTTAAAATATGTGGTGATGTCTTTTGTAGCCATATATTTTTTTAAGGAAGGACAACTGAATTGCTTTTAGGTCTTAAATATGAAAATTCAAGATATAGCTGGGTGGTAATTCATAAAAACAGTCATTTTTGTTGCATCTCTAAATGGGGAATCTGGGAAGTATTACATAACCATGAATCACAAACACAAATCCCAAGTTAAGTCATCTATTTTACAACTTTTTACTCAATGAAAATCATGTATGAGGTCTATAATCAAAGCCTCATAAGTTGACCTTAGTGGTCACTTAATGTGGCCCCTTACGTTGCAGATGTAGAAACAGAGAGTTCTGCCTGTTCCAGAGAAATGTGTCTCAAAGGAACAAGAATTGACCATAGGTTACAGCTTGTCTTACAACACACTGATGATGTCTTTGAGGCCATCCACTGACGTCCCCACTCATGACATAAGCAAGTCTTTCTGAATATATCATTGGATGTTTATAGTGCTTGCATACTCTAGAATTCAGGACTGTTTTTAAAAATAGATTCTTTTTTTTTTTAGAGAAGTTTTAGTTTCACAGCAAAATTTATCAGAAGGTACAGAGAATTCCCATATACCTCTCGCCTTCATATAAGCATAGCCTCCCCAACTACAAACATCCCTCACCAGAGCAATACAATTGCTACAATCCGTTAACTTAAACTGACAAATCTTTATTACCCAAAGTCCACAATTTGAATTAGGGTTCATTCATTTTTGACATTGTATAGTCTTATTTTTTAAAATTTTTATTATGGTAACAATACTTAACATAAAATTTACTGCTTAACCATTTTAAGCAAACAGTTCAGGAGTGTTAAGTACAATAACATTGTTGTGAAATAGATTTTCAGGACAGATCTCCAGAACTTGCAGAACTTAAACTCCATACCCTTTAAACTACAACTTCCCTGTCTCCCTTGGTGACCATCATTCTATTTTATGTTTCTATGAATTTGACTATTCTAGGTGCCTAATGTAAGTGGGATCATACAGTATTTGTCTTTTTGCAACTGGCTTATTTCATTTAGCACATACATCTTCAAGGTTCATTCATGTTGTAGCATATGACAGGACTTCCTTGTTTTTAAGAATGAATAATATTCAATTGTTTATACACACCACATTTTGCTTATCTATACATCTATCCATAGACACTTGGGTTGCTTCAATCTCTTGGCTATTGTGGATAATGCTGCTATGAACATAAGTGTACAAGCACCTCTTCAGGACCCTGCTTTTAATTCTTTTGGATATATACCCACAAGTGGGATTGCTGGATCACATGATAGTTCTATTTTTAGAGGAGCTGCCATATTGTTTTCCATAGGTGCTACATTATTTTATTTGTTAACTAAAACTTTTAATTATCTGGGTCTTTAACAAATTTTATTTTAATAGATTTAGGGGGAGCAAATGTTTTTTTTTAAACATGGATGATTGTATAGCACGTATAGTGTATATGTCACCTTAATAGTGTACATTGTACTCAAAGGTAATTTTTTATCCCTCACATCTTCCCATCCTCCCCTTCTGAGTCCCCAGTGCCCATTATGTCATTCTGTATGACCATGCATACCCCATTGCTTAATTCTCACTTATGAGTGAGAATATGCAGTATTTGGGTTTTTGTTCCTGGGTTACTTGGGATAATGGCCTCCAGTTGCATCCAAGTTGCTGCAGAGACATTATTTCATTCTTTATCATGGCTGAATAGTATTACATGGTGTGCGTGTGTGTATGTGTGTCACATGCACACACACATACACATACACATATCCACTACATTTTCTTTATCTACTCAGCAGTTCGTGGGCACTTGGGTTGGTTTAATAATTTTGCGATTGTGAATTGTGCTACAGTAAACATATGAGTGCAGTATTTTTTATAAAATTACTTCTTTCCTTTTGGGTAGATCCTTAGAAGTGGGATTGCTGGGTCAAATGGTAGATCTACTTTTAGTTCTTTGAAAAATCTCCATACTGTTTTCCATAGAGGTTGTACTAATTTGCAGTCCCACCAACAGTGTATAAGTGTTCCCTTCTCTCTGCATTCATGCAAGGATCCATTGTTTTTTGACTTTTTAATAATAGTCATTCTGACAGGGGTGATAATTCATTGTGGTTTTAATTAGCATTTCCCTAATCATTAGTGATGTTGAATATTTTGTTTCTCTTCTTTTGAAAAGTGCCTATTTATGCCTATTACCCCAATTTTAATGGGGTTGTTTTTCTCATGCTGATTTGTTTGAGTTCCTTATAGATTCTGGATATTAGTCCCTTGTCAGATGAATAGTTTGTGAATATTTTCTCCTATTCAATAGGTTGTCTATTTACTCTGTTGATTATTTATTTTGCTGTGCAGAAGGTTTTTAGTTTAATTAAGTCTCATTTATTTATTTTTGTTTTTGTTGTATTTACTTTTAGAATCTTATTCATAAATTTTTTGCCTAGGCCAATATTGAAAATAGTTTTTCCTAGGCTTTTTCTAATATTTTTATGGTTTCACATCTTACATTTAAGTCTTTAATCCATCTTCAGTTAATTTTTGTGTATGGTGACAGTTAGGGATCAGTTTAATTCTTCTGCATGAGGCCATCCAGTTTTCCCAGCAAACGTTTTGTCTGATTTGTGGAAGATCAGTTGCTTGTACATATTGGGCTTTATTTCTGTGTTGTCTATTCTGTTCTATATGTCTAATTTTATACCAGTGTCATGCTGTTTTTGTTACTATAGCTTTGTAGTATAATTAAAGTCAGGTAATATGATGCCTCCAGATTTGTTCTTTTTGCTTTGGCTATTTATGCTCTTTTTTGTTTCCATGTGAATTTTAGGTTTTGGCAGTATGGACATTTTAACAATTTTATTCTTCCAATCCATGAGCATGGGATGCTTTTCTATTCATTTGTGTCACCTACAATATCTTTCCTCAGTGTTTTGTAGTTCTCCTTGCAGAGATCTTTCACTTCCTTGGTTAAGTATATTCCTAGGTATTTTATTTTCTTTGTAGCTATTGTGAATGATATTGAGTCCTTGATTTGACTCTCAGCTTGGTTCTTATTAGTGTACAGAAATACTACTGCTTTGTCTATGTTGATTTTGTAACCTGAGACTTTACTGAAATTATTTATCAATTCTAGGAGTCTTTAGAGATTTCTAGGTATAAGATCATATCAACAAACAGAGATAGATTGACTTCCTCTTTTCTAATTTGGATGTCCTTTATTTCTTTGTCTTGCCTGATTGCTCTGGCTAGGACTTCCAGTACTATGTTGAATAGAAGTGGTGAAAGTGTGCATCCTTGTCTTGTTACAGTTCTTAGGAGGAATGCTTTCAACTTTTCCCCATTCAGTATGATGTTGGCTGTGGGTTTGATATATATGGCTTTTATTATTTTGAGGTATGTTCCTTCTATGTCTAGTTTCTTGAAGTGTTTATCATGAAGAGATGTTGGATTCCACTGAATGATTTTTCTGCTTCTATTGAGATGATCATATGTTTTCTGTTTTTAATTCTGTTTATGTGGTGAATCTCATTTATTGATTTGCAAATGTTGAACCATCCTTGAAAGCATCCCTGGGGTGAAACCTACTTGATTGTGGTGAAGTATCTTTTTGATGTGCTTTTGGATTCAGTTTGCTAGTATTCTATTGAGGATTTTTGCATCTCTGTTAGGGATATTGGTCTGTAGTTTTCTTTTTTTGTTGTGTCCTTTCCTGGCTTTACTTTCAGGGTGATACTGGCTTTGTAGAATGAGTTAGGGAGGATTTCTTACTTCTTTATCTTTTGGAACAGTTTGGTAGGATTGTTACCAGTTCTTTTTGGTAGGTCTGGTGAATCCATTTGATCCTGGGCTTTTTTGTAGTTGGGAGATTCTTTACTATTGATTCAATCTTGCTACATATTATTGGTCTGTTCAGGATTTCTATTTTTTCAATCTCTTCTGGCTTGTAAGGTTTCTATTGAGAAGTCTGCTGTTCGTGTGATGGATTTTCCTTTGTGAGTTACTTGATGCTTTTATCTCACAGTTCATGGGACTTTCTCCATCACTTCAACTTTGGCCAGTCTGATGACTATGTGCCTTGGTGGTGTCCTTTTTTCAATGAATCTTACCAGGGTTTGTTGCACTTCTTGTATCTGGATGTCTAAATCTCTAGCAAGACCAGGGAAATTTTCCTCTATTATTCCCTCAAATAGATTTTCCAAGCTTTTTGCTTTTTCTTCTTCTCCCTCAGGATACCTCTGATTCTTATGTTTGGGCATTTTACATAATCTCATATTTTTCAAAGATTTTATTAATTTCTTGTGATTCTTTATTCTTTAATTTTGACTGACTAGGTTAATTCAAAAGATGTTTCTTTAAGCTCTGAAATTCTTTCTTCTGTTTGGTCTAGTGTGTTTTTAAAACTTTTCACTGTATTTTGAAATTTCCTAAATGACTCTTTCATTTCTGGAAGTTTTGTTATTTATTTTTTAAAAATATCTACCTCTTTAGTGAATTTTTCATTCATGTCCTGAATTATTTTTTTGTGTATTGTTTTTGAACTTTCTCATGGATTCCATTGAGCTTACTTATGATCCATATTTGAATTCTATACCTGACATTTCAAAAATTTCCTTTTGATTGGAGTCCATTGCTGAAGAGCTAGTGTGATCCTTTGGGAGCTAGTGTCAAAACAGCCTATTTTTTTTCATACTTCCAGAGTTCTTATGCTGGTTCCTTCTTATCTGGGACCTCTTCCCTCTTCTCAAAATAGATAGCCTTGCAGTTTGCCTGTTCTTCTGTGAATGCTGCTATTCAGTGTAGAGAGGGAGAAGTACACTGCCTTTTGCTTCATGTATGTAAGTATCCACTGTGGTATTGCTGGCAATTTGGGTCAGCTAGTCCTCAGGCACTTGGATAAGTGTTCAGGTGCTAGCAATGGTGAACTAGGTTAGGTAATCTTTGATCCTCAAGCCCCTGGATGGTGTGCTTGAGTCCTGGGGGGACCAGACTGAGACTGAGCTAGCAAATTTGCCCTCAAGCCTCCCTGAGATCAGGTATTGGTGTGATAGGGAGGGAGGTGATGATCTCTTGCTTCAGAAGAATGCTCAGGCAGAAGGGTAGATGCACTGTGAGTCTGCTACAGGATGGATGAGCCTCTCTTGATGAGATTAACACACGCAGACAGTTGTGGGGTAGCTAAGCTGCTCACACCTCCCTCTCTCTACAGTGACAGTGGTCTCTGTCCTTTGGGAGCACAAATTCCCAAATCCTACCCTGGCATAGCTGCACAGCTGCACCATTTTAAAGTACCACCAACAATGGTCCTAATTTCTCCACATCCTTACCAACAATTATTATTTTCTTTTACTTTCTTTCGTTTTTTTTTAATAGCAGCCATTCTAACAGGTGTAAGATATAGAATTCAGAACTTTTGAGTCTCTCTCAGACTTCTTTCTCATGATTGAACTTCCATACAATTTTGTTTGTTAATTATTGTGTTAGAGTCAACTGCCAACTTCCTATTTAGGATTGAAACAAAAATTCTACAGACAAAATAATTGAGAAAAAATGACATGTTCTTAAGCAAGAGAAAAAGATTTGAGGGATATTACATTGTGTATCAGTGAATTATTCCTGAAAAGTTTTAAAGTAGAGCAATTATCCTGGATTACCCAGGTGGGCCAGTTGTAATCACACGAGCCCTTGAAATCATAAAATGAAAGCAAAAGGGAAGTCACAGGGGTCTGAAGTATGAGAAGTACTCAATCTACCACTGCTGGCTTGAAGATAGAGGGGGCCTCATGGGAACCAAGAGAAAGAAGTGAATTCTGCTAACAACATGAATGAGTCAGGGAGTAGATTCTCACCAAGCCTGCTGGACATCTGACCTATAAAACTGTGAGATAATAAATGAGTATTTTTTTTAAACTGCTAGGTTTGTGGTAATTTATCATGGCAGTGATAGAAAACCCCAAACACCAGATATTAATTATTTGTGTTTAAAACAGTAGAACATTTTCTTCAAATGAAATAATTGGATCACTGCAGAGCTCCTTTGGTCAAATCTGGGGAGGCAGGTATGTGTGACTCTGCTGAACATCCCTCCCAGGCGACCCCTAAAAGCACTTGGATAGATTCTGGTGTACACATCTCACGAGCGATCCTCACTGTTGATCTCAACACTTAGCACAATGCACTGTGCTCTTTGTTTTTCTTCTCCATTGCTTCCACTAGATTGTACACTCCACGAGGCCAGGGACCATTTCTTCTTAATTTTCATTCTCCCCGAGCAAAACACAGGGTTGGCACAAGGTAGGCACTTGGTAGATATTTTTATGAATGACTGCTAAGTGAGTTCGACAACCAATGTCTCTGGAGGACAATACTGGTTATGGGTGGAAGCAAAGCAAGGGCCCAGAGTCATGGCAGGGAACAAAGGGAAAGAAACAATTTCAAGGACAAAGGAATGTAGATTTTAATACTTGTATAATTATTGTTGGTTTAGAAAAATTTCCCTGATGTATCTCTCCTACCCGCACCACCAGCAGTATCAATTTCGGGAAGTAGACTGACCACTGCATAAGTGGCTTGTGAAATATCACATCGTAGCTCACATTCCCTACAAATTGAATAAATATGTTTGTGTGTAACTTACCCCCAAGGACAATTCTCCTGGCTTTCCTGCAGCTGAAATCAGAATTGGTGTTTAGTAATCTCATGGTGACTATGTTCTCCCTCTGGGAATGGAATACCCCATGGGTGACTCCCCACCCCCATGAGTAGAGGAGCTGAGAGACAGACTGGGTGCAGCTGGGTGGAGTGTGGGCACTTCAAGTAGTCCAGGGACCTCGGTGCAAGCTCCAAGAGCCTGGGGGTGGCCTGTGAGGCTGCAGCAGAACACCTGTAGCTGGTAACACCCCAAAGGCAAGCCAGAGGCAGGGGGCGTGAAGATGTTATCTAGGAACGTGAGCCACGAGCATAAAGCAATTGTGAGGAGCCCTAAACACACACACACACACACAGACAGACACACACACATACACACACACACACAACTAATTTTTATGAAGACTGACTCTGTCTTGAAAACCAATTAAATAAATGCCAGCCCATTCTCTATTCCCAGAGCAGTTCTTACTATTTCGGTCACTGTAATTGAGAGTAAAAATAATCTCTGCCATGCCTGAAAAACAGTCACTGGTTTACTCTATTTTAAATGATGTAGAAAAACATGAGGTAAATGTTGGCCTTCTAGGAATGGCAACTGGCTGTATCCAGTTTCACTGGTTGTACTGTGCAGTTTGTGATTTCTTGTTAGCGAAGTAGATCACCACATGCTTTCAGGGTTTTTGGTGGCCCCAATACTGGGGTGCAGAGCTATTAGCAGGAGTGCATTTTATGACTTCAATGTAGGTTGTGAATCTGGGTCAGCCATTTTGATGTTCCAGGTCTCAACTTCTTGCTCTAAATAAAAACCGAACAAGCCAAAGGGGAGATGAGAGGTGGAGGAACTTGAAAGTGATTGCTTTTTAAACTAACTTCTGGACTTTTCTTATTGGGTCAGTTGATGATTTTGTCTATTTTCCATGAACTCTAAGTTTTATACTGAGTCTGGCATGAAATATGCCTTCCATATATGGGCAGATCCAGGTTTTGTGGAACTTGGGCCTTAAATTATGTTGTAAGCCCTTTTGAAGGAAAAAATAGAAAAGTGTCTACTTTGGCAAATTGTTCAAAAATATTTGACCCTGTGAATGCATCACCCTTCCAGGGCTCAGGAAGGATTCTTGTGCTGGGAGGTGGTCCTGAATCTTACACTTTCTTACTTCCTGGTAAATCCATCTCTGCATCTATAGAAGATGGGGATCACGTTGCTCCCTGAGAAAAAATGAAAGTGGCAAGAACCACAGACTGTGTTAGTCAAAACAGACTTAAAATATATCCTGCCATTTTACAGATGAACAGAGGAAGAAACTGAGGTTCAGAGAGGATAAGTAACACCCAATATTACAGTATTGAATCTGTATAATATAATATAGTATAGTATAATATAATATAGTATAATCAGTATTAGAATCTTCATCTTTTAACTTCAATTTTCCCAACTGATGTTTCTGTGCTGTTTCTCAGGTTAGCTTGTAAAACCAGAGCAATAAATATGGGTGACTATGTTTCAGTCTATTTTTCCTTATAGAGGTGCTACGGTATATGTGGAAAACCAACAAGGAGGATATAACCAGGTGACTCCACACCCAACAGAATCTCTGAGAGAGGGAGAATGGGAGATTCATATCATCTGATCCCCTCCTGCCCTATTTTCAGAAGCTTACGAGGTGGGACTGCATGTCTTCTTTTTTTTAAGTCACATACAAAAGGACATTCATATCCAAATGAATGTTGTCCTCTTGTTCCCTTCAAAGTAGGTTTTTATTCCAAATTGCTGCTATCTCTGAAGCTGTTTTTAGAAACTTTTTTTTGGACTAACATTTTGTCGGTTGAAGTCACCCAAGAAAGTCAGTACCTTGGACATTTTCCTGTCTTCCCTTCTTCCCTCTCTCATTTCCATCCAGATTTTTAAACTAATATATATATATATATATATATAATCTAGTTTATTTACCAGGTTTGGTACTGAATGATTTTTGGATATTTCTCAAAACCAAGCCCACGATTAAAGGCTTAAGACTTGGTATCATGAAAATATTGAAAATAGTTTGATATGGATTCTGAAGAGGACTATAGTTTTCACCTAAAACCTATGGGAGAAAGTTAAACAATGTACCTTAAGTCCCAAGTATGTAGGATTATATCTTTTCACATTAAAAGGACCTATGCAAGGTGAAAGGATATAAATATCTACCATAGGCCAGGCATTGAGCTAGGTGGTTTCATGCACATTATTGCATTTATTCCTCCAACCTTAGGGAAACTGAGGCACTGAGAAGTTAGAATACTTTCAGTAGTGGTACAGCTGAGATTTGAACCCAGTCTGCTGGTTCCCAAATCAATGTTCTTTCCCTCAGCCACCGCCCATTACCCTTGCAGTCACCCACATGAATGTCTGTATTGAATTCAAGGAGGATCTGCCATGCTCGAATGTGCTCCTGGTGTAGGTTATTGTCAGGGAAATGAGGTCACAGAATCAACCTGAGAGAAGTACAGGCCAAGGCCACCTGGCAGCCCTCGGGGAGAGCCTGTGAGCCAGCAGTTGCCCAAGGACAGCTCTGGGGGAAAAGGTGAGGCCCTTGCTGGTTTTTTTTTTTTTCCTGCCATGGAATGGTTTGAAGCCTGTTTATATGTCTTATCTGTTTCTCCCTGTCTTCTCCAACTCCCTCCCAGGTGTGATTCTTTCTGCAGTTGTTCACATCCCTCCCACTCCCACCAGTCTCTTTCTCTAGAATAATTTTATACTAACACCTCTAGACTTGCACTTTATTTCAACATTACCTCTACTCTAATTTCTAGCCTCTGCATTCCTACTATTCTTTACTTCATTGGAATAAGAAGCGTGAGTAATGACCTACAGCAAATAGGACTGGAGCCTTCCCTCAACCAAGTTCTTCCCCATCATGCATCGAAGTGTGGTGATGCTGAAATTTAGAGAAGGACATTTGTAGTTCAGCATAGCATTATTCAGAGAGATTAAACCCTAGATATTTAGGTTAACTTTTATTTTGAAGACTGGTCCTTGTACTTTCTGTACATGGTTTTTGATTTTCACCCATATTATTTATCTTGGAATGACCCATATACCTAAATAAAGATCTTTGGGAGAAGAGCATCTCTTCAACCCCTGCCCGTGTCAGCAAATAGGAGCACGTGGGCTTTATACTCAAGTAGACCTGAGTTAGAAGAAACTAGGTCCTTCACCAATGGACTCTGTGACATAGAGCAAATTACTTAACTTCTTTGAGTCTTGGTTTCCTCAACATTCAGTTATCTTACAGGACTGTGTTAAGGGCACAGGTTTTGGAGTTAGATCAAAGTTGACTCCTAGCCTGCCATGGTATTGGGCGAGTTGGCTTCTATAGCCTTGTTTCCTGCCTGGCAAAATGGGAGATAGTAACAGTAATACTTAGAGGATTGTTAGGAGAATTCAAATGAGTAGTGTATTTAAAGCTCTTAGTCCAAAATATGACACAAAGCAAACACTTAATAAATTGGTGGCTAGTCTTAGGATTAACGAGATGGTAACATGAAGTTCTGAGCACAATGGCTAGCCCATAGTTGTTTCAGTAAATGTTAATTACCTTTCTTCCCTCCCAGGCAGAAGCAGCAAAGTAAATTGGATGATTCCTGACTGTTCCGCCTTCAAGCTAATGTGCACACGATTAACACTCCTCCATTCCCCACCACTTTGCATCTGGTGACACTTCTTACAAGGACACATATGCCATGAGGACTGGCTCTATGCTTAGGGAAAATAAAGAGCTGTTTACATCTCATAATTTCAGAAGCACCGCAAGTTTTGTTTGCCTCCAATGCCTGCCCGTTAGCAGACTTCTTAGAGTTGCAATAGTGCTTTTTCGGGGCTCTCCTTTGGGTTGCAACATTATCTCCAGAAAGTTTTTGTTAAAGTGCAGTTGTCTTGCCTGAGTAGGATAACACATCTCTTGCCATGCACACATTAGCATGGATTCGTCCAGGGAAAGGCCCTGCGGAATTAGAATATGGGAATGGTGAATTTTAAGGCAGGAGAACAGTGAAATCTGTTTTTTACTGAAGCTGTTTAGAGGGACAGTGATGGGCTTAAGCAGCCAGGAGGTGCCCAAGTGGGCCCAGGACAGGCTTGGTCTGTTTCTCCAATTTGCTTTGGAACCTCCTTGTAAGAAGGAGCAAACATTGAGCAGGCCCAGCAAACCTCTCCCCGGGGACTTCTAAGGTTGCATGGGAGGTGGATTTCCACGATGTGGGCACTGCTCACCGATCCTATGGCAGGAGCAGCTTATGATACCGGGGTCTGATGTGGCTCTGTCACGGTGTCTAGTCAGATGCAAACTGAAGACTGCAAAGCTTCAGTGGATGTTTGTGTGAAATGGGTCACAGAATGAACAAAGAGCACAACAGAAACACAAAGGGAAGCTAGACTGGGTCAAGGACTGAAATAACTAATAACCCACAGAGATCACAGTCCAAATGGGGAGATTCAAAAAAAAAGAGGAGGCGATGTAACTCCATTGTCACACGTAAGGGGGAGAATCGGAACATCTGAGGGTAGGTGGATCACAAATAGATAAGGAATAGAAATACAAACAGATTTTTTTAACCTTAAGAAACATAGGGGTTGAGGAGCAGTAAGCTATGCAGAGTCCTTTTTGTATTTAAACTCTGGTATCTAAATACTGTAGTAGCAAAACCAGCACTACATTAATAAGTGAGGTTTACATACTTTAGTGCTTCTTTCTTAAAGCGTTTTATTCACCAGAGCTTAATTACTATTATTTAAATATTTCCAAAATTGTTGTATAAACAGGGATGTTGCAAATACTTTGTCATTCCAAGTTCACAAATGGGACATTGAAGGCACAGGTAGATTATGACTTGTATAACAGATGTATGTGTTCCTTGCACATCTGTCTGTCTGAAGCCCAGTTTACCATTCAGATGTGCAAATTACATACATATCATTACAACTAATTTTCTACAGAAGGGGCCTGGTAAAGCAGAGAAAAAATTGCTTTTTAACTGTATTTATAGCTGCTGGGGAGGGATATTGTGGGAATGAGAGATACATATAGAGTAAATAACTCTACAAAATGGAGAGGTTGAAGGTCTTTCAGAGCTACACAGATTAGAAATTGATCCTTTCCTTCCAAAAGTTAGGGGAGGCTTTAAAACCCTTCCTCCTACTACAGTGAGGCAGTCCTTCTGTAGACCCAAAGGAAAGTTGTGTTTACAGCATTTGCGTAGATGATAGTAACCAATAACTGTGACTACGCTGCATTGTCTGCCTCATTATGTAACTGTAGTTTATAAAGCAGCAAATAACAGCAAATAACATGGTTAGAACCAAGGAAGTAGCATGGTTAGAACCAAGGAAGTAGCAGATAAAAATAGATATGGTTAGAATCAAGGAAATAAAGATTCTGCACTTAAAAATGAAAGAAGCAACTTTTGAATAATTGCAGAAAGGCCTGGGACTCTCTGTAATTTGTACATAAATCCGGATGCCATCCAGTGATATTCAGTGTGGTTTGTAGGCCTAGGTTGAATGTAGCAAAACCCAGCATAAATAGGTCATCAAAGAACTAGCACCAGGACAGGGGACTCATTATTGGCCACACTTCTTAATGGGGAGCGCTTGCTAGTTAAGAAGAATTACGTCATAATTAAACAAGGACTGTGGTTGTAGGTTATATCATGTAAAGTCCTACTTCAGTTCACCTGATAATAGACTATATTAATTAATTATGTAACTATGTTGTTTTGTGGTTTTTACAAAGTTCCAACTTAAAAAGAAACTTCTTTGGATATTGCTAACGAGTAGATGCAACTGTAGACAAGGGTCTAGATCAGGGGTGGGGAAACTTTTCATGTTGGAAGGCTGCATTAACTTAGCTGTAATCAAATAAGGCCACATTCAAGACACTTCAATTAGATATACGTAAAAATGTACATTATTTCGTAAAACTCTAACTACTACATACTTAATAATTTCAAAAACTGAAAACTATTTGTTAATTTTAAAGTTAATCTTTTAATGACTCTGTTGTGTCTGCTTTTTGTTGGAAAGCATTTGCTTATTTAGTTGCAGCATGGAGGTCTGCACTAGCAGTTGATCCTCTAGATGGGTATCAGTCATTTGTGACCTTAAGGGCATCTTGATTTGGGTTAGGTAGGAGTAGGTAGATTTGCATCAGTAAATGGTTGAAAAGCAAGAAAGCATTTTTTCGGGCATGTTGCCGAAGGCCTGGGTATTCTACTGCATTTTTCCATATTTCAACTGGATTTTTCTTAGCATCAAACAATGACTTTAAAATGTCATCTACTGAGAGCTCAATCAATTCTGTGTGTAGTTCTTTAGGTGCCTTGGTGATATCAACTAGGTGATTCTGAAATGCTAATTTGAGTGTGATGTCATGACCCTCAAAGTCAGTGAAACTTTCATTGCATTCTCCAATTTATAGGTCTGTAACAGTGTTACCAAAAGCTTGGCACTTGCCCACAAGGCTGCATCAGAAGAACAAGGACAAGTGGTCAAGGAGAAGGAAAGAGAAATTTATTCCTTTGCCAGAAAAGGAGGGAAATGGCAGGTTATCTTTTCAAAGTCCAAATTCCTGTATATAAGCAGAAATACAGAGCTTTTAAAGGGAAGAACCTCAGTTCTAGGCTATTGTTGTTTAACTAAAGTTAATTATTCTAATCATCTCGTTTCTGCAAAAGACAAAGACCTCCACCCAGCTGGCTGACCCATCCAGACCTCCACCAGCCAGGTGGGCTGGCTTGCCTGCAATGGAGCCAAGAGTTCAGCTGAGCTATCTCCTGCAGCACAGAGAACAAAACACATTCCCCTGCCCCTCCACACCACCTGCCTGAAGCAGGGATGCAGGCATCAGTCCACAAAAATAGTGGAAGAAGTTTAAAAGAGACAGAAAACATCTTTTGCTGTTTTTTATCCAGGCCATTCCCTCTGTTACAACAGTTGTGTATTCTTCAAGTGATTCACATATGTCATCCTGCTCATCAATGACCTTTGCTAACTGGGGAAAAATGTTCATCTGAAATTTCCTTTTGAAGAAAAAGTGTTTTGAAAAAAGATAGCTTTTTTCAAAATGTTTGGATTTTTTGCCACATATCATATATATAGACTTAGTTTTACCTTGCAAAGAA
>VBSM01003176.1:60419216-60454541 GCA_008086735.1 Cheirogaleus medius
TCAAAGTGAAATGTCAGAGATATCAACTGTCAAACTTAAGTACTTAAGGAAATCGACATTTCATACTTAATAACCTAATATTTAAAATATTATCTTCAATGGACAATATAAAATGAACATCTATTCACCTTAACAAATATGTTTTTACGTCACCATTTATTTTAATGCCTGCCTCACCTTCCACTGATATGTGTACCATATTTTCTTCAACTAATCCCCCAATGTTGGACATTTGGGTTGATTTGCAATTTTTGTTACTCTAAATGATCTTGTAATAAACATTCTGGCAAGGACTCTAATATGTTTATTGAAGAGAAATAATTGTGTTGAAAATGAGAAAATTATGTGCTGTGAAGCAAAATTCTATAACATACCCTGACCTTATGTATCCCCTAAAGAAACATAATGGAAATATTTATTTTTGAAACAAAATTTCTCATGCACTGCCAGCTACCCTCAGTTATTCCTGAACATCCTTGGGGAAAATTTAGACTATCTTTCTTGGGTAAAGATTTATTAGTCGTAGATAGGGGAAGAATGGCAAGGGAGATAATATGCATGTATATAAAGTGAAAAAGCTGGAATACTACCTCTGCTTTTTCCAATCAAGATGAGATCTGTTGTCATAATATTGTATTGCTGCCTTGGCTTTTTTTTTTTTCCATCAGTGTGGTTATTGTTACTTCATCTGTGGCCTGGTTCCAAAAGCAATGAGTGAGCCTCCGCAAGATAATCACTAGAGTATCTGATTCTTTCATGAGTAATAGACCAAGAGAATGTACTAAACAAACAGTTCAGCTGAAACGTGTTGCAGGAGATTGAAATTGCCTGAATGATAAAATAATGGAATTCACATGATTCGTCTTACACAGGACAGCCAAGTCTAACACTCTTATTTCATTCAAGAGGTTATAATTTAGGACTGTACGTTCAGTAAGGATATAAAATGAAATTTTGGCAGGTTTTATGGTGTAAGGTTATAATATGGTATTTTGGGTTTATAATATGGATGATTCTATTTACCTTGTGGTTCACTATGAGGTAAACTTGCAAATACGTGTCCATATTACACTCATCTGCTATGAGCAAATACTTTTGGATTGTGAACCCAAAGGAAATAAAGTGGTGAAGGGCTTATATTGCCTCATGAATCTCAGTTTACTCAGGTAACATGAATGTGGGAGGGTAGATTTGTCATTTTGGGGGTTATAACATCAGGGACTATTTAATCAAATGACAATAAAAAATGACATTATTTGGGAAGTCTTCTTCTTTTTGGTTAAACCTGGATTGACTCCCATTTTAAAGCACTTTTTCCAGAAGAGTAATGGAATCTAACAACTCTCTATTTTAGGTCAATGACTTTGAACCAGCCAGTAGTGCCTATAAGAAAAAAAATACTAGTCCTTGAGGGGAAATTATTTATTTCCTTTTCTAAGATACCAGACTCTTGCTTTCAGGTGATACGAGGGGATACATTTCGTATCTCCAGATTTCCTTTGGAAAGGATCAGATCAGGAGATGAGAAAACAAAAGTTCACGGTCCTCAGAAATCTTGCTCAGTTTAAACAGCAAAATTTTGGTTACTAGACTTTATTCTGTGTTTAGTATAAATTCAATATAGCCTTCTAAATGGTGATTTGGTGACATCCCAACCCATGGCGATCAAGTTTACTGTCCTCTCAGAAAAGGGTCAACTAAACTCATTTTATTCTTTCAATAAAAAAATGAAGAGTTAAGGTAAGTCCATGAAGGCAGTAAAAGCAGAGTATAGGGATGGAGAACCAGGGGTGGGAGGAAAGGGAGCACCAACCTAGACAGATGAGGAACAAGGTCGCTTAGCTAAAGACTGGGACGGTGACAGCCATGAGTGTTAGCTGCTGTACCTAGAACAGGGCCCGACACAGAGTAGGACCTCAATAAGTACATGCAGAACGAGTGAATGGATGGGTGTGTGAGTAGCACTTGGGCAGAAGGACTGTCCTGGGAGCAGACAGGAGGCCACTGGGGCTGGAGCACCAAGGACAAGGCAAGAGAATGCTGACAGGTGAGGGTGGAGAGGCAGGTAGTGCATAGGTTGTGCAGAGGGTCGTGGATCCTCTTGGTAAGAAGTTTGAATTGTATGTATCATGGGAAGATATTGGAGACTTTTAAGATGATAATAATCTGAATTTTGGTTTAAAAGATTGCTTAATATTATGCCAAGTAGCCAAAACAGTCTTGAAAAAGAACAAAGCTAGAGGCCTCACACTTTTTGATTTGTCATCTTAGTACAAAGATACAGTAATCGAGGCAGGGTGGTACTGTTGCAACAACAGACACATAGAGCAATAGAATAAAATAGAAAGTCAGAAATAAACCCTTATATATGGTTCATTGATTTTCAATAAGGGTGCCAAGACCACTCAATGGAGGAAATCATAGTCTTTTAAACAAACGGTGTTTGGAAAACTGGATATCCACATGCAAAAGAATGAATTTGGGCCCTAATCTTACACCATACACAACAATTAACTTAAAATGGCTCAAAGACCTAAACGTAAACCTAAAACTATAAAACTCTTAGAAGAATGCATAGGGAAAGAGCTTTGTTGGATTTCACAATGATTTCTTAGATATGACACCAAATGTATGGCAAAAAAGGAAAAAAAAATAAATTGGACATCAAAATTAAAAACTTCTGTTTATCAAAGGACACAAAAACAGAATGAAATGGAAACCTACAGAACGGGAGAAAATCTTTGCAAATCATATATCTGACAAGGGGTTATTATCCAGAATATATAAAGAACTCTTACAATTCAATAACCTAAAAACAACCCATTTAAAAATGTGCAAAGGATTTGAATAGGCATTTCTCCAAAGAAGATATACAAATGGCTAACAAGCATATTAAAAAACACTCAATACACTGATATTAGGAAATGCAAATAGAAACCACAATGAGATATCACTTCATACCATTAGGATGGCTACTACCAAAACATTAGAGAACAACAAGTGTTGGTGAGGATGTGGAGAAATTTTCGCCCTTGTGCACTGTTAGTGGGAAAGTAAAATGGTACAGTCACCATGGAAAATAGTATGGCAGGTCCTCACAAAATTAAAAATAGAATTACCATATGATCCAAGCATTCCACTTCTGGGTGTACACCCAAAAGAATTGAAATCAGGGTCTCAAAGAGATATTCATAGATCCATGTTCTTGGCCCCAGTATTCACAATAGCCAAAAGGTGTACATAATGCATATATCCATTGAAGGATGAATAGATAAAAAAATATGGTATATATACATGTAATGGAATATTATTCAGCCTTAAAAAACAAGGAAGTCCTGTCACATGCCACAACATGGATGATCTTTGAGGATCATCCATGAAATGAAATAAACCAGTCACAGAAAGATAAACACTGTATGATTCCGTTTATGCAAGTTTCCTAGAGTAGTCAAATTCATAGAAACAGAAAGTAGACAGGTGATTGCCAGAGGCTGTGGGGAGAGGGAAATGGAGAGTTGTTTTTTAATGGATATCCACATAGAGTTTCAGTTTTGTGAGATTAAAAAGTTCTTGCTATTGGTTGCATGAAAATGTAAATATAGTCACAAGTTGCTTGACGGTGGGGATATGTTCAGAGAAATGCATATTTAGGTGATTTCATCTTTGTGTGAACATCACAGAGCGCGCTTACATACACAAACCTAGATGGTACAGCCTACTACACACCTAAGCTGTATGGTACAGCCTATCACTCCTAGGCTACAAACCAGTACAGCATGTTACTGTACTGAATACTGCAGGCAACTGTAACACAATAGCAAGTATTTGTGTATCTACACATATCTAAATATAGGAAAGATGTAGCAAAAATACAGTATCATAATCTTATGGGACCAACATTGTATATGTGGTCCATTGTTGATTGCAAAGTCCTTATGCAGCACATGACTGTATACTTACCCCTACTGAATTGTGCAGTAAAAAGTGGTTAAGGTGGCAAATTTTATGTTATATTTATTCTGCCACAATTTAAAAAAAATGCCTTATATTAATACCCTTAAGCAAAACACAGGTAAAATGTATCTTTCCTCCTCCTAGGAGTAAGCCCATGTGGCTCTCTGCTGTGGAACCAGCATACCAGGTGACCTGATGAATACTCTAGCTGGGTGTTCCTGTTAGGCTTCCCTTGCCACACCCTGGCATGGTCACTTGTATTTTAGCACAGCCCTGCTATTCTAAACAGTTTGCAAACACTGGGTTGGGGGAATACTGGGAAGGAGAAGGAGTGAGGTTAGAGTGGGAGAAAAGAGAAGAGGGGAGAATGAGAGAAATGGAAAATGTATTCTATGAGCCTTTAAACCAGTGGTTCTCAAACTTGAGTGTGCATCAAAACCACATGGAATTTTATTAACTCACAGGAGCTCGGGCCAGCTTGAGTTTCTGATTTAGGTCTGAGGTGGGGCTCAAGAATTTGCATTTCTGACTCATTCCCAAGAGACGCCAATGCTGATGGTCCAGACCACACATGTGAGGACCCCTGCTCTAACACTGAAGTAGTGGGTCTTAATCATGACTGAACAGTAGATTCATTTGAGGAGCTTTGAAAAAATCCTGCCTCCCAGGCCGCACCCCGCCTAGACCAATTAAATCAGATCTCTGAAGGCAGAACCCAGGCAAAATTATTTTTCAAAGGGTCCCAAGTGTTTCCAGTGGAGTTGAGAACCACAGCTGTGGGCCCGTCCTACTGAATTTTGCCAGACAGACCAGCAACAACAGCATCCGCTGGAGCATGTAAGAAATGCAGATTCTCGGACCCCACCCTAGACTGCTGAGTCAGCACCTGCATCCAACAAGCAAACTTCTCAAACTTTGCTATGCATAGGAGGCTCTGCTGAGAAAGCAAGCAGCGAAAAGCAGGTCTAGCGGAGAGAGAGATCTTGTGATGCTGACTATAAGCTAAAAACCAAATGTCTGTAGAAACTGGACACTTGCTTCTGATGCTGACACACTGGAAAGAGTGTTCAAGGAACGAGTGGTCAGTCCAGACAACAGAAAATACGAGTGACCGAATCCACTGATCAACATTGATTTTTAATATGTCCAAATAGTTTCTTGCAATGAGTCTTTTACTTAAAAAATCAAATTGGGAAAAAATAGATTAAGCATCTTTATATGGACATATTCCTTAGAGTGTTAAAACAGTCACTTTTACATTGAATGTGCTTAAAATGCCAATACCTACAATTGTGCTACCTGTAGCACCAGGAATACCTGCTGCCTTCATACGGGGAAGGCCGGCCAGGTAAGCCCATCTGTGGGGCCCTTCATTTGGTCACGTGATGGTGGATGGCCTCACTGGCTCACCACATCACATTTCTCAGATGCTGTTTTGTTAACTTTCAGGGGGATCCCAAAGTGCCGGATATGAAGTTCTGATCTTACTCCTGCAAAAAAATAAAAGAAAAAAAGTAAATAAAAAATGAAAACAGAAGCAGCTTACTTGATAGAAAACTCCCAAAAAAGGCACAAGAATGTTGGAAAAGCACAGTGAGTCCACGGGCTCTGGGGTCCTGCCACTTACTAGCTATGTGTCCTTAAAAAGGAACTTAACCTCTCTGTTACTCATTTTCTTCATGTATAAAATGGTGATGATGATGATGATGATAATAGTCTCTACCTCAAGGAGTTGTTGAGAGGATAAAATGACTTATTATTGTCAAGCTTTTCAGTCCGGCCTGGCATAGCTGCTGTATGATAACTGATAAATGCGCAGGAGAAGAAACATAAGGATTTATATTCTTTTGCATAGCTCAGCCCCAGGGAAAACCTGAAAGATAATATCTCAAGCTCCGATGCTGTGGCTGAGTCAATTTGGTGAACAAATTTCTCCAAACAGGATGGGACATAAGTCTCACTGGCATAGCTATGAAACAAGGAGTAATACATCATTTAGAACAATGATAAGAAGGACATAAATTAACGATGAGGAGTGTTTTTAAGAGAGGAGAAAACCCTAATCATCAAAAACACCCTAGCAAACTCCTTTCTCTGAAGAAAAGAGTTGGACACACTAGATTCAGAAGAAGAGACTTTTGTAGACCATTTGCACATAACAGAATTCATACCAGCATGGGATTAGAAAATCATTTTTAAAAATGCTCTCAATGGACAAAATGAAAAATAAACCTTTTTCCCTCTTTTGTTAAGTGGATGGAGACGTCCTCAGCAGCCTTATCCACAGGGCTTCCCTGGCCACGAGGTTCTATCTCTTGGGGTATGTGGGTCCACCCAGCCACGCAATCCATACATGCTAGAAACACACACACAGACACAGAAGCCAGGCTGCTTTTCCCAACCCCAGAGCCTCCTTGAAACCACCACGAGCCATACACAGGGATCTCATCATATCACCCAAATCACACATTTCGAATTGTGAAAACAGCCTGCCCAGAAAGTTTCTTCCTCCTCATCTGAACGGGAATTGCCTCTCTAGACAATTCTTCTCCACCACTTTTGTTGGTTCCTTCTCTTCTTGGCTACCTTTTAAGGTTGAAGTGCCCCATCCTTGACTTTCTTCTCTGTCAGCACCCCTTTCCCTTGGATATCTCATTCTGCCACCAAGCCTCTGCCTTTTAATCTCCAGTGTAGACGTCTCTCCTGAACTCCAGGCTCATCACACACAGGCGTCTGCACTTCCTCTTGCATGTCTCACGGACATCTCAAACCTAACACGTCCAAAACTAAACTTCTCATCTTCCCCTAAAAGCTGCTCCTTCTAAATCTCAGTTGATAGAAACTTAAAGCTTGCATTGTCCAGACCAAAAACCTTGGAGCCATTCCCAATTTTCCTCTGTCGCATTCACCATTAATTCAACGAGGAAATCCTGATTCAAAAATTTTGCAGAATTTGACCACTTCTCACCACCTCTACTGCTGGATCACTCTAGTCTGAGCTGCCATTGTCTCTTTCCTGGTTCATTGCACCAGTCTCCTAATCTATTTAAAACATTAGTCAGATCGTGTCATTTCTCTGCTCAAAACCCTGCATGTCTCCGTATTTTACTCAGTTAAAATGAAAGTTCTCAGCCTTCCACGGTCTGGTCACCCCCCTATTACCTCCCTGACATCATCTCCTACAGCTCTGCAGACCCTCCCCCCACCTTCTTGGGCATGCTCCACCCCAATAGGGCCTTTGCACTGGCACTTTTGGTCACCTGCACACTCTTGACTCAGGTAACTAGCATGGCTTGCTCCCTCACCCCCTTAAAGTCTTTGCCCCAAAATCATCTCAATGAGACCCACTCTGACCACTGTTTTTAAACCTGTAGGCCCCTCCACACTACATTCCCAAACCCCTCACCCTGCCTTACTTTTCCCCTTCCTTAGCATGTTTCATCTTCCAATATGCTAAATAATTTACTTATTTTTTATCTGTCTCTCCTTGCTAAAATGTAGGCACCAACAGGTCATGGAAATTTGGCATATTTTATTCATATAAAATAGGTCCTCAATAAATATTTGCAGAATGAATGAATTTCTGATCGACTTGGCTTCTGGCTCCAGTAGTCAGCAATCCTGTTGGGGCAGGGAGCCCCAACAATCCTGCTAAGTCATCAGAACTGTGTATTGCACTCAAAAGACCAAAATGTTTGTACCCCCATAATTTCCTGAAATAAAAACAGAACAAAACAAAACAAAAAGACCAAACAAGTGTCCTCTTCCCGTAAGGAGCGCTGGGTTTTTTACCTCTCTAAGCCCACACTTTATCCCCGCTGGCTTCTCCCTGCTGGCACTCAGTGCTCACTTGCTATGTCAGGTACTGGGCTGTGCTGATGCCAATCCTAGTGTCAAGCTCTGCATCATATCAGTCTGTTTGGGTTTGGGCACTTTCTGCCACCCAACCCAACACAAATGTATATAATCATCAGCATTACAGCTGGCCTTGTATGCTGTGGCAGTCTCTTGTCTAGGGCTAGGCTCCAGTACACAGAAGCATGTTTGTAGGTCTGGGATTCTTCACGTATTTTTAAGTATTGTGTAGTTGTACATTCCCATCACTGCCTGGGAACCAAAAGGAAGGGTCAGTAGTACCAAACATAATCAAACCTTATAAGCTAGCTCCTTGAGGGACTGCCATTTCACAGCCCTCCTGCCTTTATAACTGTAAAATGCATATTTCTTGAAGCTTTAAGATTTGGTTGAGAAAGCCTTAGATTCATTTCAGAATGAATAGTGAGGGCGAGCCCCTGTAGATTACTGGAAAAGCCATCAATCTCTGTTATCTCAGAACTGTTGATCATCATTCCATTTTTCTCTCTGCCTCAATTAACTCTTCCTCTTTAGTTAAAGAAAGTAAGTTGCAGAGGGAATTAGTGGAAATTCTGTATTTTCAGATATATAGGGCTGAACGGTGACTATAAACTAAGTATGAAAACATATCTACTGGAAATTTAATACTATTTCTAGATATTTACATCATTTATTTTTTCTTTAACTATTAATATATGATTCAAAATGTGTTTTTTCCATGAATGAATAATAATAAATTACATTTAAATAGTACAATGACTATTGGCCGTGCGTCTTCCAAGGCAGGCTATCAATCCCCTGAGAGGGAAAAGCCAACAAGTAATTATAGGAGCAATAGCACTTTTGAGAATCTACACTGTGCCAAACACTTTAATATACATATGTAAACTTGTTAGATCCTCACAGACACCATGAAAATTAGGTGTTATACCTGTTTTACAGTTATGGAAATGATGGCTCAGAGGGCTGAAATAACTTTTCCAAGTCACACAGCTAGCAAGTGAGAGAGTCAGGTTTTGAATCTAGGCTGAAATTATTACAAGGCCAAGTACCTGGATCATATACTTCTCCCCACTGAAGTCACAGGCTACTGTAGTTGGGGGAATGATTCAGACTTAGAGATGGTGTATGCACATTCTCTGGAACAGTTCCTGGTCTATTGCAGAGGCTCAATGCATGTTAGTTTCTCACATACTATTCTCTGAAGATGATTTCTGGCAATACATGGAGTCATGAAGTGGACCTTAGACGAAAGGGTGTGATATGATCATAAGAGTAGCAAATAGTCCCTACTATTTACTAGGTGCTGTTCTATGTCATCTATGTGCATTAATTCATTTGATCGTTTCAACAATCCTATGAAATAAGTTCTACTGTTGTCACCCATTTAATAGAGTTGGCAAGGTTTCACATATACTACAGCTAGTAAATTAGATAAATGGACCTTAAACTCAAGCAGTCTATCTCCAGAGGATCTAAGCCCTTAACCACTATGCTATACTGCCCACTAAGTTAGTGGCCTGCTATACAGTCTAGATACATATACACGTGTCTATGTGTATGTGCTTGCACTCCACCACTGTGAATTGCACTGATGTGATTTTGTGGCTCCATTTTACAATGCCTTGTTATGATTCCACAATCCAAGATTTTCCATTATCTTATTACAATGACTTGATCAGACACATCATGCTTTGAGCCCGGTGGTAGAAATGTGTGCAACACACCCAAGGGAAGTTGGCCAAAGCCAAGGAGATTGACTTTGGCCCCACCATCCTTCAGCTCCAGGTACAGTATTGGAAACATGCACAAAAAAGGAAAATTGATGCTGCAATTTGTTGTATTGCAGATTGTACTGATGGTATGGTTTGAATAAATCCCATATCCTTTGAAAGCGTCAAATCATTGCACAATGTTAGACACATGAGGGTTTTTTAATAAGCTGGCAATAGGCAAAAATCTATTTTCATAGCTGAAATTTTTGGGACTTTATTGCTGCCTTTTCGGACAATGCTATTTAATTCTGCCTCCTGGATGTTGCTCCACACCCCCCTGCCCCTACCCTGTCTCCACCCTCTTTGCATTAATAGATCTAGGAATAAAGCCCTTTGTAATGAGACTACTTTTTCTGCAACAATGAAATGTTTCTGAGAAATATGTTAGAGCCAGATTTTCTTTAAGTAGTGGTATCTTGTGTTGTTTACTTTAAAAATAGTTTCTAGTGCAAGGGAGAACTATGTCCTAGAAGAACTGTCCCAAAGAGCTCATGAACAAGAATAATGGTTTGTACCACTACTTTCTGGAAAGCAAATGGGATTTTGATGTGAACTCAGAAAGGGGTCAGACCACACTGACATATATTTTCTGGTTTCTAATCTTACCTCCACTGCCATTATGGACTGCATTACACAACCCTCTACCCTAAGGCCCAGCCATTCTACAACTTTTTATCAGCTCACAGAATGGTCTCAGCTCAGCATGGCTCTAGCTGAGGGCTTAGGGACCAGTGGGTGGCCAGACCTCAGGCTCTGGGCATCGACACCCAGACCTCCAGTTCTACCCTGAAATAGAATTATGATATCACTGTGGGCCAATCAAATTGCTTATCTCCGTTAAGTCCCAGATGCTATTGTCTGGTACCCTGAATAATATGACAATGTCAATTAACTGAAAAATTTTTCTTCCATCATGTTTATTTATTTATTTAGCCAGTGCAGAAGGAATTTTGGGAAGGGGAATTAGCCTGTTTTTTTTTTTTCTCTAGTTTAGAAGAGTGTAAGCTAAGAAGAAAATGTCTCAGTAACTGATGCCCACTATACTCAACTGCTTAAGCCAAAATTTTAATCAGGAGTCATTTATGTGTCTTCTATTTTATTCACAGCCAATATTCAACCCACCAGTAAGTCTTATCCTTTCTACACCCAAAACATTTTCTGAATTTGACTACTTTTATTGTATCAGCTGTTAAGACCCTCATCCAAGGCATGATCATTCCTCCTCTGGACCAAAGCAACAATCCTGTAACTGGTTTTCTGCTCCCCTTCCTACCTCTCTGTCTCCATATAGCAGTCAGAGAGAGCTTTCTAAAGGACAAGTCGTATTATATCACTTTCCTGCTTAAAGCTCTCCAGCACTTTTCCTTTCCAACCAGATTAAAATATTTTTTCTTTTCTTTTTTAATTAATACATAATAATTGTACACATTTATGGAATGTATAGTGATGTTACAACACATATAATGTAATAGTGATCAGATAAGGGTAGTTAGCATATCCATCATCTCAAACATTTACCGTTTCTTTGTGTTGGGAACATTCAATATCTTCCTTCTAGCTATTTGAAACTATATATCTTGTTAACTATAGTCATCCTACAGTGGTGTAGAACACTAGAACTTCTATCTAACTGTAATTTTGTATCCTTTAACAAATCTCTCCCTATACTCTCAGCCCCCTGCCATTCTTAGCCTCTAGTATCACCTGTTCTACTTTCTACTTCTATGAGATCAACTTATTTTAGCTTTCACATATGAGTGAGAACATGTGGTATTTAACTTTCTGTTCCTGGTGTATTTCACTTAACACAACAGGATTTCTTTCTTTTTATGGCTAAATAGTATTCCATTGCTCATATATACTACATTTTCTTTATCCATTCATATGTTGCTGACACTTGGGTTGATTTGATATCTTGGCTATTGCAAATAGTTCATCAATAAACATGGGGGTACAGATGTCTCTTTGATATACTGATTTCCTTTCCTTTGGATAAATGTCCAGTAGTGGGATTGCTGGATCATATGGTAGTTCTATTTGCAGTTTTGTTGAGGAACCTCCTTACTGTTCTACATAGTGGCTGTACTAGTTTATGTTCTCACCAGCAGTGTATAAGAATTTCCTTTTCTACACACTCTAGCCAGAATTTGTTATTTTTAAAAGTTATTTTGATAATAGCCATCCTAACTGAGGTGAGATGATACCTTCTTGTGGTTTTGATTTGCATTTCCCTGATTAGTGAGAGTGAGCATTTTTTTCTATATATTTGCTGGCCATTTGTATGTCTTCTTTTAAGAAATGTCTGTTCAGATCATTTGTCCATTTTTAAATTGGATTATTTGGTTTTTTGCTGTTGAGATGTTTGAGTTCCTTGTATATTCTTGATATTAGTCTCTTAAGATTAAAATATTGATTCCTTACAATAGATGGCCTGAAAGATTCATTGTGGTGTCTTATCCATACTTCTCTCTTTAAGCTTTTTTCTGTCCACTTGCCATCTCATTCACAATGTTCAGGCACTATGTTCAGCTTTGTTCTTCTTTTAAGGTTTTTGCATTGATGTTCACTGTGTCTGGAATACTCTTCTTCTAGATCTTTGCACAGTTGCCAGTTGCCTCTTCCTTATTACTCAGGTCTAACTCAAATGTCACCTCTCCAAGAAGGAAGAAAAATGCATTTCATGGCAATTGCATTCTTATAGAATTCCTTCCCCTGTGCCCCAAGTGTAAACTCCATGAGGGTAGAGAAATTGCCAGTGCTGTTCCCTACTTTATCTGCAGTGCGCAGCACCATGTCTTACACACAGGAGGCATTAAGTAAATGAATGAATGAATAGATCCCACTTAGTTTAGATGTTTACAGCTGAAGAAGTTCTCTAGCATACTATGCAATGGACATGTATAAACTGCTTTGCATTGTAGTTACATGGTAATAATAAAACACACACTGATTTTAGTTGGTTTTATTACTGTTTTAAAATTTCTGCAGACAATGTACCCTCTTATTTCCTGAATAGGATGGATAATTCCCACTGTCCCACCTTTGGCACAGTTCTGGAAAAAAATTATTCCTCTTCATATCCTTAAGGGTATAAGCAGAGTCAGCTGACCCAAAGAACATAAAGTATTCAGATTAGAAGGAGTCACAAAACAGGGTCACTAAAACCTACAGAGATAAATCATTCCTGGTACATAAGCAATTTGGGGTAGAAATTTTGCATAGAATTTTGGAAAAAGCATCTGTATTAGGCAAGATAGGTAAAATTATGCTGCAGTAATAAGTGACTCAAAAATCTCAGTGGCTGGCTACATTTTTTTTTCTGCACCTATGGTACATATTCAATGTGGGATGGTGAGACTTCTGGGTCCATGTTAGTTGAAGCAAAAAAACAAAAAGGGAACATGGTGAAGTACATACTAGTTCTTAAATATTCTGCTTGGAGATAACACTCATCACTTTCACTCATACTTTAATGACTAAAAAATTTACATGGCTATATATAACCTCGAGAGATCAGGGAAGTATAATCCTACCATGCAATTAGAGGAGACCTAGAACTATTTGGGGAACTGCTATAACAATGATCTCACCATTCTAGCAAAACAATTGATTAAAAAGTTGTACTTAGGGAATTTTGAGCAATTGCAAACGTACAAATGTACACAGTAGATACACACACTGGTATGGGTCATACTGATATGACTCAACAACAGATGAAATATGGAACCACAGAAGAAGAACAATTGAATTGGGCATTAAGAGAAGAAAAATACAAATTGAATCAGATCAGAAATTATCCCTGTAACCAGCTTTTCTTATCCAGAGTTTTATGAGAGAACTCCTAATGGTCTACACATCTACAATAGTATTAACTATGTCTCCTTAGGAGAATTGAAACAAATAGTTATCGGATTATTTTCTGTAGAGCTTAATTCTCTCATGGAACCCTGGTTGGATAAAAGCTGTTTGTCATATTTATGAGTGTTTCCACCAAATCCTTAAGTAGGAGCAGATGATATTTAATACTACAACCCCAGCGAAATGATTAGAGGTCACTTTTGCAAAAGGATGCTAAAGTTATCTAGAGTGAACTATACAGAATTTTCTCTCCATTGTGTGGATTCAGTTATCTTTCATTTTTATCCAGCTTCTCATATCCAGCTATCTATTGCTCTAATCTACCTATTTTACTTCCTAATTTTAACCTAAATCTATCAAATCCTTTCTGTTTCTACTAACCTATCCAAGCTACCTCTACATCCTATCTTAGATATAGTGATAGCCTTCTAACTGGTCTCCCCTCATGCACTCTTGCAACTCTGCAAACCAGTTAATATGTTGCAGCCAGATGCTTTTAAAAATTATTTCATCTCACACACACACAGTCAACAAATCTTCAGTGGCTTTCCATTGAAGAACGAGATCCTGAACTTGATCTGCGAGACCCTAGAATGTCTCAGGCTCTCCAGCCTCAACTTGCACCACTCTGACCCTCTCTCTCTGGGAGCTATGCACACTGCCGCTGTCCTGCTGCCTTCTCCACTTTTGATCAGGGTAATAATATACATGGTTAAAAAAAACAAATTATACCGAAAAGCTTATAAATGTAAAGACAACAGATATTTTTCATATGTTTTTAATTTTTCTAAAAACTTTTTCATATTGACTTTTAATTTTCTTGAGAGACTTTCTTTCTAGGATTTCCACCTTCCTATTCCAATCCCATATAGTCTGTTGCATGGGTGTCATCCTGGGTCTTCCCTTTACTGCTCTCTTGGAATAGATCTAGTTATAACTTCCTACTTCTTGATTTACAGCTAGATAGCAGAAATAAGTTCTAGTGTTCGGTAGCACTTCAGCTAGTTGGGCTCTCCAGTCTAAGTTATTGGTTAATAGGTAGACATGAACTCAGTTATCATCTATAGCATCCCACCTTTGAGAAAATTTAGAATTGTAACCACGGAAGGATGAGGATCATTGGAAAAAATGAGCAAGGCATAGAAGGACCAAGTGGGGGAAAAGAAACTATAATTCCAAAAATTCACAGACCATGACAATTGCAAAAAAAGATGGTATCAGCAAATGTGGTAATTTTTCTACAGCACTCAAATTCCTGTCCTGCAAGTCAACTTAAGAGAATTTTGTCAGAAGGACATCACACAATTATCCACTCACATGGTGAGGTTTTGGAATTTTTAAAATAGCAATTTAAAAATTTTAAGTAGGGTCATATGTTCCAATTTATCTGTCTTCTCTCTCGATATTTTCTGATAATTAGATGAGTGACCACTTTACTGCATTGTTTAACATCAATATTATTTTTATACTTATTGTACATTATGTCGCTCAAGCTTAATTTATAAGCAGTTAGGCAGAGGTGCTTCCCTTTTGAAGTCTCTTTCTAGGTGTTTAATTGTTGCTGAGTGAAAGAATAGTAAAAGGAAAACAAAGTTGAGCAATGCATTTTAACAATTCTTTTGAGGTTAGGGACTCTATTGAAGATCATTAAAAAAGCTATGTTGGACTCCTTTCCCCAAGGTGGGGGGAAATGCACCTATGCAAATGAACACAAAATTTTGAGTATAAGTTCAGGATTTGGGTGGAGAAAAGCTCCTCCTAGAATCCCTGCTTCAGACAATTCATTTATTTCCCATGCCCTGGTAGGGAGACTGCAGATTCTTTAGCTCATGCTTATAGTTACAATTTTCTCCTCCTTCAGGCAATAGCCTACTGGAAATGATCTTTAAATAAACATTCCAAGTGGGGTCTAATAGAAAATAGCCAGTCAACTTAAAAGAAAATGAGGGTGAGCAGCCACACCTTACTGTATGTTTTTATTTAGCTTTTATGGAAATCTTTTGGGTGTGGGAATTCAGTGTTTGTAACTGTTAGATTTTCCATCTTTTGAACTTTGTTATTTGTACAGCAGCTGTAGAAAGGCCATGCATAGGGCCTTAACATCCATGCAAATTGTATTCACTGCATATTTTACCATAGCATTTCGCAAGTATTTCGAGTAAGTGCCTACCTATTTGCGCAGGCTGGTAAATGTGAAGGTTAACAAGGAAACTACATGAACCATGATTTCCATACTCTCTCCGAGACTGTTAGAAAACTTCTACTGCCCTTGACCATCATTGCTCTGAAGTGGTCTGAAAGGGGTGTGGTCTGGAAGACATATTGTTTACTCTTGAAGAAATACTGTTTTCTTTGTTTTGCTACTACTAACGAACTTGAAATAATAGGTCAATATTTCACCTAATTGTTCCAATTAGATTTTTCTCTGGAGAAACTGGACATCTATACCATAATGAACACAACAAATTATCTATATATTTTCCTTTAATTTATAAAGATTAGATCAATTAGCTTCATAATACTGCGCTTAAAAAAATAAAATATAAATAAGAAACATTCTAGTCATATGTCCATGATCTAGACTTCTAGTTCTCCTTGTTTTTCCCTTTTCTTGCCCATCCGTAGGGAAATACACTTTTAAAAAGTACCTTCATTAAAGGGTGAGCTGGAAGTGAGAAAAAAATTAAATCTCAGTGAATCAGCTTTACTACTGCTTAAGAAAATGTGATAGTAATAATTTGAAAGGGATATGTTCCTCAATCACAGATTTGATCCCCACCCCCACTACCACCACCACCATCATCATCGTCATTGTTAACATTAGTAACCATTACCATATGCTAGGAACTGTGTCAGGTGCCTTTTTAAAATTTTTTTTTGCACTATTTTAATAAACATCCTCTTATGAGGTGGAGCCTTTGCACATGCTGGTTCCTTTGTTTGGCCTGCCCTTCCTGTCCCTTTTCTGGTTAATGTTAATCCATCCTTTAGGGAGCACCTCAGACATCTCTTCCAACAAGAAGGTCCCACATACTGGACTCTATATAGAGTCTTCCAATGCCCCCTTGCCTTTCTCCTGCCAGTTCTGGAAGAGCAGGGACCATATGACTTTTTGCTCGATAGGCGGTGTGCAGCACACAGCACACTACCTGGTGATGGGACTTTGCATTTGTTCAACACATGTTGTGCTTGGGCCATATGTGCAGCTATACAGTAGGAAGTGCCACAGTCAGGATTCAATTCCAGTACTTTTCTGGCACCAGAGATTTAACCACTGTAATTCCACTCTCTCCCTCCTCCTTCTCCTTCTCCTAATCTGCTTCTTGCTCCTTTTCCTCCTCATCACAACAGCATAGTGTAGTGTTAAAATCAGTGGCTTCACATTTAGACTATCTGGGCTCGAATCCAAATTGTGCATGCAAAATGATATGTGCCCAATATTTATTATTACTAGGATTGCCCCCGTTCTCACTTCCAATCCATGAGTAGGGTTGTGCCATACCAGATGTGCTGTGTGTCCTTTGAATTAGCCAGGCCCCCGCCAGTGGAACTGATCCTTTACTACTGAGAGTGCTGATCCAGAAAGGCACATAACACATGTGAAGAATTGGGTGAACTATATTAAAGTAACAGTTTACTAAGTCCATGGAAGAGGAAAAGACCAAAAACCAATTATGCAGCTAATGGTGATGGAAGGAAGATTCTGGTTAGAGAAGGCTCATCAACCAATGAGGAAAATTTGGGAGCTATTTGAGCGGTTCTAGGTTAGGATATAGTGAAGCCTTGGGTACTCTGCCCCAAGAACTGGGAAAGGCTGAGGGTAGTGGATGAGAGAAATAAAACATCCTTAGAAAAAGTTCTGGATGTAGATGGTGAATATTAGTAAAGATAAGAGGTGTAATGAGAATTCATTGCAAATGCAGAGACTGGTACAAATGCTAGGTGACAAAGATAATTATTGGCTAAAAGGATGGTGGATTAGGATAAAGCTTATGTTTGCTATGTGCTTGTTTCTTTTTTCTGATGAGTGTTTTAAAGGCTACTTTGTACTAATACACTAAGTGTTTTATCACCCTTATATTAGATGACAATTTAAAAAATCAACTAACAAGGCAGACTAGAAACAGGATAAGAAACTGTCTTAAATTTATTAAAATCATCAGGATGTGACAAACTCTGGATTTACGAGGTCCACATGTGAGAAATAAATGAGAAAATTTTATATATTTGTGTGCATGTTGCAAAATGGAGAAAAATCAACATATCCTAGAAATTGGTGCTATAATTGCAGGTTTAATTTTACCAGTGGTTACATTTCTCATAGTTTCCTGTGTTGGAGTATATGGCATGGAAATGAATGACCACGGAATTAGCAATTATCCTGTAATTTTAAAAGTGTGGTCAAATTTGTTTCTGTTAGCATTAAGTTTTCCACTTGCATAAAAACTTACTACACTAAAGATTTGGGGAAATTGGATCAATCTCATGTTCCCTAGCATTAGAGGCTAGTGAAGATAATGATATCATTAAACTCAATGTCCTTATGAAAAAAAGAAAAGTAACGGCTGATTTGTATCTCTAAATAGCTACATTAATTAAATCCCACTCTCTTACCACATTGAGATTTGGGGAGAATATAGTAATTTTTTCTAAATGTTAATTTTCCCCCATAAAACTAAGATTATTCTGGCCATTCTATTTATTTGTAGCATAGGGAGGCTTAAAATAAAAAGCTGGAAGTCCCCAAGATGTATCATTCTACCAACAGTAAGCTCATGCTTCCATATTGTTTTGTAACTTTCTCTTGAAATTTCCTCAGGGCAGGAAAATGACAAATTGCAGTCATTTCTTTATACCTACGACTTTGCCAGGTGTAGAGTATGTACCCAATGAGAATCTGTTGATGAATACCAATACACCTACATATGTTGAAATCTAAGTTCTGGAACACACCGACTTAGTGACTAACTACCCTGGAATGAATATAGGTAGAAAAACCTGGATTCATTGTCACAGAAAATATTCACTATACCATTTTTTCCCCCTCAAATGTGCCCTGGTTTCTTCAAGCAAATGAAGATAGAAGTGTGCAGCCTTGGAGAAGCAAGAGAACTTTGACCACATACTCTCTCCAGACCTGGGATTCTTGCTTGGAACATGTCGGTCTGTTATAGTTTAGTGATGGTGGGTGGTGTGTGGTGGTCCCCTCCCCCTGTAAGAAGACCTTAGAGGTGGACAGGCAGGTGGGGCAGGCAGAAACAGGTTTGTGAGTCTTCTCTCTGCTTGCCTGGTCCAGGAAGCAGATGGAGAACAAAGGCTTTGGGAGGGGAAAATTGTCCCCTATTCAGGGCAGTTTGAGACACCAAAAAGCTTGAATGACAAGGAGCCTGAGTAGAAGTTCACTTACTTCAGCTACAAGGGAGAAGAGACATTTCACTTCTCTCCTTGAAGAGTAGGAAGGTCCACCCCAAACGGAGCTGACTTCACTGTTACAGCCCATTAGCCTGCAGCAGAATTACAGAACACATCCAGTTCTTTAGGTACTGGGGTAATTGGCTTGTTCGAACTTGAAAATAAAAAAAAATACAAAGAATCATTTTCCCCCCTGATTCTAAACATAATATATAGTGATTATAAACATTTTGTCAAATACAGAAAAATATAAAGAACATAAAAATTACTTGGACTGAAATCACCCAGAAATGATAACATATTTAACATTTTGGAATGTTCTCTTCTTTTTTTTTCTAACAAGGAATTAATAAATAAGTACTTAAAAATAAATGGGATCATAATGTATGGATGGATTTTAACCTTATATTTTCCTTCTTAATATATTGTGACCACTGCCCCCTATCCTTAAGTGATTTTAAAGACTCCACACAATAGTTTTATGTATAAAAACTCTATATTTGGCCATTTACATTGTTTACAACTTTAGAATTTAAAATAATGCAATGATGACCTTGTTTGTCAATAAATCTCTATGCACCTTCAGAATATTTCCTTACGGTACATATCCTACAGTAATCATGTTTTTTATTTGTAATCAGACAAAGATGCTCTTAAAAAATCTTTAAAAGATTATCTTTTAAAATGCTACTAACTGCACACTCACATACACAGAAACACAGTAGAAAAGGCTCAATACATTTAAGAATGCCTCAGGCCATGATCTCAAAACCTTTAGTGGTATAATCTCTCCTACTCTTACCCTTCCCGAGCAGTCACCAGTGAATTGTGACTAGACACATCTGAGAAAAGCACCTCATTTAAAAAAGCATCACCCCGGGTGAGGTTACCCCGGAGAGTGGCGCCTTCGTGATTTAGTGAGAATAATGAAGTGAAGTCCAATTTGATAAAACCTCCCGTTCCTCACTTCGCTTTCTCTGCCTTCGGGGAAGAAGGGAGAAGGCCAATTTCTAGACCTGATTTACTGAGATGTTCCACAGGCTGGTTTTATGCTCATTTCCGCTCAGCCTGGAACTAGAGGGCCCTTCATTTTAAACTTCCCGGTCTGTCTTTCACTCAGGATAGAAAAAAGGATCTCAAAACTTATCCTTACATGGTCTCCACAAAAGTTCTGCAGAGAAGTGAAAAGTTTAGCAAAACGCCAGGTATTCAATTCCACCCATGTCATTTATTCACATGGAGCACAACAGCCTTAAAACTCTGAAATAGAAGCAAGGAAACAGGTTTGATTTTGGCAGCCTGGAAGCCTGCCGCAGGCCTTGACCTGGCTCTGTGGGGAGAACCTGTCTCATGTGACGAACCTGTCTCATGTGACTGCTTCCCAAGCAGCCCCGATGTGGCCACACTGAGGCGGCAGCATGAGGACCCGTAACAGTGGCGACGGGAAGAGATGAACGAACAGTGCTGACACAGCAAAGAAATCCCGCCCAGCACTGGGCTAGGAGAATATTGATTCCTTTGGCCCATTCATGCTCTATAGATACCAGGTCTGCAGCTAAGGCTGACATGGGGTAAAACCAAAGTCATGGAGATGCTGGTCTTCTAGCCATTCTCCACCTTTATCCCGCTTTGATAGCTTTATTTTTCTCACATGCTCACTGATTTTTTTTTATATTTCTGTATGTCAAGATTTTCTCTCTAGACAGAATTTGATAGGTTTATTTATTGTTCCCATACTTTAGGGATTGGTAAACTGGCGGGGGAGGTGAGGACAGCGTGCATCATAGGGGTCTCCCTTTCTTCTTCTTCTTCCTCTTCCTCTTCTTTTTTTTTTTTTTTTTTTTGAGACAGGGTCTTGCTCTGTCTCCCAGGCTGGACTGCAGTGGCACTATCATAGCTCACTGCAACCTCAAATTCCTGGGCTCAAGCAATCCTTCTGCCTCAGGCTTCCAAGTAACTGGGACTATAGGCACGCGCCACCATGCCTGGCTAATTTTCCTATTTTTAGTAGAGATGGGTTCTTGCTATGTTGCTCAGGCTGGTCTCCAACTCCTGGCCTCAAGCCATCCTTTCACCTTAGCCTTCCAGAAGTGCTAGGATTACTGGGTGAGCCACTGTGCCTGGCCTCCCTTTCTTCTTGTAAGGAGATTAACAATGGCTCTTTCTACTTCCACCATTCTTGGAGAACTGTAGTTTGTTGGAGAAAATGAAATGGGGTTAGTAGGTGAATGTGCATTTCAAATTATAAATCATGATACTCAAAAAATAAAGCTTGCACCACATAAGGGATTTCTGTGTACATCTGTTTGAAGTCAAGATTAGGGGTGATATAATAATAATCCAAATTGATTAGCAGATATAATTTTTCTCTTTTTTTAGTCCTTGCTTCTGGGTTTCTTTGAACTCTGATTCTTTGAATAGTGTTGTTCACACATCTGGATTAGACTCGCTTGGGAACTTATATTCCGCTATAGGTGTTTGTTTCTGTGATTTTCAATTCAACTACTTAGTTATTCAAAGTCACTACTATAGCTATTCTAGAATGCTAAGATGATGCACTCTCCATCAGGTAAAAAACAATGTCCTTGAAGCATACATTAATTCAGAGGTAATAGGACTGTATATCAAATTTTTTCTAATCGGAAGTTGCAGTGAATTGTAGCTCGATAACAAGGAGGTTAGAAAATCATAACTGATGAGGAAAGCTCATTTAATAAACAGCTTAAACCCTGACATTCCAGGTTGGTTACAAGGATGCTTGGAATAGAAACTCAGGAAGAGGAAGGCAGAAGTTTAGCAGGCAGTCCTGGTGTGAGTCTGGCACGGGGGATGCTGCTGGAGGTGTGTTCTGTGCCCAGGTGGGGAGGTTCATGAAGGTTTGTCCCCTGAAGATGGAAGACGGCCAGTTTGACTCCTCTAGGTGGGAATCCCAGTGAGTTGACCTTTCTGTTGGGTGATAGTACCATGTCCTGAGAGAGCCAGATTTCCACAAACTCATTTTCTCAAAATCAAAATTTTAGATAGTTTCTCTCCATGGCTATAAGGAAATGAAAAGAATTACCTGTGAGGCAGTGACTCTGCCAATCTTAGGGTTGCTGCCATTCAACTACCTGGCTATGGGGGAGGAATTTATTTCTCTGGTCTGATATGGCCCAGTGTCAACTGGAGGGGGTCTATTTCCCCATTGATATCACTCTTGGCCAGGTGTTAACTGTCTGCTTGGGTATCGAGTCATAGTCTGAAGTTGATCTTTACTGATCATCTCATAATGAAGTTAATTATTCCTGAGACTCTGAAGTCAGGGTTTGTTGTGAGTTAAATTGGGATTGACCTAGAATCATGAAAGAATGGGAGGGTTACTTTTTCTTGTAGACTGGAGTGTGATTTTCAAACACTCCTTAGCAGTCAACGCTTTTGGCCAAATACAACTTTCTGTGGAATCCCAATATAGAAAATAGATGAAAAAGTAGACATTCTCTGGTACCCCTGGTGTCCAACCACATGAGACACAGCATGAGGCCTCCCTAGGGAGAGACACACTAACTGAAGTGGAAAATTCCCCTCCAAATTTGTACATGAGCAGAACCTGCTTGCGCTCAGTGGTGGCACATGGAAAGAACCTGGCGACACTGAGGGATGTCATAGGAAGCGATTCCATGAAACTTATTTTTGTGTTTACTGCAGGGATGTTGTTAAGGATGTGGTTGATGATATCCCACAGTGTTTCCTTTATGATGATCTGCCGGAGAAATTTTTCTCTTCCCTCAGGACTATGATTAACCACATTTCTCCTGAGCAGCTGGGTAGTTTATGTCTTGTAGGTACTGTAAATTGGGCGCCAGCTCTGTATGTTCCTATAGGGCAGGGTTCTCAAACCTTACTGCACACTAGATAGAACCAACTGGGGAGCTTTTTAAATGCAAGTGTCCAGGCTCGACCCAGGCCACTTGCATCAGCATCTCAGGCAGGGGGTGGGGAGATCAGCATTTTTTAAAAGTTTTCTGGGTGATTATAATGAGGAGCCAGGGTTGAGAACCACTGCTAGGGGGCTTTCTTGTGTGTATTGTGAGAATTTGCTTTTTCTATCCAATTGCCCTATTGTTTATTCCTTCTATGTCTTTGTTAGCCTTGTAAATCTTTTTTATTTTGGTGAGTGGATATGCACGTATACATATATATGCACACTAGCTTATGATGATTAAATAAATGGTTAGAAATAGTCACTTTCTTTTAGAGTAAAATTCAGTTATTCTTATAACTTTCTCCTGCAGCACATGTGGTAGTTTAGACGCTCCAAGAAGCAGACAGCAAGGTGGGATTAGATGTGCATGAAATTTACCAGCAAGCTGCCTGGGAAGGAAAATGGAGAGGGGACTGGGAGTAGCTGAGAGAGCCGTCAGTGCTAGATGTAGGTCTGACCCTAGGGAGGGAGCAAGCAAAAGAATATAGGGTGGGAGAAGAGGCTCTGCTTGCAGGGCAGTCGTAGGTAAGTTTGGCAGGGCTGATGAGTCACAGTCACTAGCCAGAAGACCTTGAGCTCCCAGGAACAGGCCAGACTTAGGATCCTGCTGTGCTCGGCCATTGGCTGGGAGCACCCAAGGGAAACGTGGCCTTGTGCTAAGGCGACGGTGGATTTCAGAGCACAGCACCCAGGGCCGTCAGTCCATGATGCTGATGGAGGTCTGAGAAGTACCTTTCTATGGGGGGCACAGTCCATCACCTGATTTTGTTTCCCACTGTGATTCTTCCCATGATTAGTGTTTAGAAATAGCAAAGGATTGAGAGGAATGAGGATGTATGACAGGAGGATGAAAGAAAGCGGCAGGGTCAGGAGGGCGACAAACGGGGCTCTGTGCACCTGGCTGCAGGGGACAGGGGCAGTAGATGGAGCATCAGTCCTGGTTCAGCAACTGATCAAAGAGAAAGAGGCAGGATGGGGCAGGAACGACAACTGGGAGAGGAGTGAATGAGAAATTTGGACCAGGAGTGGAAAGGACCTGGTTAGACTTCAACAGAGACAGTCAGACTGAAGTGTGAATGTCACTGGCTCATAAGAAATGGAGGCATGTCAGGTGTTGGGCGGGTGGGAGGGGGGAGGAGGGGATGGGTATATACAAACATAATGAGTGAGATGTGCAACGTACAGGGGATGGTCATGCTTGAGGCTCTGCCTTGAGGGTGGAGGGGGGCATGGGCAATATACATAACCGTAATATTTGTACCCCCAAAATATGCTGAAATAAAAAAAAAAAAGAAATGGAGGCATGTTTCACCCTGGGGTGGCTACCTCGCTCCATTACTCCAGCAAGGCACATTTGAACTTGAATATTAAGAAACACTCTTTATTTCTTTAGCATAGTGATTTTCTTTCCGGGTTTCATGTTAGAATCATTTGGGGATTTTTAAATATGCTAATGTCTGGGACCCTAAGATGATAATCAAATGAGAATTTCTGAGGGCAAATACAGATATCAGTATTTCTCAAAAGCACCTCGGGTGATGCAAATGTGTAGTCTTCATTTAGCTGCTTTAGCAAATGGGTCCAAAGACTATTATCAGAGCCCATGAAGGACCCATGAACAAAATGTGCATTTATTCACATAAATATCTGAAAACAATTTGAGGATACAGGCATTGCATAAGGTACTTCAAAGTGCTAGAATCTTGGCATTTAAATCATCCATAACAATTGTGTTTTCAGCCTGCCTCTCCCTGTTTGCATCAAAGACCATAATAAAAACCTTATCTGCTCTGCCACACCAAAATTACAGCTAGAACCACTTCCCACTCCCTTCTCACACTCTTCTTCTGGAGGCAGGGTGAGAACAGGTTTCCATTCTTAACAGGCCAAAGCAGATCTGAAGTAAGAATGTGTAGTTCCACTGCACAGAAAGCAGAAGCAAATTCTCTGCTGAGGGTTTAACAATCACTCATTAAATACTTATGCTGTGCCTGGTGCCCAAGGGGCACCGAAGCAGATATGTCACAGAACAGGACAACCAGTGGCACCCCCAACATGCCCGGCCCCAGCCCTACTTAAAAACAGGGAGGCCCAATATGCAGATCCTAAAATGGCAGGGCCTTCCTGGTTGAAAGGGGGACATCACTTGAATAGAGATGAACCACCCAGAAGGCAGTTGGACATCGATCGAAGAACTAGCGGTAGCAGTGTACTAATTCATTTTCAGCACAAATCAGCAATCAGTCATTCACTAAACACTTCCTATGTGCTAGACCCTGCAAGATTCTTCAATTGATTTAAAAGGGGAAGGCCTGGGAATTTGTCTCATCTGCTTTTTGGGGTTCCCTGGTGCTGGCATGGAGAGAGCTGCCTCCTTTTCCCTGAAAAGTCCCTGCGGCAGGCAGAAGAACAGCTCCCACCCTCAAAATATCCTAATCCTTTATACCTGTGACCACGTTTCATGATGTGGCAGAAGAACTTTGCAGATGGGATTAAGTTAATGACTTTGGGATGGCATCATCCAGGTGGCCTCAGTCTAATCACCTGAGTCCTTAAAAGAGGAAAACCCTTTCTAGTTACAGTCAGAGAGGAAGATGGCAGGGTGACCTGCCACGGCTGGCTTTGAAGATGGAGGAAGGAGCCGTAATCCAAGAGGTGCAGCAGTCTCTAGAAGCTGAAAGAGGCACGGAAAATTCTTCTATGAAGTTTCCAGAAAGGAACACAGTCCTGCTGACACCTTGATTTTAGGTCAGTCTCACGTCGATTTCTGACCTATAGAACTATAAGACAATTGTGTTGTTATAAGCCACTGAGTTTCTGGTAATTTGTTACAGCAGTAATAGGAAGCAAACATAGTGCCTAAAGGATCCCAAATCCATTTGTAGAAATAAGAGAAATGCTGCTTAATTTTTTTTTTTTTAATTTTTTAAACTTTTTATTTTGAGATAACTTTGGACTTACAAAAGAGTCCCCCAAACAGAACAGAGTTTCCATATACCCTTCACTCAGCTTCCCATAATGTCAACATCATACATAATAATAGGAAATTAATCAGTACTAGGAGATTAATACTGATTCAGTACAATGAACTAAAGACTTTATTCAGATTCTACCAGTTTTTCCACCAAAGGCCTTTTTTTTCTGTCCCAGGATCACTTTGCATTTAATTGTCATGTCTCCTGAGTCTCCTTTAGTCTGTGGCAGTTTCTCAGACTTTCCTAGTCTTTCATGACCTTGACATTTCTTAAGAGCACTGTTATTTTGTAAAATATTCCTCAGTTTAGGTTTGTCTGGTGTTTTCTCATTATTCGATTGAAGTCACGTATTATGGGGAAGAATTCCACAGAGGAATGTGCCTTTGTCAATGCATTTCAGAGGCACGTGGTGTTGACATACCATATATTACTGATGATGTTAACATTGATTACTTGGCTGCAGGTTTTCCCACGTAAAGTTCCCATCTTTCCCTTTATAACTAGCACATGTAGATTCTGGAAGATAGGCTTTTAGACTATACAAATATCTTGTTTCTCCTTCAACATTTGCCCACTAATTTTATCATCCATTGATGACTCTCGCCTACAGCAAATACTGCTGTGGTGTGATCGTGGGAACTTTCTAGTCCCCTTATTCCTTGTATATTAATTAGTGGGACTCTGTAAGGAAAAGTCCATTTCTTCTCCGCCTTTTGTTTCGTTTGTTATTTTTATCAGTATAGACTCAAGGATATTTATTTTATCCTTTGGGTTATGACCCCATGCTATCATTATTTATTTTATTGCTTGAACTGTTTCAGATTTGGCCATCAAGAGCTCTTTGAGGTGGGCTTCTGTGCCCCTTCAGTATGTCCTCATCCTCCCCTCCCTCATTTTTTTGAGAACTGCTCCTCTTGTATTTTCCCTGCCCCAGTGTTGAATTCAACCACTTCCAAGGAGCACCCTGTTTCTTTTTATTGGAAAATAACCTTTAGAAATCAAGATTTTGGCACCAGATGTGCTCATTGCTGCTGGGGTGTCACTTCTTCTAGGCCCTCCCAGCAGATAAAACTATAGATACTGGGTTTCCCCGAAAATAAGACCTACCCATAAAATAAGCCCTGGCAGGATTTCTAAGTATTTGCACAATATAAGCCCTACCCCGAAAATAAGACCTAGTGATGGGCGTGGCTACACAGCGTATCTGCACAACCCATGCGTTTCGTCGCGGAGCGGTAAAGAAGACGACCAGCCCTTCTCATCTGCCCCATCGTGACAGCTACTATCCCAGAGGTGACCAGAAAGGTAAGGGCAGCCCCACCAACAAGGTCAGCTCCCCCTGTCAGGTCCCAGCCATCCTGTGCGTGCTGCAAGCTGAGGCTTTGAGGGGAAAATAACACATCCCCTGAAAATAAGCCCTATGGTGTCTTCTTGAGAAAAAATAAATATAAGACCTTGTCTTATTTTTAGGGAAACATGGTATATGTTTGTATACTAATCTGCACATACACACACACACACATATTTCTGTATTTATGCATGTATATATGTATTTCAAACATCAGTTTACACCATCCTCTTCAATGTCAATCCCATAAAACAAACGGTCATTCTAACCTTTCCTATTTTTTTATTTAGAACTTTTTTTCTCTAATTATAAGAAATCTGGTTCTCATTATCTATACTATGCTTACTTATTAGCTCAACCTTATTATGCATGTAAAACAGTTTCACAATTGTGAACCCTTATCTCTGGGAGGAACAAATTTACCAACTGGAGTGCGGTATTTGTGGGCAGTTCTTTTTGCATTTAGTCTTATAGAATCCAGTTAACACAGTTTTTCAAAGGTACTTAAGCAGTTGCTTTCTTCCTCACTATTTAATTTTTTAACCTTCATTCTTGCAACCTTTCTATTGCCTCAAAATTTAAGATGAATTGTAATTCACTTTCAACTGCCCAACTTGAAAACATCTCTTTTGAGGAGGAATAGTGCTTCTGCCCCGACTGCAGCTTTGTCTAATAGACTGGAGCTGAGAATCTAGGGCTCTAATAAATTGACACTCAACCCTTTTAGCTCTGGGGAAGCCATTCATTCTTTAATATAAGTTAAATCATTCACGGTTCAGCATTCATCAATCCTGGATAGCTCCGACAGTTCCAGCCTTACACAGATACATGTGATAATTTGATACAATCATATAAGCAAGTCAGGGTAATTGGGCTATCCATCACCTTACATATTTATCTTTTCTTTATGCTAGGAACATTCTAATTGTTCTCTTCTAGCAATTTTGAAATGTACAATAGATTAATGTTAACTGTACACGCCCTACTGATCTGTAGAATACCAGGTCTTACTTATTCTATCTAACTGTATAAGTGTACCAATTAAGGAAGAGGAATTATTTTTAATGCTCAACTTTTTTCTAATAGAGTCTTCCTAGACCACAGTTTTTATCCTGCAGATTATTTTGATTAGAATAGGGAAATTGTTGGAGTTCGAAATTTTCTCCAAATATTGTGTTGCAACTAGTTTTGACTTCCAGCCAATTTTACGTGCTTGCCAAGCAAGTTATCAGCAAGTGCATCTTCAAATGAAACACTGACTTTCACTTCCCCACAGATGATTTCTCTTCCACTTCAGAGGAAACTCATTACCCCCGAAGTTAGACATGCAAGAGGTCAAGCCAATACTTTTCAAGCATGGGTTTCCATTCAACAATGTATAATTCTACTTTTTTTATTAAAAAAATCAAGCTGATTAAAATGTTTTACAGTATTACATCCTGGTGACAAACATCTTTCTTACTCAGAGCAAAGAATAATTGATTGTGAATGAGGAAGTGGAAAATGATTTAAATCATTTATTGGATGAGGAATGTAAGCAAGTAAAAAACGTTAGACAGAAAAATGGTTGGCAGTTATTTGCAAGTCTTCTTTACTGCAGACGGTCAACCTAAAGAATCATGTCTGAAGTGATAACTTCAACAGTTTCTCTTTAAGGAATGAAAAAAAAACAACCCTTGGCTTTCTTTCTCCTTTACTCATCCTGTATAAAAGGATTTTGGATGACTGACTAAATGAAAAAGACTGAAAATCTATAAAATAACCTAAATTGAGAAGAAAATTATGGGGCCACCTTTTGTACAACATATGCACAGGCAAAATAAAAATCCACTCTTTGAACTGAGAAGTAATTTTAATAGCTTGTTGAAACTAAAGTCTTACAGCTGTGCTTGGTAAGCTTTTTTTCTATTCTTTTTTTTCTCATGCAAATAAAACCAAGAAAAACATACAGCCATGCAAACCCTACCTCAGACAAGTCTGAGAATGTATTATTTCTCAGAACTCAGTTGGATTTATGGTCTATCTAGTGTGGACTCTGCTCTTGAAAGATAAATATAGGAAATAATTTCAAAAGGATAATACTTTTGCTTAAAACAAACAGTTTTCTGGCTCTCCTCTTCTCTTACTATACCCCAGCCTGAGATTTTTCTATCCTCATTCCTAATTATTTTTTCTTAATTCTATATTCTAGCGTTAGGCCCTAAGGGGGTGCTGGATATGTGATATGCATTCAGTAAATTTTTTGGAGTGAATTCCTGAGTTCTGGGGCTAGAGGAGGGGAACTGTAATAAAAGCCTCCTTGTTGCATGCAGGCAAAAGCCGCTTCATCATTATTCAGATTTTTTTCCCGGCATAAGCCAGGCCTCCATAGAAAGGCATTAACTCTATTCAAGTTACAAGTGTACCACACTATCACTTAACCACCATAGCAGCCACCCTGGAGCAGCCACTTAGAGACTAAGGTAGACACGCTAGAGCCGAATCAGATCCCAGCACAATGAACTCGGAGCTGCCCTCCATCTCCTCATTGGATGGAGCAGGAGATCACACTGGAGGGCTTAACACTGAGCTGGAAAAAAAGAACTACAGGGAGCACTTTTCTCCCAAGCCTTCTTCCATACTCCAACACACACCAAGTGCATGCACACACATGCACACATGTGAATGTCAGTTGTTTATATACTGTAAACAGTCCAGCAGTCAACTGTTATTGGAAAGAGCTTCCGTTCAATGGAATTCTGTTTCTCTGTAGTTGTCACCAGATTATCTGCTTTTTTTTCCCCCAGGGTGCAGCCCTCAAGAAATCCCTTCCGTTATCCAAAGCCAGGTATCTGTTTGGTTAGCCTGTTTGGAGAGTTATCTCTCTTGGATTGAATCGCAGAAATATCAAGTTCTGCCTGATTTTCATATGACCAGTAACAGGTGGAGTCAGAGGCTCAAATTGGAGATACCATCTAGCAGGCTTCAGCTGGACTTGGCACACAGGCTCAGTGAGGCTTCGGCGCAGTTGAGGTTCCCTAGGCAGAGAGTGACCCAAGGCAGGGCCAACAGCATCAGAGAGACTGTAGGTGGCTCAGAAACAAGAATTAAGACCAGAGATGAGAGTGAGGCATGTTGAAGCTGAGGCTGGATCGGTAACATGGAAGCAAGTATAGCAGAAACCAAGGCCTGGTTCTAAGGCAGCCCTTGGAATCTGGGAATAACTTTTGCTGGTTTTCCCACCCAACATCCACTCTCTCTTCTTGGGATGAGGGCAGCCTAACTCTATTACGAGCTACTCCAGCTACTCCTCCCTCACTATTTGTAAAGTTGTTTCTGGGAAGCTGGCTCCTCCTTAGGTGCAGGGTGGAGCTAGGCTGAGCCAATCAGTGCATTTTATCCCCCAGCCACTGGATTGGTTCAGGGATGGGCAAATGATCTGAAGTAGGCCAATCAGGGCCAATGACATGGAATTCCAGAATGATTGTTTGAGTATCTGGGAAAGAGAGCTCAGTTTCTCTGGTTGTACCTGAAACCCCAAAAGATGTAGGGTCTAAATCTGCTGCCATTATCTTATTACCCTGTGTGTTTTGTGTCTAAAGTCAACACAGGGGAAGATAAAGTTGTAAAATGGAGGGAAAGAGAAAAACTAAATCCTAATGGCACTGTGTGGGCCCTGACTCCAGCTGAACCTACAGCCATCAAGTGCTGTCCTTAGACTTTGCCATTATGTGGGCCAGTACATTTCATTTTTATTTAAGCAAGTTTGGGTTGGATCTTCTATCATTTGCAACAAGATGGATCATTTTATGATACAGGATTGCAGTGTCTTTCTCATTACCAAATTTATATCCATGTACACCTGTTGAGCCAGGGTGGCTCAGGCTCCATAAAAATGCCATAGTTGCACATTTTTTCTCAAGTACCTAAATGTTACACTTTCTGGATAAAAGCACAGGGAGAAGGCATAGGTGAACCTGTGACTAGGCTGATGGCATTATCACAAAGATGATGCAGGAAGCCTCCAAAAGCCAGACACCTTCTGCTAATCACAGCACTTGTTGGGTAGAGATGGCCCAAGTGGTGCTTTCACATGGACGGTTCTGGCGTGGCTGGGCCCAGCAGTCCTGCAGGATGGCTCAGCCCTCAGACTCACAGGTAAGGCCATGGGATGTCCAAGCAATAATGTGGCTCCTGAACACAGGATCCCAAGGACAATGAAGAAAAAAGGATTGAAATCTCTCAAAGGGGTTGCCAACTAGTCACAGAGAGCATTGGCTTGATCACTGCAAGAGTCTGAGACTTCCATGTCCCAAGTATCCTTCAGTCCATTGTATGTACCACCATGTGGCTGCATTTTTATTGCCTAGGATGTGTGTGAGTAATTTGTGGGTATACCTCAGTGAAGTTTCTGGACTTTCTAGGTTGTCTTGTAACCTTGGCCTTAGTGTTTTCTGACCAGATGTTTCCTGCTGTTACTGGTTCATAGCACATAGGGATATGGCCCTTTGGCAGCCTTGCCTAATTAGCTGGTTCATATGAAAGTTCGCCCTGTATTAAGGAAAGAGATGTCTTGTCCACAGGTCCTTGTACACTTCAGCCCAGGCTAGGACATAGCTGAGCATTGCTGAGTTCATCACACATGATCCAGGCACTTGTAGAAAGGAAGCAAGGCTGAGACCACGCAGCCTCACTGTGAAGATTCTGAACACTCTGGTCATGGGGTATCAAGTGCCAGACCTGATTTGTGTCCATGATCTTCTGCCCTATACTACAGAGAGTGTGGGAACTGCCATCTCCTGTGGAGGGCTGGGATAAGGACAGTGTTTCTGCTGTGGTGTCAGTGGGCCCAGTCGCAGTGGGCTGGAACTGAGATAAGGCAGGATGTTGGCAACCAGAGGCAGGAGTTAGGATGCACAGATTTACTGGCAGAAGGGGGGCAACAGGCATGGTGTTAGATGGAGTCCACAACAGGACATAGGACCTGGGCTCTATGGTCAAAAATCAAGGCTAGGGAATAGATAGTGTAGACCAGGCTTAGACAGCAAAGGAGAAGCAGTAGAAACAGGAGCATGATCGAAAGCAGAACCAGAGACCGGCCCCAGTGAGTAGACTTGTTACTTTGCCAGGACACTGTAGGAAACTGCACACGTGTATTTTCCCTTAGCCCCCTTCTAGAATCGTTCCAGCCTTAGAGGTGCAGGGCCCTGCCTCTTTCTGCATCCCTTTCCCCAAGAGCCTTGTGTGTTGTTATTCTCTAGGTGGACCCCTGAAGAGCTGATATGGGAAGTTTGGATCTTTTGAGTATTAGAGGGGAGCATGGAGCCAGCTCTTCTGAAGCCTGGAATTCCCAGTGAATTTGTCCTATCTATTAATACACCCACTTGAACTTGGAATGTGAATTCTTGAAAGCTTGGTGTTTGTTTGGGCCTCAACTGTTGCTGTCGGAGAAATCACTGTTATTACTTTGTTTTCTGTGATAATAAGACTTCTTCAAGAACATGAAATTTCTCAACGTCGGCAGCTGTTTGATTGTTTTGAGCAACAACGTAACGTATGAAATGCTACACGTATGTTAGAATCTATATTCTTCTATGTTAGGAGAATATGTTAGAATCTATATTCTATATACTTACAAATAGGGCTTATCTTGAGAAATAAACATTCATAAACTGAGGCTATTGAAATGGAAAAAGAAGATTACAAACTTTTGCAGAAGGAAAAAAATCCAAACGGGCTATATTATCTGATACATCTAAATAAACCAGGTCTTTGGGAGATATAATCTTTTTCCTGGTACTAAAAGGAACATATTGTGTGTATGTGTTCTGACACAAGGAACACAGAACAACTTAATAGATAATATCTTCAATAGAAGCTTCAGAGATGATGGAATAGTGACAGTTCTAATGGCAGGTTGCATAGGTTCCAATCCCAGCTATGCCAACTTCTAGTTGTGTGTCCTGGGACAAGTTGCTTAAACCTCTCTAGATCTCAGTTTTCTTACTTGTAAGATGGGGATAATAATATAACCACTTTTGTTTCATTTTGGGAAGGTTAATATATGAAGAAATTAGAATAGTGCCTGGCACATGGTGAGTGCCAATGATTAACTGTTACTATTCTTCTTACTATTTCTTGTATGAATCCTAAATAGAGACCAAGTTTCAACAAATCACTAGTTTTAGAGTGATTTCATCCAAGGACCTCTAAGGATGAGTTTAGAGACTGTAGTCTAGGCTAATGTCTTAGATGACTTTCATAATCCTCCTGTCCTCTAACTTTTAGGGGAACTTCACTTCCAATCTCTGGCTTCCCCTTTCCCACACCCAACTTCTTAGCATCTTGTGCCCACTGCTACCTTCCTGGCCTTGGACTCCCCATGGCAGTGTTAGACTTATGCTTCCTGATGTCAGGCATTTCCGTCCTGTTGTTCTTCTGTCCCTTATCCTTTTTCACACCTCCTCCAAACTAGCCTTTCCCAAGTACTGGCTCCTCAGGAGACTGACAAATAAATATGGTAAACGAATTCAGTTAATCTTAGGTGCTAACTTGGCTAAGTTATTGTTCCCAGTTGTTTTGTTAAACACCAGTTTAGATGTTGCTGTATTGTTTTTTAGATGGGATTAACGTTTCAATCAGTAGACTCTGAATAAGGCAGATCACCCTCCATAATGTAGGTGGTCCCCATTCATTTAGCTGAAGGCCCTGAGAGAAAAGACTCAGTTCCTCCCACCAAGAGGAAGGAAATTCTGCCTCCAGACTGCCTTTGGACTCAAGACTACAACATCGACTCCTGCTGGAATTCCCAGCCCACCCATCTACCCTGCACATTTCTGATTTGCCAGTCCCCACAATTACATAAGCCAATTTTCTAAAATAAATCTCTCTCTCTATGTGTGTGTGTGTGTGTGTGTGTGTGTATGCGTTTTAGGTCATTAAATATGAAATTTCCGATTTCCAATCAAAAGTGTAGTTTACGATATCTCAAACAGGAAGTAGTACACTTAAAGTATGTACATAAACTATCAACACAGTTTTGCCATCTTAACTGTAGCTCATTTATGCCAACAGCAAAGAAGCCTGGAGAGCAAGTGGCGATGAAATTGTGAAAGGTGTTTTCCACAGCTTGTTGAATATTTTGAATATTGAATATTTTTCCTTGCAAGAAGTGGTCCAAAGCCTGGAAGAAGTGGTAGTCAGTTGGTGCAAAGTCTGGTGAACATGGTGGATGACAGAGAGTTTCCACATCCAGCCTCTGTAGTTTGAGCAGCATTGTTTATGTGACATGTGGTGGAGCATTGTCTTGTAAGAAGATTGCCCTGTGTCTATCAATCAATCTTGGCTGCTTAATCACAAGCATCCTCATCATTTCATCCAATTGGTTGCAGTAAACATCTGTTGTAATGGATTTACCAGATTTCATGAAGCTGTAGTGTATAATACCAGCGCTGGACCACCAAACAAACACCATTAGCTTTTATTGATGAATGTTCAGTTTTGGACTGTGTTTTGGTACTTCATCTTTATCCAGCCATTGTGCTGAATGCTCGTGATTGTCAAAAAGAATCAGTTTTTCATCACATGTAACAATACGGTGTAGAAATGGTTCACCTTTATGTCGTGACAGCAAAGAAAGGCAAGCTTTGAGACAATGTCTCCTCTGAAGCTTGTTTAATTCATGCGGAACTCATCTGTCCAGCTTCTTTACTTTGCTGATTTGTTTCAAATGGTCCAATATTGTTGGAATAGTAACGTCAAACCTTGCTGCTAATTCACATGTAGGTTGAGATAGTTTCGCTTCCACTATAGCTTTCAGCTCATCATTATCCACCTTGGTTTCAGGTCACCCACATGGCTCATTTTCAAGATTAAAATCACCAGAATGGAACTTCTCAAACATCAATGTACTGTGCGTTCACTAGCCACATCCTTCCCAAACACTTTGTGGATATTTTGAGCTGTCTGAGCTGCATTGGTTCCACAACGGAACTCATATTCAAAAATAACATGAATTTTTGACTTATCCATGGTTTCACAAAAATTGCTCTAAAAAAATTTGAAAGGTAATCACAAGCCAAATCATGCTTTTGAAAAACTGAGGATGCACCTTCACAATAAAAATAAAACACCTCAAACAGCTAGAAATAGAATTACCATTTGACCTGGCAATAGCATTGTTGGGCATCTACCCAAAAGAGCATAAGA
>VBSM01003176.1:60454641-60482621 GCA_008086735.1 Cheirogaleus medius
GGGTGGCAGGGGCAATATGTGTATCCCTAACAATACTTATACCCCCATAATAAGAGGAAATAAAAAAAAAAGAAAAAAGAAAACTAGAAAAAAAATAAATAAATAAAACAAGAAGTGTCAGAGTAAAATGTCAGAGATAGCAACTGTCATATGTACTACTTAAGGAAATAGGATATTTCATACTTAATAATCTAATATATTGTATGTGTATATCCCATTGGTTCTGTTTCTCTGAAGAACCCTGACCAATAGAATGTTAGTATTTATAATGGCTAAGGGTCTTAGTTTCCTTGGTAGACATTTGCATTTTAATAAAATGTGAGTAATGTGAACATTTCTAAATACCATTAGGCAGCCTCTTAGGGGTGTAGGGGTACTTCCTAGTGACTTTGAAATCACTTCATATAGACAGTGGTCTATTAATGAGACGGGCCCTAGGCTAGTGCTTATTTGGATTTATTTCCTCCTTCCCTGAAGCTATGCATGACACATGTAGAAATGACTTTAGCTATTGCTGTATACCACACACATTTCTTTTAGCCTGGGTTAATGTTTGGAAATCATATATAAATAAAAATAGCCTTCATGGTGCTCTGTGCATCTGCTTCGAACATCAGTATAATTCACCTATTCATCATAATCATCATAACAGCAAGGTAGACATGAATCATTGTTTCCTTAAGATTCTGAAAAGAAACAAAATCAAATTTTTCTCTGAAACTTCCTGGAGGAAAGCCAATCTTCTACCCATTATATTAGGGCAGAAAAATCAATCAGCCTAAAATCAAAGTCTTTTTCTTTTTTTATCTATTCATGTGAAAGACTGTCATCAATAAATCCTCCAGAGCCGTCATTGTTCTTATAAGGTAATATTGCATTATTTCAGAAATGGTAGGACAGTGATAATGCAGGGGCAAGGTGGACTTTGGAAAAGAAATGAACCCCACCTGGGATGTGATAAAATACCAAATGCTTTTGGTTTCTACAATGCAGACCATTATCCTGGGGATGTTGTTTTCTCTGCATGAGAATCTGGAAAATGTGTATTCATTGATAGAATAGAGTTACCATATTTCTTTTTTATTGTTGGTGTTTTGACAATCACTTATTCTCATTCATTCTTGCTTGCTCACCTGCCCTTTTCTCCAATTTTTGGTCCACCTCGTGAAATCATGGCTATCATATGCTGCAAGAAGCAGAGGTTGTGATTCCATATCTTGAAAGAGAAATAGGAGAGCCAAGCAATATTCTCTATGAGAACGAGGAAGGAGGTCTGCAACAGAAAAAAAAAAAAATAGAGAGATTTTAAGAAAAGTTTACTGCCTGGGACCATGACTCATGTTTTGAGAGAAAGCATAACTAACACTTTGTGAGAGCTGTTGAGAGTTCACTTTTCTGGGAGCAGCCAGGAAGTGTTAACTAAGAAGAGGTGAAGTGGAATTTAAAGAGAAAAGTGTAAAAAAGACCAGGAATTTGGGGTCTGTTCTTTGGCCTGATTCTAAGGGATAATATATAGTATTTTGCCAAGTGCCACGGAGCCAGTGAAGAAAGGTAAACTGTTGTTTCATTAGAAATAATATTCTGGAGTAATTATGCAAAGTCCTAATTAGTAAGTTTCTGCCCTACCTTAGCAATCCCAAAATCCCTGTACTTTTATCCTGAAGGTCTCTTCTTCCTCAAGCCTGAAGACATGGTCACTCATGAGCCACCCACTATGGAAACAGAATCAAAGGCTACAGACACTGGACGGGATGGAAGTGAGAGACAAGCATCTGCATGCAGAGGGATTCAAGAGGATGTGAGTCCTCCCAGTTCTCCTAGACTCTGTGACAGACACACGGAGTGAGGAAGGGGAGGAAAGGAAGGAGGGTGGTGAGAATGCCACCACCTGTATGTAGCAAGGAGCTTCCTTTGCCAGAGCTGAGAGCTTGGCAGACACTGAGCAGCCACTGACTGGTCCTTCTTGCTGCTGTCCTGTGGACAATTCCCATCCCATGACTCTGTTACTCATGTAGGTGATGTAAAGGATCTATCCATCTTCAGAGGGGCTGTATAGGGACAGGATGGGTCTAGGCTAGGGTTTCTAGACCTTTGCATTATTGATATTTTGGGCTGGATAATCGCTTGATGGGGACTGACCTGTGCATTGTAGTATGTTTAGTGACATTTCCAATCTCTATCGACCAGATGCCAGTAGCACCATCACCCTAGTTGTAACAACCCAAAATGTTTCCAGACATTGCCAAATGTCCCCTGGGGGACAAAATGGCCCCAGTTGAAAATGACTGGTCTAGAATGAACTAGTTTGAAATCTCTCACGGAGCCAGAATAGCAATGGGACACACTGGTCAGTTACAATAATCATTGTGTGTATATAGAATCTCCTAAACACCTCTGAAGTCTGTCCTCTGCTCTCCACCTCCAACACGGTAGTGTAAGTTACAGGCGTCATTAGCTTGGACAACTGCTATAGGCTCCTACGTGGTCTCTGATATTCCCTCTTACCCTCTGCAAACTTGTTCTCCACACTAAAGCCACAGCGATCTTTTAAACGTGTCCGTCCTGTGCTTACAGCCCTTTGAACCTTTGCATGTTCTTAAGATGAAGACAAAAACCTTTGCTGCCTGGCACGGCCCTGTGTGGTCCAGCTGCTCTGCAGCCTCCTCTCCCCTGCTCATTTCCTTGTCCTTTGGGCTCCAACAACGCTGTTCTTTCATTCTTCAAGTAGGCTGTGATCCATCCAGCCACAGGGCCTTGGCACATGCCCTTTCTCTGCCTGAGACATTCTCCCCTGACGTTTCTCCTGGTTAAGGTGTTCATCTGTCAGCTCGAGCACCATTTCCTTGGGGAAGGCTTCTCTGACTGTTCAGAAAGAATCAGGCTCCCCCTGCCACACACACAGCTGTCATTGTGTAGGGCTCCTCCCCAGCAAGTATCACAGCCGTGATTTTACATTCATGGGTGATTATGTAATTCATGTCTAGCTCCTCCTCTGGGTTGTAAAATGTAGGAGGCTGGTCCTAACTGACTTCCTCCCTCCATCTTCTTCCTTTCTTTTCTTTTTTCCTTCTCCCCTCAGTTTTTGTGGACATAAGTCTACATTAGTTTGCTGAGCCCTGTGTGTGGCTCCCTGGGGCTCTCTAAAACATGGCATTCCATTCATTCAGTTATTTATCTTTAAACCAATCTTCCTTTCTAGTCACTCACCATGAGCTCCCCCTACCACCTGCCATTGGGCCAATGAGCTTCCAGTCTTTTGTTCAAAGCAAAGGTAGTCCTGAGCCCTTCAGTTGCATCCCAGCCACAGGACTGCTGCCCAGGGCTCTAGCCTACACAACTGATGATTTAAAAAAAAAAATCAGATGATAGCAATAAAGGAAAGTCTAACTCATTACACGATTCTTTAACAACAAACTCTACTTGAGGAGGGCTTTCTGCGGTAGGCAAGAGAAAGCATAGTTAATGATAATGACTGATAGTGGTATTGCAGATGGGTCGTGAACTTGTCTGGCTCCTCAGTTTCTGGTTTGTGGTTCTATCCCAAGTCTGTGATGACATATAAAATGATAGATCACTTCTCCTGGTCCTTCCTCCTCATCACGAGTCACATTTCTCAAGACAACACATGGAATTTACAGGATGGAAATGTGTCAGTAAAACTGTGCGCCACTCAATAGATTGCTGCTAATTCAAGAGCTCACACCTCGTGTTCAACTGGAGCCTGTTTCTCCAACAGTTCCACTTTAAACAAACTCTCCTTGTTTCCATTTGTCTATCTTCCATCTCAGTCCCTGTGGGCTGTTGAAATTCACTATTTATTTCCAGATAAAAGCTTCAGAAAGTGTTATACACCAAGGAATAATGAAGGCATGAACTCTTCCAATCTTGACAAGACAGTGCTGGGGATACAGAACTAATAATCATAATGTAGGAACAGTAATGGGAATTTATTGCAGATCGCTCTAGGTGATAAGGCACTTTTCACATCTATTATTGCATCTCAATGACACCTGTGGGATGTGAAAAGAAAATTCAAGGCCCCAGGCAGAGATGGAAGAGATGTTTTTCTCCATTGGAAATTTCCTTGTACTGGGATTTCTAGGATATGTACTTGAAGCCACATATTCTTGTTTGTTTTACAAACTCAAGGAGAAATGCTCACTGAGAAAATTCACAGAGGAGTGAGATGGGGGGTTTGGTCGTTGTCCTGGTAACTGGTTTAAACATCAAGACTGCAGGGACTGTGTTTTGTTCAACGCCATATTCCCAGCGCCTAGCAGAGTGCTTGGTATTTAACATTCTCAGCAAGTGTCTGTTGATCTTCTCTATGTGTAGCAAATAACCACGACATGGAGATGGAGGGGAAACCTCCTGTGTAGATGGAAAGTAGAAAGGAGAATAGGTGAAAAATGAGGAAAAGTGGCAACAAATGAGCTTACATTGTTTTCTTTGAAAATATTTCTTTAATTATATTATCCTTCCTAGGCTGCCTTTGAGACACCTTCTTAAGTGATTGCTATTATTTCCATTATTCGTAGCTGGGGAAGAAAGAACACAAAGCTTGAGTTTCCTTGAGTGATACAGTGAATCTATTCAATCCCTTCTCTGTTTTAAAATATTCTTGCTTCTTCTTTAACCTTAAATAGGCTCACGTCTGTCTAAAACTGTTGGACAGTGCTGTTAGACAGGGACAAAAGCTGTGCTGCTAAAAATGTTGTAGTCTAGTCTGGTGAAACATAGGGTTACTTCTGTAGAGAGATTTAAGAAAAGTCAAGATGTCTTTATTACAGAATGTCTTTTGTTCCTTTGGGTAGATGCCTAATAGTACTATTGCTGGGTCACTATTGCAAGGATGTGGAAACAACCCAAGTGCCCATCAATCCATGAGTGGATTAATAAAATTTGGCATATGTATACAATGGAATACTACTCAATTATAAAAAACAACGGTGATCTAGCACCTCTTATATTTTCCTGGATAGAGCTTGAACCCATCCTCCGAAGTGAGATATCACAAGAATGGAAGAATAGGCACCACATGTACTTGCCATTAAAATTGGCACTAACTCATCAACACAGGGTAGTAATATTCTTCAGGGATTGGGGGTTGGGGGTGGTGTAAACTCACAACTAATGGACGTGGTGAGCATTGTAGGGGAAAACGGCATGCCTCAAATCATAGTTTGGGTGTGGCAAAGTCATAATATGTAACCAAAATGTTTGTACCCTCATCATAGCCTGAAATTAAAAAAAAGTCAAGGGTCCCTTGCTTAAAGGAAGCAACTGAATTTACAAGAGTGATCAGTTCTCAATTTGTAGGAACAATTTAAAATTTTCTTTTGACCTTCCAGAACACAGGAGGTCATAGTTCTGTTGGAAGAATTTTCCTGGTGCTTGGGGGTGAAAGCTTACTCATCTTTGTTTTCTCTTCTCCACCAGTATATTGTAGACATGATCACCGGAATATATCATGAACTCCTAAATAAAGGAGCTGTTCCTTGGATGCCCAGCTCTCTGGGATGAAAGAAACTGACAATGGATGATCCCCTTTGTGGAGCTCAAATCTGGCCATGAGGTCAGTGATCGAGGTAGGAACAGTGTATTGTACAATGAAAAGGCTGGGTTGTGATTCTCCTCTGAGGCTCAGAACCTCAACAACTGTCAGCTGCTCAGGTTTCTTATATCTGCCATTTTCTGCTTATATTACTTTGACTTCCTTCTCTTTTCTAATTCCCAGGCTATGTCATGGTGCTGAAGCTACAAAGTCACACCCACATGACACAAACACAAGCAACTACATGGTCACTGTTACAATTCACCTTTTTTATCTGCAAGGTCTAATAGAACCACTCCACTATTTTTGAGTCTGAATCAATTGCTGCTAATTTGCAGTGGGATATCGGTTGGAACAATATTCTCTTTGTGTCCATTTTTCATTTTACATTTACAACTTGAGGATGTTCTTACTTATGCCACGATATAGATCTAGAAGGAGAAACACAGGGAGATAAAAAGAGGATGAAGCAAGTCATGTTTTTATTCCCAAAGAAAATTCAAATTCATTTACAGTTGCTCCCACATTTCATTGAATCTGTGTCAGTATTGATTGTTAACTGCAGCAGTATTTTATGTACCATGAAGAAAGGAAAAAGGCAGCCAATTAAAATATGACACAATGCTTCTTATCACAACAATTTTAATATACATACAGATTTTAAAGATGTTGAAATGTGAAAAAAAAATCAACAAACATGTATGTGCATTTCACCTATTCTTAGAGATGATGGTGCAGGCATGACCAACACAACCTACATTTTAAATTTTATAAAGGGGGCATTGTCAACACTACCAACTATTATTTTGGAAGCGTTCTGTTTTATGACAATTATTATCATGTGAATCCTGAAAGAACTGAAAGCTCAGACCTTGTGACAGCTGTTTTCCTGAGTGGTGGATGGACATGGTCGAATGCTCAGCATTTTACTTACATTTCAGTTTTATTCTGCTTCCGTGAGCCCACTTATTTGTTTTAAATCCAACATTCTTTCTATGAGAATTTCTTTTAAAATAATAGCCACTCTTCGGTGCCTCCCACAAATAACCATCCTTGCACGCTTGCTGCTGACTCGGCACTGGCAGTTAAATACAGCCTGTTTCCCAGGGCTGTCCCGCTTCTCTGTCCAGCGCGAGGGTGCTAAGGCAACGTGGGCCAGGACATTGCAACCCCAGCTGGCCTGGGACGCACCAGCACATCAAGCGGATGCTGTCAGTCCGCATGTAACGGTGTAGTGAGGTTGATGTTTGCCGGGGGAAAAATAGCCGAGTGTTGCCTGCTTCTTTTTTTTGCTTTACAGTGGGAAACTTTGCTCAGTGAAGAATATATGCATCCAAAGCTTTGAGTGATGAGTTAAGAGCCACGGTGATCACTTTCATAAGGAGCTGTGACAGAGTTTTGATGATTTGCTTACTTGTCCATCAGCCTGACATTTCTCTGGGGCCAAGGCACAGGCTGTCAGGACAGAGGCAGGGATGGAGAACATTCTACATTCCTCTGTCAATTTAGGTTAACACTAGCTATTTTTTACTGAGTGCTTACTATGTGCAAGGACTGTTCTAGGCAGTTCATAAGCTTGAGACACTTATGTCTCATGACATACGCAATAGGTAGGTAATATTATTAGTGCCGCCTCACCAATAAAAAAACTGAGTGTTATGTGTTGTGTCCTCCTAAAACTCATACATCAAAGTTCTAACCCCCAGTACCTCGGAATGTGACTAGATTTGGAAATAGGGTCTTTACAGAGGTAGTCAAGTGAAAATGAGGTCATATGGGTGGGTGAGCCCTAATCCAATAAACTGGTGTCCTTACAAGGAGGGGAAATTCAGACGCAGGCAGAAAGGGAGAATGCCATGGAATGTGATGGCAGCCGTCTATTAGCAAGGAGAGAGGTCTGGGGCACATCCTTCCTTCCTAGCACCCAGAGGGAGCCAACCCTGCTGCTACCTTCATCTCCAGACTTCTGGCCTCCAGAACTGTGAGATAATAAATTTCTGCTGTTTAAGCCACCTAACTTGTGGTACCTCATTACAGCACTGAAGCAAACTAATCCACCAAAGTCGTGCCATTTGCCAGCAGCATGGGGATGATAGGGCTCGCAGTGCACACGAAAACCTTGGTGTTGGAGTCTGGCGCCTGGGCTTCATTTGACACCACTTTCTGCAATCCCTACTGAGTCAGAATGATATCTCTTCCCTGGCTTCACGCTCCATGAAAATGGATGAGTCCACCAGCATGGGGCTGGTGCTTCCCATGTCGTTTCAATATTGCATAATAACTGCTTTTCTGCCTGCTTGTGCTGTTGGTGAGATATTGGTTATATTATTATTTCCCAGGGGGAAGCCAGGGCTGAATTGACACTGTCCATTGGTCCTACAGTTTGAAGGTCCACACTGGAGGATCGTCAACACCAGAAATAGACTTCAGGGATGCTGTTGCCCAAGTCATCCTCCTGTGTCTGTGGGGTCCCTATGACCTATGTGTGGGGTATACTTCCTAAGGACATTTCAAATCCTCTTTAATTGCATCCCCGATCATGCCATTCAATGCATGGCCATCCACCTCCTTGACAAGCAGAATAAAGTCATTAATCTTTTTCCTGGCATTTGAGACTTCACACAGCATTGCCCTGGCCTTTGTTTCAGTCCTTGCTAGAACGTCTACACCTTTCCTCCCCACATGCACACACGTGTAGGCATGCATACACTCAGACCTGCCCCAGGGTCACAGGCATGCTGCCTGCCCCTCCGTCAGGGAGTCGCCATGTATCCTCTCACACCTGGGCTCTAGATGCTCCAGATGTTTCCTTGACTTTCAACTTCCTTCTTTTCCCTTACTCACCTATTGTCATCTTAATGTTTTTGCAAAGTCTAATTCACACCTCCAATTCCCCGAGACCTTTCTCCCATCTCTTCAGTTGAGTTATTTCTCCTCTAACTCAAAGTCTCAGGTCCCGTTTCCCAGCCTGCCTTCTAATGGAGACAGTTAGGACTCTGTTATACCCATGAGCTCGCAGAAGGCAGGGCCTTTGTCTTTCAATTTTTGTGTCCTCCGCAACATTTAGCATGGTCTTCGTCATACAGTAGATACTCAATAAGCTTTTGTTGGACTTCATGCAGTCTCCAGGTCACCCCAGTGAAGGCTTCCAAGCAGGCTCCAGAAAATTCACCAGCCTTCAGAGACAAAGAGTGAAGACTGGGAGCCCTGCCCGTAGCTTTCATTTCAAGCAGAGCCAGGTCATAAAGGCAGAGTAACTCTTTCTCATGTTTTTCCTGGAAGACACAGTGTGGGCATATGATCACCAAGTGTGCTTTGTGGTCTCAAGTTCATTGTCTACCAGCTTAAAAGGTTTTATTTTGTTTCTAGGCTTAACTACTTTGAACTCTAGCGGTGCTATTACAGCATGCCCTGGCCATAACTCCTTAACTTTAGGTCAGGTAACGGAATGACAGCTCGGATAGCATGGTGGCCCCAAACAGAAGCAACATTCAATATCAGATTGGAAGCTCTGTATGGTCAAAGCTTATTGCATTTCTCTAGATTGCTTTCTTAGGAAATGTGAAAGCAGCGCAAAAGAAATATGCTTTCCAGCATAGGGACCTCACTGAGCCTGACTGTTCAATTTAAAATCACTCTTTATCCTTGCGACTTGATCTTGATAACCTCTGCGTTAGCATCATGATCCAAAACTTATGTCTCTTTTGCATGGGATAAGTTCATTTTGAACTTGATGGAAATTATTGAGCCCTAAAATGACAGCAGGGTGTAATTGCTAAGTGCACAGAATCTGAAGCCATTTGCCTGCGGACAGATCCTGGCTGCAGTACTTACTAGATCTTAGGGATCCTATATATGACTTAACTTTCTGGACCTCAGTTTCATTATCTGTGAAATGGGGACATTTATTTATTTTAAATAAAGGGCAGTTTTATAAAATTGTTATAATAAATTAAATCAATACATATAAAGTGTGTTGACTAGTACCCAGGATGACATAATTGTTGGATTTAATGTTAGCTGTTACTGTTTCAAAGTGTTCTCTTCACTACAGAGAGGAAATGGCAGAGACATTATGGCTTTGTTATGGACTCCATCTCACACTCCTTTCCCTCTGCTTGTCTTTTTAAATTTTTCCTTTTCAGAGCATGTTGGAAATTATAAGCCAACATGTAAGTGATGTACATATATTTAGTTTCACATACAACCTCCTTGTTGCTTCCTGGCGTTCTTCCAAAATATCTTACAAGTTATCAATCTTGCCAGGACAGAGTGTGTTTTCTGACCACTTCCCCTTTGCAATTAAGGACTGTGACCACTCGCTTACGCACAGACTGAGGCCAGAGCAGCCTTAACCCCAAAGGAGGTCAGAAACTCCCAGCTCTCCCCGCCAAGGGGGCTAGCTGAGAACCCGATACTGTGTGTTTTAAGGCTGTGGCTAAGGCTGTGGCCATAGGAACTGGGAACACCCACCAACACCCTGTTTTCCCCAGCCCCACTTCCTTCGCTTCGATGCCATTAAGCATGGTTGCAGCGCGTTTGCAAATGTTTTGAGTAGAGTTAGGTTTCTGGTGTTTATTGTTGAATTGCTAAAGATCTGGAGAGAAGACAAACAAACAGACAAACAGACAAGCAAAGAAACAGATGGCAAGCACCCCTGGACAGACTAGCACGGTGACGACCCAGGACAGCCCAGGGCCCTGCTGAGAGCTCCAGAAAGGTCTGGGCTCTCATCTGAGCCCCAGGATATGGGCAGTTGCTCTGCAAATAAACCCTGCCCTAGACATGCATCAAGGAGGTTTTATTTGTGTGGGAAATGTGCCAGTCTGTCCTCGAAGATAGTAGGTCACAGTGAGGGTGGCTGTGAGTTTTCCTGTTTACAATCTACCTTCATGGAAGCATCAGATGCAGGGGCTGAAAGGGGCCAGGGAGGGCCATCTCCTCTCCTGTGTCCAGATTTGGTGTCTCCATTAAATCCAGAGCTTTGCCTCCTTGCTTTGTTCTCTGTATCAGCTCTTCTCAGCAGCATGCGAGTATAGACAAGTAGGATGGTGTGGGAGGGCTGGGGATGGGGCTGGCTGGGCTGATAATAGAAAGGTCAGATTGCACTGTGCCGTCCACAGGCTTTCCCAGCTGGGCAGGAAGGCTTCCCCCCGACTGCATCATGGTACCTCTTACACATACTCACTCACCCACAGAAACTGAACTCCACGTGGGTGGAGGCTGTGTCTCTGCTGTTTGCCCTTGTATGCCCAGTATCCACCACAGTGCCTGGCACCCTCAGACTCTTAGTTGAGTACATAAACAAAAGGCTGTAAATAGGCTAGATGCATATCAATTGGGATGCTCTTGATTTAAAATACAAGTCTCATTGTCTTTGTATGTACATTTGTGTTTGCCAGAACAATCATGCATGTTTAATCAACATAGAAAACATGCATCTGTTTTCCCTTTTCTATGCTGCAAGCAGTGATAGCAGCCCTTCAAGATATGGGAAGAACATACATTTGAGAGCAGCATGTGCAGGCTGTGTGTGATTTCCCAGGAAAATGAACTCCAAAGGTGCTCCCATCCTATTTGAAGAGTCTTGTAGTATGCAGGCTCCTCCATCCAAGACTGTAATTCCTTTAGATCTTGGAATCTTATCTCTCTTTGGAGAGAAGCTCAAAGTCTAAAGAAACTGCAGTTAGTGGATCTGGTGAGAAAGAAGTTGAATGGCACACTTTAAGGCTATGAAATGTTATGCTCTTTTGAAGAGAGTGTTGGCTGCAAGAGTATAAATTAAAGCTTGACATATGAATCGAGAGCCTTAACATTTTACCTTTTCATCTAGTAATTCTTCTAGGAATATAGCCTAAGAATAAAATATGGAAATCAGCAAAATATTTATTTACCCAGTAAAATTCATTGCATCATGATACATGCAAGCCAAAAGTTGAAAACAATTTTAATGTCCAACAATAGGCAATGGCTAAGTAAATTATGGGGTGCAGCTATTAAAGTGGAAAGCAGGACATTTTGTTGTGGCTGTTTTGATACCATGGATGCTTTCTCTCCCTAAAGAACAAACCACTGAATTTCTATGTTGAAAAAAAAGTGATGTGTTTAACACTTGCCCCAGCTGTGGAACCCAAATTCTTTCTACCTTTGACCCTAACCCCAGGAGCAACAGGGATTGGGTGGGTTTTAGAGATAAAATGAGGCTATCCAATGTCCAAATAAGTTGTGATTTGGAATCAAAAGCTTAGTGATTTCTTCTTAGTGTCACCAAATAGTGGTGGATGTTAAACATGACAACTAAAAAAATAGAGTCATCTTTACTTATGAAAGTTTTATTTATAAAAGACATTTATTGATTATATTGAGATAAATTATTGAGAAATACTTCTAACAACACACGTGAAAAACAAGACATAAATGTGCATGCATTTATATAAATATATAGATATTCATATGCTAAATTATTTACATTGATTTTTACCAGTGTTTATAAATGATCATTACTTTCTTCTTTATATTTTTATATAGATACCTAGATTTTATATTAAATTAAAATTGTATATTAAATTTATGTTAAATATAACTTCATATTTAATTGAAATTATTTATTAAAAATACTTAAAATCACAGTGTGATGAAGCTGGGTTAACTATAAAGAAGAACTTATTCATGGAAAATGTTTTTAAATACTGTACTTTCAATGAGCTCCTCAGGTGATATGTGTGGCTACTTCCTCCCAGAAAGTTATAGGGAAAGGAAGCCAACTTTTCTCCCTGAATGGTTAATGAATCTGAGGAATGGCAACTCTGGACCACTGAATACCTCTTGTGTTCTAAATATCTGTTAAATGATGGTGACAGAGTAAGGACAGTTTAGTAGTGCTGCAAGAAATGGGTCACTGCATTGCTTGGCCATGTTTCACTTTTCTGACAAACACTTTGCCAGTGAAGTGTCTCAAATACTTGTCCCAGGGCATTTGTAATAATGCCCTCTCTTAATAAGTTCACTGTAATTTCTCACTACCTCTCCCTGTTCAAGTCTACTTTCAGTCTCCCTGGAGTTGAGCTACTTCTCCCATGGCCTCCTACACATTGTATGGTGCTGGGTGCGTAAGTCATGCTGATGGATTCAATGGTAGTTTCAGATAACAAAGCCAGCCTAAGCTAAATATTTTCTTGCCTTGTGCTTGACTCTGACCCTTATTCTCAATCCCTGAGGTCCATTTCTCTCAGGTATATAGATCTAGATAAGGTTAGGCATCAGGACAGGGCAGGTGAGTCTTCTGTGGTCTTCAGTAGCCTTTGGAGTTCTCAATATATAGCTACCTGTCTAATATAGTGCTTATAATATGGCAATCCTGATAGCAAAGGGAATCACATACTTGGGATAGGCAATAAAGACATCTCATATTTCAAGTCAAATGAAAGACAATGTACCATTCATTTCATTAATAAATTTGATTCTTTGGGGGCAGTACTCAGAAGAAAGTATTTTATGGAGCAGGTATTTTATTACTAGAGATCATAACAAAATACTACTTGGACCAGAAGCATTTGGTAAGAGCGATTATCCATGGCCGGCCAGGGTTTCCTAGGGCCAACCTTGGAAAATTGGCTTGGACTTTTGGAATCCATCAGAACTTCCCTGGGGAGTAGGCTGGATCCTGGAGATGTTTCCTGGGACTGTAAAGAAAAATTCACTCTGGGCAATGGGAGAGGAGGAAGCAATGGGAGAGAGGTAGCAAGTGAATTGCTACAACTTATTTGCTCCATTTGGGACCAAGGAGTCCCTGGGGCAGAGGAGTGCCCTGGTGTTTCTTCCAGTTCTATGTTCTGTGCAAAGAGATCTTATCTCTACTAAGAAGTCTGTGGCTTTACAGAGATAGAGGTAGAAGAAGCCTATATTAGTTTGCTAGGGCTGCTATAACAAAGTACTACAGACTGGATGGCTTTAACAACAGAAATTTATTTTCTCATAGTCCTGGAGACCAGAAGTCCATGGTCAAGGTATTGGCAGGATTGGCTTATTCTTAGAGCCATGGGAGAAGGATAAGTCCCATGCGTCTCTCCTGGGTTTGCAATTGGCCATCTTCTCCCTGTGTCTTCACATTGTCTTCCCTCCGAATGTGGCTGTGTCCAAATTTGCTCTTCTTGCAAGGACAGTCATATCAGATTAGGGCCCAACCTAATCACCTCATTTTAACTTAATTACATCTATAACGACCCTGTATCCAAATATGGTCACATTCTGAGGTATGGGGGGGTTAGGACTTCTGTCTATGAGTTTGGAGGGGCCATAATTCAACCCATAACAAAGCCCATTTATTTCTGTTGGTAGTAAACTCTGACATAGGAATGTCTTCCAATCTTTATAGGTCTGGGGTCCTCAACCCTTTTCGCCAGTGGGAGAAAGGTAGAGAAAATCAGCCAGCAAACGTTGTGTGCAAGACTCCTCTTTACAGCAGGTACTGAATGAACCACCCAGCCTAGGCTGGACCTGCTCTCCTTCTAAATGGAGCAGTCGCAGAAAAAGCAGAGTCCTCGGGTGAATCCAAACAGTCTGAAACTATGAAGCTGGGCAGCTCGACTGTGTGGTGGAGCCCATTAATTATAGTGTGTCCTGATCATGTTTATTTGTCTAAGCTTTTCTTGATGTTGCAAAACTACCCTCCTTGGACATTAAACAACAAAAAAAGTGAGAAACCATGCAGCTGTATTCATCTTGCCATCCCCTGTGGCTGCAGGTCTATGGCGGGGCGGCTTAGCCAGACTAGCAGGGAGATCTGGGTTCAGGGATGGGCCCGGTAGGGTGCGGGCTCACCCGGGTCCCCTGGAGCACAGTTGGGGGGTGACTGGAGGGTCTCAAGGACCAGCCGCCATCTCCCTTATGATCAGTCAAAAATTGTGCAGATTAAACTGATGAAATGGGAGACGGGGGTGGGGATGGGTGATGAGGACAGGGAAACACTCCCAAGTCCTTTCCTAAATGTCTTTTTCCTGCCCCAGACTGTGGTAAAATAGAGCAGAGACCAGCTGGCCAACCTTGTTTGTTTAAGTTGTTGACTAATCTCTGAGTTCATGTGCTGAGCTGGTTCATGAAGTTCTTGAACTTTTATTATCTTTGGACTTCTGGCACAGTGAAAACGAAATAAGAAACTGGTATAATCTTTAAAAGAAGCCTATGGGATTGAGTGAACTAAATGTTTAACTTTGAATCAAGAGCTTCAAGGAATTCCAGAAAAATCTGTATAATATTCATGGAGAGCTACTCTGTGCCAGGCACTGTGCTAGGATGTGGGATAAGAATGAAGTTGAATTTCGTCTCAGTTCTATCAAGAACTCTTCTCTCTCCAGAGACACTGGGTCATAGAAAGCCTCAGTTTAATTGAAATACAATGTTTTAAATGCAAAATACTAACAAGCAGATGTAAATCAGAGATTTTAAAAAGTGAACGTATAGATCTGTGCTCTCCAATGTGACAGCCTCTAGCTTCCAATGCACCAGCCACATTTCAAGTGCTCCATGGCCGTGTGTGGCTAATGGCGGCCCTGTAGGACAGTACAGATACAGAACATTCTCATCATTGCTAACTGTTCTACTGGATGTAGATAATGAACAATAAACATGGGTTCATATCGAATATTGCTCATTTCAAAGCATTTTGCAAACCCCAGCTTATGACACCTGGAAGGACCAGTTAAGATTGCTAGTTTATATCTCAGAACTGGAAACAGCCTTAATGATCACCCAGATTAAATACCCACCCAATGATTAATCGACTCTATAGTATCTCCACCAAGCCTCTGTCCATGTTGGGCTTGATAATTCTAATAATAGACATTTACTTTCAAAGGCACTGGCTTCTACCCGTGAACTCTCCAAAATGGTTAGTATAACTCAGTACACGGCTCTTAGAAATGCTAATTTTTCTTTGAAAATATTAAGGAATTCCATATTCTTACAAATGCCTTTACAGATGAGTCACACAATTTCCATTAAAATTGTATAGAGAAGCAGTAAATGTCAAATGTAAATGCAAATGTCAGAAATAAAATGAGGTGATGCAGTCTGCCCCCTTGTCCTGCGGTTACCTAAAGTATGCTAATAATAATAAAAACATAACTTTGGACATGTTAACACACTAAACAGATGACTTATTATTACTAATAATGTTCTTAAATATCTCTCGTGATTGTTTTCTCAAAAATATTTTACAATCGAAAAATGAGTGAATTTTCCAGATAAAAAAATTAAGTTTTCCTTTTATAACACCCACATCTTGAGAATTATAATTAATCATTGTAGAAATATTTGCATAGAAAGCCTGTTTGAGTAAGCAGTACATATTGACATACTCCAGTATTCCTCAAGGCCTTGCCGTTGTCAGCACTATGGACCTGTATTGGACCCCTGCACCACTGAGGAGTGCTAGCTGTGGGAGCCTGCATCCATCCTACTGTTTTTTGGGGTTGTTGTTTTTTGTTTTGTTTTCTTTTTTTTGGAGACAGAGTCTCCCTCTGTTGCCTGGGCTAGAGTGCCCTGGCCTCACCCCGCTCACAGCAACCTCAAACTCCTGGGCTCAAGTGATCCTCCTGCCTCAGCTTCCTGAGTAGCTGGGACTACAGGCATGCACCACTATACCGGGCTAATTTTTTCTATTTTTAGTAGAAGTGGGGTCTTGCTCTTGTTCAGGCTGGTCTTGACCTCCCAAGCTCAAGCGATCCTCCTACCTCGGCCTCCCAGAGTGCTAGGATTGCAGGCGTGAGCCATTGAGCCCGACCCTTACAGTTTGTTTTATTTTTCAAATGATGAATCCTAAGGCACAGATGTATAGGTCACTTAGCCCATAAGTGGCAGAGCCTGGATTGAATCACACGACTTGTTGCCTCAGAGCACCCCTGTCTTTAGCCACTTGGTTTTAGGGTAGTTTTCTAAAGCTTTCAATCTGTAACGAAACATGAAAATATTCAAATTTAAAACAATCCCTCATTTTTACCCTCTATTTTGCATGGAGTGCTTTGGTAAAATTTGCATTCTGTTTTATGAGAGGTGGCTTGTTATAACAGAAAGATACATATGATCAATAGACAGAAGTGATATGACATTTGTTCAGGCATTCAATACATATTTGCTTGAACAAAGTCCCATTTGAATATTTTAGTTTTTAGTCTTTTTCTTTTACCTTTCCTAGAAGGCTAATAGTGCCTTGTTTGCAGGTGAGTATGCGATACACGTTTGTTGTTGTCATGATGATGTCTGCCACGCTGGTTATTTCTGAAATACGTTTGCTTAGAAGCATATTATGTAACATAATTTTTGCATCTGTATTGCTGTTTCAGTATTTCAAGATTCAGGAGGGTCCACTTTATTCAACAACACTGATAAAGTGCCTACAATGTGCCTGGAATTTGGCTAGGTGATGAGGGTACCTGTGATGAATAATATAGATTCTATATCTCCAAGGCTCTTACAGCCACCTGGAGAAGATGCTCATATAAATGGTTAAAGTCACCATGATGAAGGAAGTGATAGCATAAAAGTGGGTGAGGGACAGGGATTTGGGAAAAGCCAGAAGGAGATATCACCTGGGCTAAGAGTTGAAGGTTGAATAGGCATCAACCAAATAAACTGTGAAGTAGGAGAGACTTCACAGTGAGCTTGTCCAACCTGCTCTTCCTCCTGGGTTTCTCATTTCACTGGGTGACACCCTCAGTTGCCAAAGACAGAAGCCTGTCTCCTCCCTCTTCCTCACCTTCCTGTGGCCAGTCGCCAAACCCAGTGGATTCCACTTCTAAGTTGCCCCGAGACCCAGCACTTCTCTTCACCACTCCTGCTGTGCCCACCCTGGGTCCTTGCCTGGATCTGGTGGCAGTCGAGTGACCAGATGTTGGTGTCCAGGCCCCTCTGCCCTTCCCCGTCTATCCCCCTCCCCCAAGCCCATTCTCCACACTGCAGCCAACACACATTCTAAATTACAAACCAGACGTGCCATTTCCCTGAGGGGAAAAACCAACTTCTAATGACTCTCCATTGCTCTTAGAATATCTTAGAATAAAATTCAAATTTTTATCATGAGTGGCAAAGTCTTCTGACTCAATTCCTGCTTATTTTCTACTCTCATCTTACCTCATTCTTCCTCACATTCTGCTCAGGCTACTCTAAACTTCTTTCAGTTCCTTGAATACATCCTGTTTTGCTTCTTGGCTTTTTTATATGTGTGTTTTCCCACTTTGCTTGGATAACTATTACTCATCCCACAAGTCTCATTTTAAATATGGCTTCCTCCAGAAAAGTCTTTCCTGGGCTCCCCAGTCTAGGTTAAGAACTTCTCTCATGTGCTCCCGGATGCATTTTACTAATTACACTATATGGTAAGTGGCTGTTTGCTTGTGTCACAGCATGTGAAAGTGGGGAGTAAATAGTAGGTGGCAAAAACTCCCATATTTCGAAGAAAGACACTTGCAGAGAAGGAATCTGGAAACCAGGTTACAGATATAAATGATTGAGTTTGAAATAATCTGAAATAATCAAGAAATAGTTTGGTTTTTTCTTTAAGAGTTTGTTTAGAGAATCTATGAGAGAGGCTTTGAGATAATCAGTTGGAGAGGGTTGACATTTGTTGTGAAGTTTCAGGTGACAAAGAGACTGGGATTTGTCCCATGTCTAAGAAGACTAAAAGTAAATGGTTGTGGCTGAAGCTGCCTGTCTGGTGGCCGAGCTAAGATGAAGCTGCACATAGTGAAAACAAACTGTGTTTTCACTGACAACAGGGCAGAGTGCGTGCCAGGGAGGCGATGTGGGCAACCAGGCAGGGGACACTCTGAGGATAATTTTTAAAGGGACCCCACCCATCCAAGAAAGCTTTGAATTCATTGATTTTTTTTGGGGGAGGGGAGGTATCCAGTCTGCTACTAAGTTCATCTAATTAATTCCTAATTTGAGATATTTTTTCTTTATGTTCCAAAATAGAGCATAAAAATAGCTGTTTTCTAAAACATCCCATTTCTCCAAGTTCTCTGTCTTTTCATCCATTTTGTTTACTTTTTTCCTCTATTTTCTTTACTATCCTTTTAATAATTATTTTAAAATCATCATCTGCTATTTTCAATATTTGGTTTATCTGTTGATCTGCTACTGTTGGATGACTTTTTTCTTCTTCATTATGAACTACACATTTTCAGCTTCTTGTCATGTCGTGTCATTTTTAAATTGGTATACCAGACATTGAATATAAAAGAACTAATATAGATATTATTCTGCAGCTAAGGTGAGGACTTCAATCTAATCAGGAATTGAGCTAGACTATAGCTTTACTTGGTTTCAGTGCAATTCTTATTTCAAATATCTCGAAGGATATACCTGTTTTGTGCTTATTTTATATCTCTCTTTCCCCAGCAAGATTCTCTCACACAACACAGGGAGATCTCTCTCTACCTTCCCAGCCCAGTTTCCCAGCTTCTTAGAGGAACAGGAAGAAAGCCAGTAGTTGGAGAAAACTAGCTGGGCATTTGCAGTTTCTCCAGATGATAATTTGTCATATCTTCTCCAGTAGCATCTCTCTGCCTATAGCAGCTCAACACTACACCTACCTGTGTTTATGCTTGACAAGTGCTCCCAGGGAGGAAAGAGGTTGCTGATCTTCCTCACCTAGAAAAGATTTTTCATATGGAATTTAGTCCCTTTAGACTTTCTTTTCATCAGCTCATTGATGTCTTTAAAAAATATACTCCTCCTTATTTCTTATACACTAGTTTATCAAGTGGCTTTGTCTAGTTCTTATGGTTATGGTAATAGCAACAGTACACTGACATCTTCTACATAATAAATAAAGCAGTTTGCTGAATGGTTTTAAAGTCTCATTGCACAGAGGAAATAATATGCTTCTTTTCTCTCTGCCTTTATTAGATTCTTTTGTTTCAATGTTGCTGCAACATTTCCCTTAGAGTGTAAGCTTTGTGGAGGGAAAACTATGTATCTTACATAGTTTAAGGAGGAGATACAGATTCAGCATTATATCTCCTGTGCCTATCATAGTACTAGACTCATGGTTGGTGCTCAGTGAATGTTTGTTGAATGAATAAATGATCAATGTGGAAAAAGACATAGGGGTTTGAAATAAATAGCATAATGTATGGGAAAATGACAAATTATTCTTAATATTCTAAAACTAGAACTTTAAGTGCAAGGCATTGTTGGAAGATGAGGCTACAGATACAGATGGGGAAAAATTGAGGAAGAGTTTGTAAAGAGCTTGGATTTTATCTTAAGACAGCTGGTGGTTTCAAAAGGGGAAGTTACACAGCCAGTTGCACATGATAAACGGATCAATCTGGAAGAGGGGTTTAAGTGGGAGAAGGTTGATGGCAAGGAGGATGATAAAGGAGCCATTTTAGTACGATAGGCAGGAAAGGATGAGAGGCTGATTTAGACACAGGGAGGAGGGGACCAGCATGCTGGGAATATGGCAGCTTGGCAAACTGCTTCAGTACCCCCACCCCCATCTCAGACAATAACACAGAGAGTTTGTGGTGATGGGGAGTTTACCTGAGGCTTCAAGTCCTGAGGAGACAGTGCAGGAATAGAAGAGCACAGACTTATTCCTGGACAAAATTACTTATAGCAATGAGTGGACCTAAACATTTGTAGATTTTGGGAGATCTGTAAAGAGAATTGATTCCATAGCTCACTGACTGAGAGACGCTGGCCAGGTGATCCTCAGCACCCTCAGTGACATATGGAATCGTCTCGAAATTCCCAGTCCCGAGAGACCCCTCTGGCCCTCCTTAAGCTACCCTCCTGGTGAGGAAGCACCTTCCATACTCCTCTCTTCATGGGTGTCCACCATTGCCCAAGACACTGCCAGTAACCTGACATATTCGGGTGCTATAGGGACTCATACTAGGGGACGCCAGTAGGTAAAGAAAGGTCAAATGTCATTTAAAGGGCTTCAGGAGCTTGAATGAGGAAATCAAGCCAAATAAACAGAACGATTTCTTTACAGAGGAGGTTGAGTAAAGAAGCAGAGGTGAATTTAAAAATTTAAAACAATTGTAAGGAGAATCCTTTAGGAGATACAGGAAGGTATTAAAAAAGATCAATTAAAGAGACAAAGATTTCTTGAAATAAGATTTAATTCTAGACTTTAAAATGCAATAGATGACCTGAATAATAGAATAGAAAAATTCTATTATTGGTGAAAAACTAAATAAAGATCTAGATCAAATAAAGGGATATACTCATAATAAAAAACACACATAAAAACAAATGAAATTGCAAGTTAATCAATAAGGATTATGGGAGACCTAAGAGGGTAAAAATAGGAGTTTCAAAGAAGAAGAAAGAAGAGATAATAAAAATTATTTTCTGAGCAAAACTGAAGTGAGGACAGATTCAGAAAGCATTTAGGAGAGGAATACAAGAATACCCTTTGATATCATTTGATTATGTTTTCAGAAACAACTACAATCTCTCTGATTAATTTCTGTATTTCCCAAAAGTTCACTTAAAAGGTCTAATGCTTCAGATAATTTTATTTTAGGAACAAGTCTGAGATAATATTAATTAAAAACCTATCAAATTGAGTTTCTTCCTGGGAAGCTAGAGGTAAAACTACTCTAAATATTTCCAGTGCTGTGCACAGAAGAGATAAATAGCCATGGACAAGTCCACCTCCAAACCAGTTTTCCCTGCTGCCTGATGATTTACCATTAGAAATGCACTCCTTTAGGGGTAAAGCAGTATATTTCCAGAAGATTGCCAACATAAAATTTTAATTGTCCATTGACACAAGTCAATGTTAATTGGTTATAGTTTATTAGTTAATTTGTTAGCTAAAGAGAACGTGATGAGAACAGGTTGCTTGTAACGGGTAATGGGAATACTGGGTTAGATTTTTAGGGAAGCCAGACCTAGGTGAGAGGTTTTACTGGGTCTTCAGTGAGCAGAAATAGCCTGGCCCTGAGATCAGAAGAGGCAGGAACACTTAGAGAAGGAAAAAGTGATAAAAGGAGAATTGGTGAATACAAAAGACAAAATACACCAGTTTTATAAGGTTGTGGGCTGACCCAGGGTAAGATACTTTCATGTGCTTATTATCATGGTTATACATATTTAAGAAATTGTTAATAGCACAAAGGCATGCATATTGCTACCCATGCTTGTAAATTAGTTGTAATTGGCTTCAGATTTAGCAAGTATATCATACAGGATCCTGGTAGAAAATGGGTGGGAAATCCAAGGGACTTAACTGCAAAGGCTTTAATTTGAAGAGTTGAGGTCAAGGTGAAGCAAATTAACAAGGAATGGTGAGGAACCCAGGGCCTTTCCCACATTGTAGTAGGCTGATGAATGCTCTGCCCCAAGATGTCCACATCTTAAACCTCAGAATCTGTGAATATATTACCTTATATGGCAGAAGGGACTTTGTATATGTGATAAAGTTAAGATTCTTGGGATGGGGAGAAGATTCTGGATTGTCTGAGTGGACCCAATGCAATCACAAGGGTCCTTGTAAGAGAAAGACAGAGTTAGAGTCAGAAAGAAGATGTGAAGACAGAAACAGAGATCAGAGAGCATAGTGGTGAACTCTGAAAATGAAGGAAGGGGCTACAAGCCAATGACTACAGGCAGCCTCTAGAAGCTGGGAAAGGCAAGAAACAGATTCTCTTTTAGAGACTCAAAAAAAAAAAAAATGCTGCCTTGCAGATGCATTTTGGACTTCTAACCTCCAGATCTGTAAGATGATATATTTGTGCTGGTTTAATCCATTAAACGTGTGGTCATTCCTTATAGCAGAAATAACAAACTAATATACACCCCTTGGCCTAAAGGGATAAGGAAAGAGGAAGATGTTAGCAGAGCCTAGAAAGAGCTGGAGCTATGGAGGCAGAAGGCCAGATAGCAGCTGTGGCCACAGAGGAATGCAGTCAGGTCTAGCATTTCAGTCGGGGGGGTGGGGTGGGGAGAGAACCAAGACCCCAATTTCTCCCTTCTTCTGCCAGCGTCTACCACTGGCTGAGCTCAAAGTCAGCCATGGGATTCCCAAGCCCAGGTGTTGCAGGCAATGGAGGTCAGAGTCTTGGACACAGAGAGCAGCAGAGGAATCTGATAAGGAGAGGGGAGTTGGGTGGGCAAGTAGAGAATAATGAGATTTATTTATTTACTCATTCATTCATTCATTCATTCATGTATTTGGAGATGGGGTCTCTGTTGCTCTGTCTTCTAGGCTGGAGTGCAGTGTCATGAACTCCTGGCCTCAAGCCATCCTCCCACCTCAGCCTCTTGAATAGCTGGGACTACAGTTGCGAGCTGTTGTGCCAGGCAGGATTTGTGGATTATGCCATCCTTGAAATTATAATAATCATTATTTAGGCTCTTTTATACATAAAAGATTTGTACCATAATATCCCTTAGGTTAGTTATTAGAGTTTGGGAAATCACTTTTTTCCTTTCTCTTCTTTAGCCAGAAATTGTGGTTACAGCATCAATAACATAAATAGACAAACAGAAAAATATTAAATACATACATAGCTCATTATTGTTAAGTTTTAATGGTGTGGTCACATTATTGATTGTAAAGTACCAGACACATCACATAGTCTCTGTCTTCTGGAGATATCCAACTGGATTTTAGTTGTAACAGAAGTCTGAGGCCTGGGCATCAAACTCTTCAATAATGTTGTAACTCACCAAAAAGTTAGATGCAGTTAAAATTCCATGCTGAATATGTTATAATAAATATGAATATATTGGATCTTCATTGAAAGCATCTAAAAGATAGCTTCTCCATAGAGACATGAATCATAAGGGTAACCATATTATGGAAATACTAACAACTAATGTGAATTATCATACTTAAAAGTTGGAGAGGGAGATTAGGGAATATTGCCATTTCCATGAAGATGAGATCTAAAATATCTGAGTTTTTCCTACATATGTTCAGAGGGAAATAAAGTGGCAATAAATGGAGAGGTACTTCTGGGATTTCTGGGGAGATGTGATTGACAGGGAAATCCTAGTAATCCAGCCAAAATACTTCATCCCTGAAGGAAAAAGAGTGCTCATGAAATATAGTCAACAACAATTATGGAATGTTTTGCTTAAATTGTGTACTAGGGCTGGGTACAGTGGCTCATGCCTATAATCCCAGCACTTTGGGAGGCCAAGGCAGGATGATCACTTGAGGCCAGAAGTTGGAGACCAGTTGGGGAAACATAGACCCCATCTCTACAAAAAATTTAATAAATATATTAGCTGGGTGTGGTGACATGCTCCTGTAGTTCTAGATACTTGGGAGGCTGAGGCAGGAAGATCACTTGAGCCCAGGAGTTTGAGGTTGCAGTGAGCTATGATGACACCACTGCACTCTAGCCTGGGTGACAGAGTGAGAACTTGTCTTAAAAATATAATAATAGGATGGTCATGCTTGAGGCTCTGCCTCAAGGGGGCAGGGGGGCATGGGCAATATACATAGCCATAATATTTGTATCCCCATAATATGCTGAAATAAAAAAAATATAATAATTGTAATTGTATACTAGGAGAATATCAGGGATGATAGACTTTGTATTACCAAATGAATATAAAATGAAGACTATAAAATCTTTGCTCTTTTCTGTGAAGATAGTGTGATAGTTTTATGTGTCAACATGACTAGGCCACAAGATGCCCAGGTGTCTGATTGAGCACTATTTCTGGGTGTGTCTGTGGGCGTTTTCTGGACAAAATTAGCATTTGAGTTGGTGAACTGGGTAAAGCAGATGGTCCTCCCAGTATGGGTGGGCCTCATCCAATCCGCTGAGGGCCTGAATAGAACAAAAAGATGGAGGAAGGTTAAATTAACTGTCTCCTGGACTGCTTGAGCTAGGACAGTGATCTTCTCCTGCCCTTGATCCTCCTTGTTCTTAGATCTTCAGACTGGAATCTATACCATGCGTCCCCTGGGTCTTCAGCTTCCTGAATCTAGACCTAACCCTATATTTTTCAACTATATAAACCAATAAATAGTCATTTGAGTCCAGAAGAATTCTGTCTTATTACACTAAGGTATTAGGAAATATAGTGTGAGGAATGTTGATTTAATCACTGTGTTGTTTACAGTTGAGTATTGACATAAATTTTGAATCTTCATTTATGTTCAATTATGCCCTGGGTCTTGGAATCTCTTACTATCTATTAGATTACTAGGCTTCAACTTAACTATCTTATGATTTTGGTAATGAATTAGTTGATTAATTGATATGTTATTAAAATCATAAATATATTGATGGATTTATGGTAAATAAGACAGACATGTACAATTGGAAAGACATGTTAAACAAATAATTATAATAACACAAACATATTCTGCTTACAATAGCTCCCTGGTCACTTTCTCCCTGGGTAGCTGTCACTCTGGGATTAGGTTTAATCATTATCTTTGCCTCGGAGCCTTCTCTGACTCCCCAGAATAGGTTTAGGCCCCACTATTATTATAAGGTTCCCATTGTACTTGCACTTTGCCTTCCAAGTACTCATCATAGTTTTGTTAATTATTTGTGTGATGATTTGTTCAGTTTTTTTCCCATGAAAGTGTAAGTCCCATGCTCTATCTTGATCCCCAAGTTCCTAAGACCCAGCTCGGTGCTTGTATATAGTGGGTTCTCACTGATGTATCTGCACAGTGAGTGAAGATGCATGAGTATCATGTGACAGGAGAAGTCAGGGGTGCCAAGGGAACATAAAACAGAGGGAGCCACCCTGGGTTAGGGGAGCAGAGAAAGACTTCTGGAGAAGTGACATTCCAGCTGAGAGAGGAAGGACAAGTAGAAGATTTATCCAGGTGTGGGAGACAGAAGTGCACTCCAGCTAAGGGTAGCATTTGAAGGTGACATAGAAAAGGAGTCTTGAGCCAGCTTGTGAAGGATCATCTGAAGTTTTTATTATCCGGAGTTTAGACTTTATAACAACAGCAATTAGAAACTATTAAAGGATTGCGAGTATGGAAATGATACATATTTTTGCTTTTTTTTTTTAAAAAAAAATCCTGATCAGTGTGTACAGAACTGTTCAGGGGCAAGCAAGACAAGGGAGTGGAAACAGTTAGTGGATGGGATTAATTCAGGGGAGAAACAGCATGGCTTGGACTTGGAGAGTGGCAGAGGCTTTGAAGATTCCTTCAGTCACTTTTTATTCAGCAAATATTTACTGTGCACTTACTGTACCCGGCAACATTCTAGGAAATGGTGAAGTTATAGAGCTGAATAAAACAGCAAAAGTCCTTGAATAGTCCATATCTATTTATTAACTGGGAAGTGGAATGTGACAAGTGAATAAATAAATAAATTGGCAAGAAAGATACATTACTTTTGAAGGAGCAGCAAGCGGACCATCAGTGGAGTTCCCAGTACAATGGGATGGTATCGTTAGTGTCCTAGTGGAAAACAGCTGCCAAGCAATAGGAATGTCATAGGAAGAGCTGTGTAGGAATGTGACGTATGGCCCCATATACCTGGATCAAGCATATCTGAGCATGATTCAGAGATTTGAGAGACCTTCCTATAACCTCAGGATCAGGATGTTGAGGAACAGAAGCCATGTATGAAATATTGTTGTATAAAGAATTCATTAAAAAGAATGGAAGGGGCTACAGTAAAATCATTGTGAGTTTAGTCATTATAACACATTTGAAAAATCTTTAATCCTAATAAAGATTTACAAGAAGAAAGAAATATAGGATTCTTTCCTGAATGAGAAAGGAGGAGGAGGAGGAGGAGGAAGGGGAGGAGGAGGAGGAGGAGGAGGATAAAAACAAGCCTACTTCCCAAAGTTAGTGAACAAACAAAGGAAGGAAGAGGTCAAGGACTGCCTAGAGTAGAACACGGGTCCCCAGCCTTTTTGACATCAGGGACCAACTTCATGGAAGACAATTTTTCCACAGACGGGGAGTGGGAGATAGTTTCAGGATGATTCCAGTGCATTATATTTATTATGCACTTTATTACTATTATCATTACATTGTAATATATGATGAAATAATTATACAACTTACCAAAATGCAGAATCTAATGTCGCTGCTGATCTGACAGGAGGTGGAGCTTATGCGGTGATGCCAGGGATGCGGAGCGGCTGTAAATACAGATAAAGTCTCTCTGGCTGGCCTGCCGCCCACCTCCTGCTCTGCGGCTTGGTCAGAGACCAAGGCCACAGACCTGTATGGTCTGCTGCCTAGAGGTTGGGGACTTCAGGAGTAGAAGATTAAAGTTAATTGTTTCTATGTTAGAATTTGAAGATTTTTTTTCCCTTTTGCCTATCAAACTAGATACTCATACATATACACATGCTAAAGGCATTTCTGTGTTTGAACAAATCATTTCCTTTGTATGGGTGCTTTTTGTAATTCAACCTAGTCCTTCTTCTTCAACATGTACTGAGGTCTAAGTGTTCAATTTAGAACACAAGCTTTAATAACTCAGAGATGTGTCATTTGTGAGAAGTCTTGCCTATAGAAGGGCTCATTTGAGAATTAGGCAGAAAGAAGATACGAAACAAAAAAGTACAGTCATCCCTTGGTATTCATGGAGAATTCCATGAATTGTGTTCTAGGACACCGCCAACCCCCCTCCTTATAGATAGCAAAATCCACAGATGCTCAAGTCCCTTATATAAAATGGCGTAGTATTTGCATTTAACATACGCAATCCTTACATATATTTTAAATCATCTCTAGATTATTTGTAATACCTAATATAATGTAAATGCTATGTAAATAATTGTTGTAGTATACTGTTTGGACAAAGACAAGAGAAAAATTTCTATACATGTTCAGTCCAGACACAACTATCCATTTTTTCCCCCAAGTATTTTTGATCTGTGGTTGGCTGCATCCAAGGATGTGGAACCCATGGATGTTGTGGGCTGAATGTATTAATAGAAAAGTGGAAACATCCTAAGATTTATGGGTGTTTTAATTGGCCAGCGCCTTCCCTCTTTCCTTCCGAAGATGTATCATAACTTGTGAGCAATGTTAATACTTTCGCCACAATTCTGAATAGGGGCTTTTAAAAAGCTCTGGAAAGGTTTCTTTAGCTATGAAGCTAACACTTAACTACATCATCAGCTCTGTGTAACATCTCTCTTTCCTGACTGTTGGGTGAGCCCTCCTGGGTTGCTTGCTTCTGGCTGCATACCCCTTCACTCTTTTCTCTGCACTGTTATTTTCTATAAAGTCAGAGTTGGTGTCTATAGGTTCTCTGCTGCCACGTTCAGGTTCAAGACCTGCTTCACTCAAAGCCACTTTGAAGCTACAGAAAGGGATCTGGGAAGGGGGTTCTGGAATTGTCTAAGTCTTTCAAAATTCTATGGGAAGCTATATTTGGAACCAAGACAGAGGCTAAACCCTCAAGATCCCTGAGGATGTTCCTTGCTGAATTTTTTTTGGGGGGGGGGC
>VBSM01003176.1:60482721-60505215 GCA_008086735.1 Cheirogaleus medius
TAGGAAAAAAAAAAATGAGCGCCGCTTGCACTTGGGCATCGACCCTTTCGTTCCCTTCCCGCCCACCACCTGGTGGATGTTGTTCTCTGGGCCTGGCTTCCTTGCAGGTGTGTTCTGGACCACAACGCTGAGGGTGCACACAGAGCGGAAGGTCGCGGTGCGCGCTGTCCGGATGCGCAGGTCGCCCAATGGGCAGAATGACATAGTGCGACTAGAAGCGCCGGGTCTCAGGACAGGGGCTCTGCTACTGCTGGTTCTGCTTTGTCCTGTGGGGCTCCGTTCGCGCGGAATGAAGGAACAGGGACTGCCCCACGTACCTTCCAGGGAGGTGGGCGGAGGACGGAAGCAAGGTGTGTCTGATGATGGCACAGCCTCACTACAATCTGGAAAAAACCAACCTTCGGAAAAGATGAAGAGGTTTTTGCACGATGGCTCGGAACTGCAGGGAGATAGTAGAAAGGAAGGGGTAAATTTGTAATATTATGCTTTCTGGTGGTTATGCTTTTGTGTTTTCTTGGAAATTGCAGTGCAGTTGGTTGGATTCATTCAAATATTCTTGTCTGGTGCTGTGAACTCTTTCTCAGAGGAAGTGGGGGGCTGACTGTGCATTTTTTTTTATGGGAAAAGAAAGTTGGGTTTGGACTTCATTCGTTTTCAGATTCAAAGGTGATTACTAAACCAAACTGGATGCATCAAAACATGGCATTGCTTGGATAGTATGGGTTTTTGGCAGTATGGATTTTTGCCATGTGCCAGCGTCTTGAACTCCATTACTTTTAATCACAGGCTTGTTGTTAAGCATTCATTATCCACTAGTTTGCATTTTTATAGAACTAGTATGATTATTGACTAGAAAGTAGAAATGCTATGAGCAATACTTTGTAAAATTTGCATTTAAAAATAATCTTTACCCATTGAGAGAATTTCTTTTTCTAAAAAGACATCTTTTGAGTTGTTCGTTTACTTGCAAGATAGATTACACAAGCCTATATGAAAGTGACTAAATGTTTTTCTTTCATTAGAGTACGTTGCAGTAAAAAATGAATGGTTTATCCATTTTCCCATCCAGCATTTTGTGTTAATAACCCCATTTAATGTCTGTGCTTTGAGTGCTTGCATTGTGCAGGGCACTATTAAATGCTATGGAATATGAGTTAAGAATCATTTATTCAACACACAATGTCCACCTACTGTGTGCATGGTGCCAAGTAATGAAGGGGCCTCCAACCAAAGACTGTTAAAATTCTTAGTGAAACCAGAGCAGCATTCAGAAAAAGGACCCAAGATGCAGTAGTTCTCCACTTTTCATCTTTCCTAACACCTTATGGAGATGGCATTTTCGTTGTGGTAACAGTGAGGTGAGTGTTCAGCACTGAAAGAGCAGTAGGGAATGAAGGAGCTCTGGGAACCATGAGCAGCTTAGCTTGTCAGGAGATATTGGAAATCGGTGGCATAGCCATGTAGGAAAGTGTGGCCTGCTGGGTTCTTGTTACAGTTGTTAAGCTTCCCCACAGAAATTTTCAATGGTCAGGTGAGCTAAGAGGTCTGGCCTTCTGATGAGCACCTATCATCGTTCTGATGATCACCTGTCGTCATTTAACAATATTAATGTCACATGGATAATAACGAAACACTCAAAACCTTTTTCCAAAGTAAACATAGGTGTTAGTAAGCCTCGCTGGAAATTTTTCATTTGGAGAATTTAATGTCATCAGATTTGGGGTACAGTTTTCCTGAATACCATGACAATTGGGTTTTCCTAAGACTTATGCAAGATATTGTAGCTATTATTTTGAACTCAATTTTGTACTGCATTTTTAAAAGGCCATCTTTTTCAGTAAACAAGTAATATTAGGAGCAATGTGTTCCTATGGCTACCCAGCTAGATCTGGTTGCATTTTACTAGGTATTATATCCTTTGTTACCTAAATGATCCCTAATCATTCAGAGACACATTGTAAAATCATTACAAATAAAATGCTACATGTCAGGAGTTTGTTTCAAAATAATTGGTGGCTAGGGCGGGGCGTAGGGAAGTGTTTGCTTATAGATGAAACAAGTTTTGCCAAACATTGATAATAGTTAAAGCTACAAGAATTCTGCAATTCTTTCTACTTTTATATGTGTTAGAGGCCTTCTTTCAAAGATCTAGCTAAGAGAATAGACACAATTTGACCTGCCACTGATTTAACATTTTCACTTATGTCAGCTCCTTTGGATTAGAACTTGGTGCCAAATAAGAAGTGGTAGTAGTTTGATTTCCACTAAAGTTGTGATCAACTACTTGGGGTTTCTGAATGCACTTGAATGAGAATGAAATAATGCAGTATTAGGTAACATGTTTGTAGTTTACAGTAAAAAAATAATAAAAGGAGTCAGTTTTATTTAAAGAGGGAGGAGAGAAGGTAGGTAAATCCTCAAGAAAAAGAGTTTAATTCAGTTTTAAATGCATTTAGAAGAATGCCCAGAATAGTATAAAAATTACAGTGACTATTTAAAAAAAATTTCCCTTTTCAACTCATGTTTGAACAGTTAAAAATGAATCAGCCTCCTGAATGTTTGCAGATTGCCTGTGCCTAGATTTTTTTTAAAAAAAATATATGTACTAGATCCAATGTAGATTGGCTTTTTCTCCACCATCCTGCCAAAGAGAAAATAGCATGTGGCTTGTCCTATATATTTACCACATAGTATTCATGCTTCGGTTTACAAAGAAAAAAGAAACCCTTTCAAAAAGTTGTTTGTAAAATTTGTGTGTGTGTTTTTAACATTGGTATAACCACATTCAAAGTTTAGAGTTTAGCTGTAAGATAAGCTTTTCAGAAAACTCAAGATCTTTTGCTCTTTTAAGTTCTTCCCTTAATTTCCCAATATGCACCAACCATCCTCCCTGGCTGTCACCCACGACACTAGTCACTACTGAAAATCAGATGTCGAGGTGTGCAGGCTGCTTGTTTGAAAAACAGATAACGAAGTAGCACAAATGTCAAGCATCCTGCCTCATTTAACCCTACAAATGATTAGGTTTCAAGGAAGTTTAAGAAAAAAAAAAGACTGAGTTTATTTCATAAGCACTATCTCATCTGATAAATGCGTTTTAAATGTCCATTTAAAATCAGATATTCAAGATTTATTTAATGTTTTCAGGCATGTCTAGGTACAGGGAATCCATTTTATAACTCAGTTTACTGTGATTTTTTTTTGTGAATTTATGTGTTCCTCGGTTGAATGTACATGCCATGAAGGTATAGCCTGCTTTGCTCACTACTTTACTTGTAGCATCTAGCCCAGAGCCTGGCACATTTAACTTACTGGAAAGGCTTTTCAAATGACTTGCAGCACTACAAATGTGTCCATTTCTAATTTTTAATATGTAAATTATCAAAATAGTAGCTAACATAGTGTAACATTTCAGTCATTCAAAGCCTCCAACCAGATTGCTGTTTACCAGGAGATAGGTTGTTTGGGAGGAGATACAATCGTTCAGTCACTTGATGAGCATTTGTTGAGTGTCCAGCACCAATCTGGCTTCCAGCCCTGCAGTTTCTTCAGCATAGAAGGCCATAGCAGTAGAGGTCCTCATTTTCCTGTGTGTGTGGTTGACCTTGTACCTCCAAACCTCTGTTCCTTCCTTTTCTCCTGGTCTCCATTTTCAGGAAATGAGAACTGCAAGAATGAGAAAGATATTTGATTATAGGTTAAAAATAGATTTCTTTTTTTTTTTTGAGACATAGTCTCACTCTGTTGCCCAGGCTAGAATGCCATGGCATCAGCCTAGATCACAGCAACCTCAAACTCCTGGGCTCAAGGGATCCTCCTGCCTCAGCCTCCTGTGTAGCTGGGACTACAGGCGTGAGCCACCACGCCTGGCTAATTTTTCGTTTCTATTTTTAGTTGCCGGGCTAATTTTTTCTATTTTTTTAGTAGAGATGGGGTCTCACTCTTGCTCAGGCTGGTCTTGAACTCCTGACCTTGAGCGATCCTCCCACCTCGGCCTTCCAGAGTGCTAGGATTACAGGCATGAGCCACCGTGACCGGCCGAAAATAAATTTCTAATGTGTGATCCTTAAGTAAAGAAAATTAGTGAGTATATTAAAACTAATTATGCCATGCATTCTTGATTTCTTCTGGGAAAAACAATTGATGAGGTTTTATGCATACTTTAGCTTTTGCCTTCCAAAACTGTGGTTCTCAACTTTGCATTTGCATTTGAAGTGCTTGGGAAAGTGTCTACAAGTGGACCCTACCCTTAGGGATGTTGATGAAACTGGCTGGTGGGGGGTGGGAGGGTGTAGGGTGGGGTGGGCATGGGATCTGGACATGGGCATTTTTTAAGAGCAAAGGGATAAAATCTTTGCATTGAAGTTATTTGCATCAAATCATTAACCTTTATTAACTGTTGCAGTAGTTTCTACTAATTGGTGTTACTTGTGAAAAAATTTTAAAATTGGTGTTCAGGGAAATTTGGAGTAATTTTAATAGCAGAAAAATCTATATTTGTATAGTTGACATTTTAAAGCAGTACTTCTCAAACTTTAATGTCTATAAGAACCACCTGGGATGTGGTTAAAATGCAGATTCCTAGGCAGAGATTATACATTTCTAACACGCTCCCAGAGAGCCCATGATGCACTGGTTAGACTACACTTTGAGTACCAGGAATACGGGGGACTGCTGCTTTTGTTAGAAGGCTCTTAGCTTGTTGTCGGAACTCAAGCTTAACCAATCTTAGGGTCCCCAGGCATTTCCCCACTCAGGCCACATTGTTCCTTTAGCTCAGCAGTTTTCTGGTGGTGAGCCAACTGAGGCCTCTGCATTTTCTTCTTTCCTGAGGTCTGAACGCAATGACCCTTCCTATCAGTTGCCGAGGCTTTTCTGGTCTTGTGGGAAACTTATTGGCGTAAGTGAGGCTTTTTTTAAAAAAAAAAATGTACGATTGAAAGTTTTCCTTAGATAAAAACTCACATATTCTGACTTGTACTGGTTATTCTAAAGAAAATATGAAACATGACTGTGGGTTGCGAGTAGTTTTGCTTCATGGTGGTACCTCTCCCATGATTATTTATAATTCTTACATTTACCAGACTAGAATATAAAATTTGTATCAGTGGCTGCACATTGGTTAAAAGGCTATCATTTCATTTTTGAGAATTTCAGATGTAGATAGGCTACTTTCCAGTTTATTTCTGATGGTTGGGTAATGAACTGGCACATCTTTCTGATTACTTTTTAAAAGATAATTAGACCAAGGAAAGAGAGACTTGGTATTAATTTGGATTGAGTTTTGGTTCTTGTAAACTTATGTAGTTTTCCTTTTTTTCCATCTAGCTTGTACCTACTAATAAACAAATGAACATGAAGTACCTTGAATATTTGAAAAAAGAAGACAAGTTAAACTATTATTATTAAAACAATTGATAGCTAATTATCATTACCCTTTATTTTGCATCCAAAACCACTACAAAGGCTTGTCAGAGCCCTGGGAGGAGCAGGCGGACAATTTAAATAGTAGTGTTTAAAGAAATGCTTATGCTGGACACGTGTTCTAACCAAGCAATCAGCTAATACCTTGATGGGGACATTTTAGGTGGGACAATACCTTACATCACAAGAATCTTAACATCCCCAGTACATATCTGTATGACCTGCCCAGGTAGCCTGCCCATCTCAATTCGTCACCTAATATCACCTGCACACATTCCCAAACACCCCTAATAGATGTACCACTCTAGGTTGAGAAACACTGATAAGAGGTTCAACAAAAAGAGAAATCATGCTTCTGGCTTCAGGTTTTGTTTGGAGCTAAGAAATGAATTTCTCTCTCCCTTGTTTAGCTGATTAGAATATACATTGATTAGGGGAAAAGGCCAGGCAAATGTGGTGGTTAAAGATGATGCTAATTTTGCCTGATTTATGTAGGCTTCATGATTTGAATATCCAAGTGGGCTTCTGAATCCCATCTAGTAAATGTTGCAAATGACTTAAATACAAAACACTTTCTCTACCTGCAGTGACCATAGGTGACTTCCTTGATGTCCCTCCCCTCTGTGAGGACTTTTACGTTGTCAGACAATTTTGAGAATTTCCCCTATGCATCACATGTGCATACTTTCATTGTTAACCCACAACTGAACTGATTGACTGTGCCTTGTGCTGTGGATGATAGTCAGCTACTCATCAAAATGAATTAGAAGAAAGTACCTAATGGGTACAATGTCCATTGTTTGGGTGATGAATACCCTAAAAGCTCTGACTTCAGCACTATATAATCTATGCATGTTAATTGCACTTATACCCTATAGAAAGGAAAAAAGTCAATATTTCCACCAATCCAAGGATAATTGTATTACCTATTAATTGTCAGGGACATAAAAACTTGAGTGAATGAATTATTTGTTCTTAAGTCATATTTTTAAAAATAGCAGAATGACTAATGATAATCACTCTAACATCCTTACTTTTTTCCCCCTCAGATGGATCCTAATAGAATATCAGAAGATGGCACTCACTGCATTTATAGAATTTTGAGACTCCATGAAAATGCAGATTTGCAAGACACAACTCTGGAGAGTCAAGACACAAAACTAATACCTGACTCGTGTAGGAGAATTAAACAGGCCTTTCAAGGAGCTGTGCAAAAGGTAAGTCCACAGGGAGGTTGATAAGTCAAGGGCCCTTGCTGACTCTACCAATACTGAAAATTAAAACTGGCTAAGTGCTATTGACTCTGTTCTTTTTATTTTAATACTTTGTAAAAAAGCTAAAGGGAATGTTTTAAAGAGATTAGCGGAATTCTTTTGAAGGTGGTAGTGGCTGATTATGGGGACCGGAGACATTCATGCAAATATTGTTTACTTCCTTTTCTTTTTTCTTTTTAAGAGGATGGATTTAAATTAGCACTTGAAAGGAGGATAAAGGTGGCTTGTGGATAGTCTCTGGGTCAGTTTGCTAGTCCCTGACCTGAAAATCTACCCCTCCCTTCATAGGACTTTCTGGGAGTTATTTCCTTTACATTTGGTTTTGTAATGGTGGAATCTCCTATTTCACATCTGTTGATCCAGGAGTCTGTTGAGAAGCTATTGTAACTGTTCCTTGTTGTCATCTGTGGTGAGGAGGTGAGTAAGCAGAGCAGAAAGTGATGTCCTGGGTGAGGTGGAAATTCTGTGTCCGTTTTCTCATTTTCTGGGTGAGCTGGGTGACAAGAGAGGACGTAGAGGCAGAGAACACCAACAACTCCTTTTATGCTGACAACTCCAATTGAAAAACACTGTAATAACTGCCTGTTTTACTTTCCTGAATGAAGCCACCTGACAATTGTGCAGCCTTGGAATTATTTTATTTACTGACTTCACCAAAAACTGGATAGACCCCAAACAATGACTCCAGTGCAGAACACCTGTGTGCACTGCATACCTGTATGCACATTGCATGTATTCATGCATACACCTATACATCCCAACCTCTATTTGATCACTCTAGAGACAATTCATTCTGAAGTTCTCAAAGCCCTTAAATCTAAACTAAATTTAGTTTAATTTTTAAAAATCCACATATAGTGATAGCATTTTTTTAAAAAGAGGATGTGTCAGAGGTGAAGGTAGGGAGATGGGGCTGTTTTGTAAAACCAACTAATAAAAGTAAATGCCTATAACATCCTTAATGTTGAGATTTGCTGTATTTTATCAAATCTAAGATACCACCAATTTTTATCCTACTTTATTGTTTCATGTATCACTAAGAAAAAAAAAGTTGACTAGATAATTAACTATGATTATCATAGATTGTGAGTTGCCTCTTAATTTCAGAAATACTAAAATATAAAAAAATGTGCATCATCGAATCAATGGAGTACATATTATTCTAACATCTATAAGAAAGCACATTGCTTATGAAAATTATTTTCTCATTATAATTAGTATATAGGTGCTTAGCTTTATGCAGTAGGTGCATATTTTTAAATGTGGGTTTAAATTCACTGGTATTTTTTCTTATATTATAATTTTCGATCTATAGCAACAGCAATTCTGCTACTCTATTCATTTTCATTGTTCTGTTTTGTATTTCATTTTCATTACTCTGCTTTTTACCCCGTTTGTGAAGCTTGTCTCTCAAATACTGATTAATCTGTCTATAAACAACAATTTACATATACTAGAGGTAATCTACTAATTCAAAACTGAATCCCTTGTTAAGGTAATTCTGGTTAGGCAAACGGTGTGTCCTAATTTTCTGTTTAGATTGGCCCATATTGTGTCTCTTTAAAATGAAGAGGCCAACTTTTAATTTCATTGGTGTCCTGATTCTTAAAGATTATTCTTTGAGGTTCTTGTGGAACAATAAGTATGCAATATTAGCCAAGATTGTTTTGAAAATAAATAATTTTAAGAACAGATACCATTAACATTGATTTATGAGCATGCAAGAATGGTTCAATTCCAACAGATCCAAGGACAAAAACATATTATTATCATTTCATAGATCCTGAAAGTGACTGACAGAATTTTATATCTATTTATCTTGTTTAAAATCCATCAGAAAACAGAACCAGATGGATTCTTGATGCTTTTAAAAATATCTCAAACTAAAAGTTAGCTGCTGATGGAAAAGGTTTCTTAAAGTCAGGAACAAAACAAAGATGCCTACCATACCCACACTATTTATCGTTGTTCTGAAGATGCTAGCTAATGTGATTACACAACAGAATGACATAAGAAAATACATACAGAGAAAAGGAGGTGGAATTTGCATGTGATATGACTGTACACTTAGGAAAATTCAAAAGAAAAAGCGAAAGGCTGTAGGCAAAATAAAATAAATCAATTCATAAAAATTAATAAGTAATAATCACTACCTATCCACATTTCAAACAATAATTAGAAAACATGAATTAAAGATTCCACTCATAGTTTTCATTATTGTAAGACTCTTTTGGAGACATAGTGCCTCATTCCACATGAGTAATACTAATGATGAGAAATTCAGTATCTGGCAAGCCGGAAGGAGAAAGGTTTGTGGACAGGCAAGAATAATTAACTACTCTTAAAAAAGGCAAATAGTCTTAATTATACTAATAGATTTTTACAACTCACAGGATGAGTAGAACTTTATTTCATAAATTTCACATTTGCTTTTGTTGTACTATAGAATCTTAACCTTTTCACATGGGTAATATTACATATAAGTAATCCTTTTTTAAGAATAAGGAGCTGTTATAATATACCAACGTGTTTTTGGAGGTAAAAGGTGCCATTTATTTCCCCTAGACAAGATCTTTAGGAAGGAGATGAGCCTTAGACATACCTTATCATTAGAATCAACCAATGTCCACTAAGTGTACATACTGTGCCAGGCACATTGCCGTATCTTCTCCTATATCCAAGGATTTATGCTTTTCTTATCCTAGTCAAATAAGGATTTGCCAAATGTGTTATCCTTTGATGAGAATTATTGGTTAATGTGACATTCTACACATCTTGCCAAAATAATCAGATTTCTCATTTCTCTTGCCAATGCTGAAAATAGGGTAGACACATTAGGCATTCATAAGTAGGTTTGTATCTTAGTTCTAGTTTTAATATAGATATTGAATTAACCCGTAAAACAAAATTACATGTGTGGTTGCAATCATTATTGAGAGATCAACCCATCCAGTGGTAACAGATACCAGACATAAACACAATATCACATTATATGTGTGCAAAAAGTGGTGTTTACCCAGCCCGTCTTTGGTCAGACATGTAATGCTGTTTTTTTCCTCCTTTTTTGTTTGTGGCTGGGTTTGCTTGGCTTTTTCCCCCCCTTTAGCACAGAACTCTGAAAGCCTCTCAGTGATCCAACTCTACCAACTACAATTTATAAAGTCTATCATAACAATCTATGACAATAAAGAAAAGCCTAGCACAGATATGGTGTCTGATTTATAAAGCGATTCTTGTTTCCAGTTTTGGCAGCCTCCCTGGCTTCTGCCAGCCAGGAGGGTAGAGAGGGAATAGTAGTGAGCTCAGGCCCTAATGAGAACTGCCCCACACGGCAGGGAGGACACTTAGCCCTCAGACCTCCCGAGAAGTCTCAGTGTCTCAGTGGAAAACCATCTGTTTACACACTAACTATACATTCTGAGTACTCAAGCTATAACTCCACTTGACTTTAGAGTGCCAGGGTGTTGATTTGATATTGCACACCTGTTTGTAAAAAACTCCTGAAATTTACTTACAGTGGTAGTTGAAAGATTGATATGCAGGAGAGAAATCAATATACAAATTACACAAATCAGTTTGTTCTCCAAAATGGGATGTTCACTGCTTTCAAGATGATCCCCTAGGATATTGGAAGGAAGCATGGGAACTTATCTGTGTTATTTATTTTTTAATATTAGCTTTTAAAAGCTGTGTTTCAGTAAATATTTTGCAATGTACATAACCTACAGGAGTGGTTTTATTTAAATAATAAATAAATATGTACTTTTGAGAGCATTAAAATTGTGTCCCTAATAGAGGTGCACGGTCAAAAATATTAAGAGGTCATGGAATGAAGCTACCAAATCTACTGGGACAAAGACTATAGCTATTTTGTGCACAATTTGAATATATCACACCTAATTTTGTCTCAGAAATCAATGAATAAAAGAACAGATAAATGATTGATGACATTGAACTCTGTAAACTAATATTTTTGAATAGAAATGGGACATCAACCAACTAACTTATAAAGCCATTCAGAACTTTATAAACCTGGCTCTCATTGATCTGATGTCTTACCAGTGCCACAATTGATAATTATGAACATTATAACCTGAGACGATAATGCTTCAATGCGTTAATAATAATACAGTAATAATACAGGTTCATTTTTGGTAGAAGTTGTCTCCAGCTAAACTTCATACTTTGGTCACATTGCCTTTCGGTTTCTTTGCCTTTCCATAGCCTGTTAACTATGTAGAGGCTGGCTCATAATGTGAGCTAAAAACATGATTCTGGCTCTCTCTATAAGTTTAATTTGATAAAACTCTCTAATTTCACTCCAGAATACAAAAAACCAGTGATGATATTGTAATGACTACCAGTAAGTTATCTTGTTGGCATATCCTTGACAAACCATTTCCTGGAATGCAAGCCTCTGAGCATCTAAAGCAGTGGTCCCCAACCTTTTTGGCACCAGGGAGAGGTTTCATGGAAAATAATCTTTCCAAGAGGGGGAAGGCAGAGCTCAGGGCTCAGGCCATGGTGCACCAACTGGTTCCTAACAGGTAGTGGGCAATGAGCATTCCCTGGTATTCACTAAACCCTATTTGAGTAGGAAAGTGGATTCACTATATGAGCAAGAGTTAACTCTGAGAATATGCAAGCCTATAAAAAATCTTAATAGTCAAGATTGTGTTTTCTAGAGGTTAAAATACTTTAAGATTATTTAGATTATGAGAGAGAGAGAGAGAGAGAAATTTAAAAGTAGATTTAAATCATTCATCTTTTTGAGGAAGTTTCAAAGGTCTGTTTAGACATATTCATCTGTGATCATTGAATAAACCTTGATTGTCACTTGCACAGATTTGCTAGATTTTGTAGATGCAGGATATTAATTAAAAATCAGAAACGTAATCAATTAAGTGATTGTGTTTTCTCCATATGTAAAGCCGATCCCTTAGAATTCCAATTTCCGTTATTATAAAAAGCCCCATTTTTAAAGTAAATAAGACATCAATTAAAATTTAAGTAGATTGCAACTACCTGTGAAATTGTAATCATTGAAGTTGTTATACAGCCATTATTTCTCATTTGCTTTTTAGTTTAAAAAAGGGAGTGGGGTAATTAAACCCCATTCATTGTCTTTGTATACAAGAGTATATGTCCCAGGAAAGTTTCTCATAAACCCACAAGGAATCTTGGGTTTTGGGGCACTGATGTTCCCAAGTCAAGATGTTAGTCATGTAGTGGTTTTCCAATAGGATTTCGTCTCTGTTTGCCATAACAGTTTTGGGAACTGCAATTCAACCCCAATCACATTTAGCATTTATAAAAGCTGTCTTTATGGGAAAGCTGAAGTAAGACCCACAGAGTTTTCCTACAAAACCAAGGCCATCTACTGTCTTTTGCCCAACAATAAGCTACTGGCTGTGTTCTCAGTCTCAGGGGCTACCCAGGGAAGAAGGTAGGAGGTGGGAGGGTTTGCAAGAGGGAAATTAGTAATACCAGCGAGTGCTGATGTCTGAGGTAGGCTTATCTTTGTGCTATAAGTACCCTAGGATGGAAGAAAAGATATTCTGGGTTGACACCTTTAAAGAAACGGAGAGCTAGAGAGATGTGTCTGAAAAAAGAACATTCATTATGTGGCCTGAGATCTTGGGCTAAGATTCCAGAAGAGGGTGAAACTGAGGGGTCTTGGTTGGGGACTATGAGGAGAAGGAATAAATTGGATTGTTCTACCAGGAGTGGCGTATCCTAGGAGAGGTACAGCCTGTATCACTGGAGAGGAAGATGTGCCCTAGAGCAGTGTTTCCCAAATCTGCTGGATCATAAGACAAACTTGGGGCTCTCGTTTAAAGAAAAATAAAGCTCCCAGATCCATCACCGGAGATTCTGATTTGGTAGTTCAGGGGTGGACCCTCTGTCTTCTTCAAAGCATCCCAGGGAGAGATGAGAGCCACTGGTGGACAGGAAGCCATTCATGAATGAAGTGACTATATTTGAAAAGTCGGATCAAGCCTGTGTGGTGTGGAAAAGGAGGGTCCTGGAAATTGTAGAGACTGTCTGTATCTGAAATGACCAGACAACTGAAATGACCTGACCAGTTCAAGTTTGCTTGAACTTTTTGCAGTTCGGCATCTGTAAGAGTTCCATTGTCACTTAGTTTCCTTATCACGGGGGTGCTACCCCAGTCCTCAGCCTTCGCCTTTCAAGAGCTCTAGGTAGTGGTGGTGGTGACGGTGGTGATAGCGGCAGTAGTAAACATAATAATTATACTCTCAAGGCTCATATTTATCAGAAAGTTTGAGTGAACTCAGAACTCAGTGCCCATAGCTACTTCTCCTTTGATCTGCTCTTTCATGGTGAATGTCAGTGCCATCATCTCTGCCATCCCAAACCAGAAGCCAGAAGATGGTCAGTTACTTTTACTCAATAATCCTTCACCTTACCCCATCCTGTGAATTCGACCTCCTTACAAAACCTTCAAGTATTCTTTCTACTCTGTTCACGATGGTGGGTCACTTTAATTTAGGCCACCGTCATTGCTTGCCTGGGTCGTTGCAACTGGCCTCCCTGTCTATGGTCTCCTGCCTCTGGCCCATCCTCTCCAGAGCTGAGTGATTTCAAAAATGCATATCTGAACATGTCACTCACTTTTCTCCTTGAAATATCCTTCAGTGGATCCCTGCAGTCGTCAGGATGAGGTGTGCGCCGCTGAACATGCAAGCAAAGTTCTCTGTATTCTGGAAAGCCTCGTCCCCAGCCCTGCGTCTCCAGGCCCATCCCCTGAGTGCTCCATGTCATCAGCCCCACCTTGACTTGTGCTCCCTGGCCCCACCATACTGCAGCGCTGGAACATCCCCAGCCCGGCTGCACCCTGTCTCCTCTCTGCCTCCCTGCTGTGGTCAGTAAGCACACGAGGGCCATGAAGATGTCTGTCCTGGGAACTCAGTATCCTTAGCAACACAAGATGTCTGACCCCTAGCAGGCAACAATTCATTGAGTGGGTGGATGAATGGATGAGAGCCTGTGTGCATAGCCCTTTCGATGCCATTCTAGACCCTTCTTTGTGTAGTCAGTTTTCTAATTGTCTTTCAACATTCAACTCAGGCATTAGTTCCTGAGGGAGGGCCCCACTGAGGTCTACATCTGCTGGTGCGGTTAGGATCCCTCCCGGGCATACCCAGGGCTTCTTGTAACAGCGCTAACCACACGAGCCTGGGGTTGGGCTCACTCAGACGGGAGCTTTCCAAGGACTCGGACTGTGTGCTGTTTCCTTTCCAGCCCCAGGGCCGGCATATAGCTGGTGCTCCACAAAAGTATAAAGAACAAGTTCAAGGAATAAGCGAGTGATCTGTGCCTATCTCTGCCCTTGGAGTCCTGGGGTGGCTGGTTGTTTAATATGGCCAGAAGCTAGCCGCAATATCAAGTCAGAAGGTTCATAAGTGGCTGGAGGTCGCTTGCAAGCCGTGGTGCTTTCTTGTTTCTTCTAGTGGGGAGCCTCTTCCCTCTTTGGAGCAAGAAGACATTAGGGACCTTGGGATGAGGGTTCTTGTTCACTGGCAGCCTTGGCCCTTCCCTTCCTGGCCTCATTTGTCTACAGCAGCTGGCCTGGTACCCCTCTGCTCCCTTTTGGATCTCATCCTTAGCAGAGGAGACGAGGCTTTGTAAATGAGGAAAGCACTGCCAATGCAAGGTGGCATTATTCTTTTTCAAGTGGCAGAGGAAAGCAGAGACATGGTAAATAGCACAGTTAGCCCAAGATGCCACACTGCAGTTACTCTGTCAAACCCTTAGATTAAACTTTTTTAACGAGTACGTGGTGTTAGACATTTTAAAATTGGGCTCTTTATGAAGACTAATATTGCTGTCATAAGGCTACTTTATGAAAACCCAAGGGGACCTTTAACTGTAGTAGAAGCTTCCTCATTTAAACCATGAAGGTTAAACAATAAAAACTAGTTTTCTATTCCCAGCATACCCATCACGCTGCCAGGAAAAGCATCACTCTGCTTTACAAAAACAAGGGCACACGATTCTGTATCCCTTTGGCGGGTAGAGTCCGTTAGCTGGCTGCAAAGATGTGTCTTTTCCAATTGGCTGACTTCTTTTGAAGAAATGGTCTGCCGGTGACGGTGTTTAGGGTGGGGGGAGGCTAACCCACATCTTGGTAAAGTTCTTCACTGAGAATTTCCATAGATGGGATGGGATGATGGCGGCTGACTCAGGAGGTGAAGAGGTAGGAGGTTAAGAGTGAGGTGGCAGTGCAGGGTGTGTAGAATCCTTGTGGAGAAGACTTTGGCTTTGGGAGAATTTTTCAGAGTTTTATATAAAAAGTACAGAATTATGAGGGTCAAAATGTAAAGTTACAAATCCAAGTCGGAGATGGCGTTTACCTTCAGGATTAGTGGGGTCTATACTCCATCTACCTTCTCCCCTCCCATCTACTTGCTGGGCTGCTGGACCCCTCACGCACCTCACGTCCCCCACACCTTGGGAATGTTGAGGGGCTGCCTTCTCCCCTGCCCCAGGGCTGCTGTCCTCTCCTCTCCTGGTGCCTTGCAGGGCTCTGCTCTAAAGAACCTGGGCTGAGAAGGACAGGACCCCCTGTGATCTTTTATAATATGTATTTAGGCAACACACTGCTCAATGGCTCCCACTCACAGTTCTTTGCTTTGGGGTTTTTTGAGCTGTCACCACTGACTCTTAGTAAGGAACTGGGGGTCACCTGCTCCATCCAGGTGCATAGAAAGTGTTCTGCCTGGGATTAGGAGGTCGGTGTGAGCTTTAGGAGAGGGAGGATAGTGAGAGATAGAGACAACTATTCTAAATCCTATCTCTTTAGTTGCTGCACAACGCCTGATGGCTATTCTTTCTGTGTCCTGTAAACCAAAAACGCCATGGAAATAAAAGATTTGCAATTAAAGATGAGATACTGATCAAACACTAAGGAATCTTTCTGAGGAGCAGTGAGTGCAAAAGCCTGCATGAACAGGAGGGCTGGATTCTGGCAGGTAGAACTCTCAGTAGTTCCATGTGGCTGGAACCTATGGTGTCCCATAGTGTCCTTAAGGGTGGTGGGGTTTCGGGGTACACAGGAGGAATAGCAGGAGAGCCTGGAGTGGTAACCTTGCTAAATGAAAACTACTGACACCAAATGTGTGGGGGGTTTCCTCACATTAAGCAGCTTTCCAACTCTTTGGATGCCAACTGGGTGTTCTACAATTCAGTTATGCCACTAGCCACTGCGAGTTAGCACAGACTTCATAGGTTGAGGACTCAGTCTGATAAGACTGTCCTACTTCAGATGCTAGTCTCAAGTCCCAGGCTGTTACCTGTACCTCTGACAATCCAGCTACAAATTGGAGGTTCCCACCACTCCCCCTCCTCAAGTTCAATAATATTGATGAATGGCTCGTAGAACTCAGTAGAACACTTTACTTACTATCAGGAGATGCACAGGGCCAGGTGTGGGCAGGGGGAGGCCGGTGGAGCGGTGCCTCTCAGGGCAGGCCACCCTCCCGTGCCTTGATGTGTTCACCAGCTTGGAAGTGCTCTGACTCCCGTTGTTTAGGGGTTTTATAGCACAGTGGCTTCATTACATAGCCACGCTGATTAAATCACTGGGCGTTGGTGATGGACGTCAGCATCCAGCCCATCTCCTCTCGTGGGACGGAGGTGGGATGGGGGTGTGGGCACCCAAAGTTACAATTCTCTAATCACGTGGTTGGTTCCTCTGGTGACTAACTCCCATTCTCCAAAAATCACCTCATTAGCATAAACTCTGGTAAGGTTGGAAGGGGCTTATGAATAACAAAGGATGCTTCCATCACACCTATCAATCAGGAAATTCCAAGCGTTTTAGAAGCTCTGTGCCAGGAACCTGGGAGGAAGACCAACTTTATATTTTTTATTACATCATGAGATCATACAGGCCCACTCATGCACAGCCTTATAAGCCTGGGTAAGGAAGATGGACTTGTTTCTGAAGTCTGCAATTGGCCCTTGGAAGATTTGAAGAAGAAAAGGGGCAGGCTCCCCTGTGTACTTTATATTACTAACTCTAGCAGCAATGGATCGGTTTGATGAGGGCAGCAGACTAGGAGAAGGGGTAGGGAGGAATAATTACAATTATGGTATTATAATGCTAATGAGAAATGATAAAAACTTGAAGGAAGGCGGTGGTACCTAGGCTGGAGAGGAGGGGATGGATTTCTGAGCTATTTACAAGGTGGAAGTCTGCTGGACTGCTCTGCAGGACTTGGAAACTGGCTATTCATTTTTCAGAAATAAGCCATGTGTGGCATTCATGTGCTAACTGGGCTGATGAATGCACTATTCTTGTAACTAGGTTGGAGAAGAATTACATGAAGGGTATCATTAAGATGTTAAAATGAATGCATTACATATGTTAACAAGTGTATGAACCCTGTATTATATCTGGCAAACGGGGTGTTAAATCCTTGTTCAACCAGCCAGATGTCTCTGCAGCTGCTTGCTGGGATTGCAGAGGGAGGCAGCCAGCCACCTGAGACCCCAGCTATGAGCTGGTGCCAGTGATTTCCAGAGCACCTGGCTGTACAAATTCCTTCTTCCATGCTCTGATTGACAGATACCACATGGACCGTACGATTCACATCACAATACACAGGTGGGATTTTCAGCCTGATAAACCCAGATTCCAGCAACTTGATCTTTTTAGGGTGTCTTTGCAACTGGGAATGTCCTCAGTTGAAGCTTAAATCTATTTATATTATTTTCTAAGATGAGAAAACACTGCAGTCAAACAAACTTAAGACCAATTTAATAACATTCTCTCCTGGATTGGAATGTTATCAAAGTCTTGTTTGGGGCAGTTATTCAGCCCAGTTTGCAAAAGGGGGCTTAGTGTTTGCTGTAAATGTTTAAATTACCTGAAGTAAAATTCCCATAACTTTTCAAAGAAGTTGAAAGTACTCCTAAGTGTTTGTATACAGTACACTCTCTCCTAAGTGGCCCCAACTTAGCAAGATTCAACCGACTCTGGGATGTCTCCCCGCTCCCTATGTTTGGCAAAAGATTCTAAAACATTTGAAAAGATGTTCAAATGTCTGAAGGAAGACAAGGTCTGCACTCTCTTGAGTTTTCCCTATAGTGTGACGAGTAATTGCACTTCTTGGATGTTGAGTTCAGGAGAAGTTGAAGAGAGGCCGTACTAGAGACCACAGTTACACAATCACATTGATCTTTTGTGTACTTTGTTTCCTGGAGGAGAAATTGTGCAATCCTAACATTTTTCTATGAGTTAAGTAAAAGTTGAGATTCAAACAAATCATATTGGTTGTTTTCCTGCCTGTTCAAATGCATTCTGACAGCAAAGATGAAAAGTTAATGCAGTCTAAATAGAAAGATACCACAACCAGAAGATGAAAAGAAACATTGTGTAATTTCCTCATCTTCATTGTTTTGTTGGGGTTTCAAATCTACAAAAGGCTGGCTGCTGTAGTGTCCCAGGCTTGTCAGTGTCAGACAGCATCCACTAGGTGGCAGTATGTCAGAGGGTTTCTTTTATCCTGGAATCGGCAGCAATTTCTTTGGTTGCCTACCAGTGGTTCGGTTTTCCTTTTTTGTCTTGTTTTGAAGGGTTAAATGAAACTATCATAATTTAGGCTCAAATTATCTTTATCTAAAAATGTATAAATTCAGTGAAAGACCTACTCGTTACAGAGTGACCATAAATAAGTTAATAAGTGTATTCATTTATGTGAATTTTCTTAGTAACTTATTGTAGGTAATGATCATGGCTGTCCTAATAGATGATGCATAAGATGTATTCTGAGAAGACAGATCACAGATCTTCCTGGGGAGCAGGCCATTGTGTTCTCTTTAGGAAAGGTCCCTAATGGCTCTTAGCCACGAGAAGAACTCAGGGAGTGCTCTTTGCATGGCTTCCTCCCTGGAAACTGTTTCTGGCTTCAGCTCCAGGCAGTTTGCTGGAAGGTGTGAAAGCTACCTGCACTTCTTCATGCAAATCTGCAGGCATCCAGATAGTGTAGGTAACATAGGATTGCACTGAATGTTTATTCAGACATTTCACTAACTGGTTCTTATTAATTTACAGCTAGCTTAAAATAAGATAAAACACATATTTTTTTTAAAGATCTCTTTCATCTGAAAAATTTGTTCAGAAGAAAGGAGTTAGGATGTTCTTTTGTAGTGTTTTCCCAAAACTAAATTATCAGAACTTTCTGAATTCAAAGAAACCAGAAGCAAAGTCTGAATGATAAGATTTAGTAAAAGAACTCTAGAAATCTAAAAGCACTCTAATGAATCTGACAGATGTGGAGGACTAATGTGGTTGAACGTAAATGTAAATGCAAAGCTTAGGAAATAAATGGAATTGTCAGCTGTGGTGAAGTTTGGCTTCATCTTCAGAAGGGTTCCTATAATCCTGAAAATGAAAAATATTAGGGGGCATTCAAGAAAAATCCATGCTCGGGATGTATATGGCAAAGTGTCTGATCTTTGAGAACATGATGAAATAGAGTGGCTCCTGCTCTGTGGAGTGAACTCGATAGGGTCATGTTTGGAGACCCAATGCCCCTTATCTGTAGGGCCTGCAGGCCTTAGTTTTGGGGGTTCACCAGCCAAACCTAGAGCAGGGCTTGGCCAGTTCTGAGTCAGGTGTTTTCTGAAGCCCCTGGGAATTCTGAGACTGTGTTTCCTGGTGTGTAGACTCCTTCTGTCAGATCCCCAGGTCGCCAGGAGCCAGAGGTCCAGTGAAGGTGTACCCCCTTTTCAGAGTTCCTACTGCAGGCAGGGTCTCAGGGTTATGGGGTGGGCCATTGGTATTCTGTGCCAGCTTTCTGGGTATATTTGATGACGATGTCTTGCAAAGTGCTATGGACATGTAGCTCTAGAAGGCAGAGGTTTAAGTCCCAGCTTTATTAAGTAAATTCTTATCCTCTCTTTGCCTCCATTTCTCAGTCTGAAAAATGAGGTTAGTGATGTTTGGTCGTAGCCTGTTCTCTGTTCTTGGTGTGCTCTTGGCCGAAGAAAGGCCAGACACACCAAAAGCAAGGCAAGCATGAAACACGGTTTGTTGAAGAAGGACAAGATAGGTTTACAGGGCAAGAGCAGGATATAGGTTCACAGAGCAAGGTACGTTTGCCATGGACAATGAATGGACTCCCTGTTGAAACAATGGGCCTTGGCTATGGTCTAGGGTCTTATTTTATAGTGTCTGGCTTGGGCCCTCCTCATGGTTCAGACATCACCGTGTCACTTTGATGGATAGTTTGGAGTTAGATAACCTGAGTCTTACTACGTATCTGGATCTCCCATGAGCCTCTCTGAAAGCCCATATGGTGTGTGTGTGTGTGTGTGGGGGGGGGGTGAACCGCAATGTAGATTTAAGCTAATGACATGATAATTAGCCTTAGGTTGTTCTAGGTCACCTTCCAGACCCTGTTGTGCCTGTGCAGCTTGGCTCATGGCTAGAGAATCCTCTGCATCTTTTTGCAGTTGGTGTGCTAAGTTTTGATTGGCAGATTAGTGAGGTGTTCCCTTCTCCCCCAGATGTGGCAATTGCGCTGGGCACTTGCCTTTGTCCCCAGTAGGGCAGGAGTCACTCACTGTCTACCTAACAGTAACAGTCACCCGGCCTCCAAATTGTAACAAAAATCAAATAAGGGAAGTATTCATTGTCTATACATGTAAGAGGTTATTTAATTTTCAATATATAGATTATGTATGCACATTGTGAGAATATAATAAACCTTTGACTGAATAGATATGTTACCAAACAACTATTCATGAGAACACTCAATTAGTAATAATGTTTCTCAGTGCCTGCTCCATGTTAGACTCACCTGGGAGCATCTTTAAAAACTATCAAGTCAAGATCAGACTAATTGTGTTAGTTAGCCTGGCTGGGCTTGGGGCCAGGGTGTAAGGTACCTTCAAAGCTTCCTGGGTGGCTCTAAAGTGCAGCCAGGTTCCCCACTGGAATGCATCAGGTTCTGCCTACAAAAGTTTACTCATAGTCTCAGGGCTGGGAGATATTCTAAAACTGTTTTGTGTTTATGATGGTTATCTATGCACATAAATAACAATGATCCTAGAGCTCAGAAAGTGGAGCTGGGCTGGGTGTGGTGGCTCACACCTGTCATCCCAGCACTTTGGGAGGCTGACGGGGGAGGGTCATTTGAGGCCAGGAGTTTGAGACCAGCCTGGGCAACACAGAGAGGCCCCCATCTACCAAAAATAAAATATTAGCCAGGTGTGGTGGCACATGCCTATAGTCCCAGCTGCTCAGCAGGCTGAGGCAGGAGGATCACTTGAGCCCAGAAGCTGGAGGTTGCAGTGAGCTATGATCGTGCCTCTGCACTCTAGCCTGGGCAATAGTGAGACCCTGTCCCTATTTAAAAAGAAAAAAAAAAAAAAAAAAAAAAAAAAAAAAAAAAGCTAGGGCGGCGACACAGATATTGGGAATCCTTTATTATTTTATTTTTGTAACCTGAGTCTGTAGACACACGATGTGACTGCTTTCACACTGCAACTGTTCTGCAGGGTTTCTGAGGTGAATTGCAGTTCCTGGATACTCAACAGGTATAACATGAGAGGAGCATTACCTCTTGGCTTTCTACCTAGAATTTCAATTCATCCTGGGCCATGAAGCCTTTTTTGTTTTGTTTCAAGCAGACTTTGAAAGTGCTTCTGAGAGGTGCTGATCATTGAATTTTCTTGTAACAAAATGGGTCTGTGGCAGCTCTGACCTAGAAGGTACTGATTAAATGGGCAAGGAAAGGTCATTCCCAGGTGGGAGAGAGCAAACTTTTCCTGCCCATTTAATTAGTGGCTCGAGTCCGCTGCTTCTTTGGCCTGGGTCTCAGGCTTCAAGAAAACCTCCAGTTTGCCCATCTGTGAGCCTTTGGGGATGTGAATGGGATTGTCATTGTCAAATGAGGCCCCAGACCAGCAGCGCCAGCTCACCTGTTAGAAATGCAGATTCTCAGGCACAGCTCCAAATCTGTTAGATGAGAAACTGAGGCTGGTCCTGGTAGTCTGTGGTTTAACATGGCTCCAGGAGATGGTGATGCATTCATGTTCAAGTTTGAGAACCATCGACTAGGACAAAGACGTTTTCTTTGTTTTTCTCGATAATAAGTGTGTTTGTGTAGAAAATCATGACACAGGCATTTTTAGGTATATACCATACTTAGCTCTGCTTCCTCCTTCTCTCTTCCTTCTCTCCTCTGATGGCGAGGCAGATCAGAGCTAGAGGGAACATGAGAGGTAGTTTAAATCTCTGAATTACTCTGTCACCACGGTTCTTCCAATCTTTGAGAGCCAGTACTCAGGTAAAGATACATTGTTATATATAAGTATGTAAAGATATATACAATGTATAAAGATACATTGTATATATAAGTGTACAAAGTTATACACAATGTACAAAGATATACTGTGTGTATATAAATCTCTTGTGAACCCAGGAAAGACAAGATCAGAAAATTCCAGAAATCGAGCACCATTGAGAATCTGAAGGTCTTGGAAAAAACTTGGGAGGCTGGAGGTCAGCAGGAGTAGGGAAGAGAACCCGGCTTAGTACGGACCACTCAACTCAAAAGGGACCCAGGATACCCACCCTCCAAATCATGCCTCCAGAGCTGTGCGGTGCAGGTCCCTGGCTCTAGGCAAGGGCAGAAGGTAGCCTTGGATGGCCCCCTAAGGTTTCTTTCTAAAAGTCAGCCGTGACCGGGTGCTGTGGCTCACACCTGTAATCCTAGCACTCTGGGAGGCCAAGGCAGGGAGATGGTTTGAGCTAAGGAAT